>OX104063.1:223793086-223869810 GCA_944474145.2 Dicrocoelium dendriticum
AAATATCCGTAAACAGATTGTGATCAATATATATATATATATATATATATATATATATATATATATATATATATATATATATATATATATATATATATATATATATATATATATATATATATATATATATATATAGAGGGTTGGCAGCAGCCGGTTTCGGATTTACCTGTCACTGGGGCCAGCCACAGAAAGCCTGCGCCTGCAAACGGACCATGGGTGGTTTGCACTGCACTAGCAACATTTCCAGCTACACACCCCATATCCATTTTAAACCGGAAGGAATAAGACCGAGAGGCATGTGAATGGGAGCCAGGTTTCATCAACGGAGCCGGCTCACACTCATTCACAAGCAAACACAAGCACGCTGTATTGGAGGAATCAAGCGCACAGAAGGCGGTGCCTGGACCGTAGTCCACTCCACACTGAGTGCACAGAACAACTCTTTGATCCTAACACGGCCACAAGAACCGCGCACCCCGTCCCCTCCAGCAACGATCAACTGTCTCCTGGAGCCCGTATGGACGAGGTAGTGGGTAATAGACAGGTAGGCACGCTGTCAACATGGACATCAAGCGCAGCCACACCGGGGAATTCAAGCAACAGCCAATCAGTTGAGAGGAAGCTAACAACGTAAATAAATCGAGTAATGCATAAGGAAACGGTGACACAAATCTTACATTAATGAGCATATGAAATAAGTTGTTAACAAAGGATCCGAGATAAGTTCAGGAGGTCAGAAAGTAAATTTTACGGAAATGACACAAACACCAAAATATTATCGAAATTAACTACAATTGGCTCAAGCGAGTTGTGCAGGTTTATAGAAGAGCATAAAGGTGGACATTTATTCCAGAAAGAAAAGCGTTGGAACAAAATGGAAAACCCACCACCTGAAATATATATATATATATATATCGGTCCGGTTACTGAGGGGAGATAACAGGTCCGTGTCGCATGGGGGCTTTCGGTGGAAGCGACGTTGCTCCTGAACTATTATGTTGTAGTTTTCCGAGTGCTGAATCAGTGACTCAGTGATGATTAATTCGATAATATTGGAAAGCAAATGAAGCAGCATTATCGGACGGTAATTGTAGGGTCAGGGCGGTTACCTACGTTATGAATAGAAATGATGACTTCTCGATTCCATATTCGTGGAATTTACTTCGCCTATAAGGGGCGCTGAGAGAAAACGGCCAGTGGTTATTCCAGATCACTAGCTTCTGCCTGCAGAGCCTTCGGTCGAATGTTATCTCTAAGCGAACTGGGGGTGCACAAACAAAACAACTTATACAACCCAGTTTCTCCAGTGAAGGTGATGTTGGATAAACAAGGAGAGTATTTAGGCTCGTGACCTGCTGGAAGTGATGGGAATAATGAAATCATAAGAGACCGGCTGTTTCCATTGCTCATTACGTGCACCCCTCACCTGTGACCAGTGCTGGGGTTCCGCGCTTCAATTTACTAAGATCATTAATGTAATAATGGCGGTTCGTTCAGAATAGCTTCGTTAACTCCTGTTGATATGTCACCTTGTTCCAGCGTATCAATTTCCCACACATCTTAAGCTATGCCACGTATTCCATCCGGTTACGGACATTCGGAATTCCTTGTGAACTGTCCATGTTACTTCCCTCAGGGACATGCATTTACGTGTTCTGCTGCTCAGAAATGACTTGCTATTGATTTGACGATGGAAGGATCACCGTTTCAATGTGTTCGCTACCATTGTGCTGAACATCTTTATGAACGTTTCCTAGGCGATTTCTGGGTTGTATTCAGCCAAGAAGATCGAGGTTTATCCTTGCCAAGCGCGCATAACGCATTGGAGTGCGTGACAGTAGATATTTCCTCGTCCTCCTTTTCAAGATATTCCGTGTAGCAGGTATAGTCAAACGATAGAGTAACGTAGTCACTGTGACCCAATGCTATTATTGCAGTTATACCGCAGCGCAGGATTTCTTCCATGGTGATCACAAGATCAAGTATCGACTGCGTGTTAGCAGTTCGAAATCCGATGAAAGAGATCAGGTGCTGGATCAGGTGGATGGAAATTAGCTCTCGCAAATAAACTTTTAACTGAGCACCACCGGTTACTCGGTTTGCATTGTCTTGCAGATTAATGTCTCCAGAGGTATGAATATGGCTTTATGACTTGTTCAAAGCAACGTGATGAACGACGTTTAATTTGGATTTTACTTCTCATCTACCTCATGACGGGCCTTAAATTACGGCTAGTAGATATGTGTCCTTGTTCCATATCAATTGCCAGCACCAAAGCGAATCCATAGCGCTGATTTCAGGGTATTCGATAACTTCACACAGGACGTTTGCATTGTAAAAACGAATTACACCACCGGCCTTCCAATTTGATCATTCTGAAGCGGCGACATACCGGGTACTTCTACTTTAGAGTCTAGAACACGGGAGCAAAGGTAAACAACTGTTTTAGATGACGCATCGGCTGACTTTTGATATGAGTAAATTGGCAATAGGCGTCAAATTGGATTTACTCAATTCAAATGAAATTAGATCGCGTATCGACCACGAGTATAAACTAGCAACAATGTAAACGACAATAGCCAACTGTGAAAAAGATGTAGTTGAACGATCGTAACTAGCCTCAGAATCAGTTGTTTTATTTGGCCAAGTTAGCTTAAGAGCCTCGAGCAGTTTCTGTAGTGAACATGAAATCGGTTGCTATAACCGAATACTGATCGCCTCGGCGGTAGCAGGAGTGCGGAGGCGGCGGCCTATACACCGGAGTAGAGGAGCTCTGTATAGTGTTCCAAAGACACGGATTGGGTCAATCTCATGACCATTATCAGCAGAGTGGGTCGCAAGAGCTAGTTATAGTATCGGTACCGTCTCGACGCAATTAGCACGGAAGGTGGTCATTAATGCACTTCGAAAGGTGACACACCGGTGGCTAGATGGAAGTGGCCCCAAAGGGTCAGCCTAACTAATAAATGACCACAGAAGCGGTAAGCCTCAGCAACTTGCCTTGTTGTGAATAAAAATGTGACCCACCGTTGAGAATGTACATTTGGACCTACCTGCTGGGAAATTTGACTTAATAGGTGTTGAAAAGCTTCTGGTTTCTAACTCGGCGGCTGCGTTCCTCTTGAAATGTAAGCTTAAGAAAAATTAATTTTCTCACCTGTTGGAACCAGCACCGGGTTGGATTTGTCTTGAATCTTCTTCACAATGAATCGTTCAAGATATTCATGTTCGCGCAGCACAATTTGAATATAGATCTACTCATTATCCCACATGTTTTCAGAACAAATCCTGTGGTCCCATTGAATCCGCACCTGTTGGTGTTTGATTCAATGACGGCACTGAGAATCGCAAATTCTTGAAATATGTGCCCTACCGCAGCCGGCGAATGGTAGTAACCTTTTAAGATCAGTGTCTTCACTAGGGACGCTGGACAGTTTCTCAGACATCGTTTTCTTCCGATACAAACAAACTGAAGTATCACACGAAGGGGTAAAGTGATGATACGACAAAACTTAACCGACCAATTATATTTGACCAGTCTTCGGTAGTGAATGAAAAATACCACCGCAGCCTCGGTAGTGAAACTCACACATTGACGTGGGTGGCACCGCAGTGATAGTGCACCCATTGTTATTCGACTATTGTATCTTTGAATGTACTTGCTAAAATATACAAAAAATGGGTTAGAAGTACTGAAACGCACAAGCTTGTGTGTAATATTCATATGACCGGGTATGGAGTCCATAAACTCTCTAAGGAGCTGGTGTCAACGGCATTCACAGCATTCCTTGCTTTTCAGCTCACAAACCAACAGAGGGGCACAGAAACTTTTCTCATTTACGCGGTAGTGTACTGAGGAATTTATAGCGTTAAAACATTCAAAGTTGCGCATCAGAATGGATGTTAACTGATTTGTTTATCTAAGCACCAGCCAATGTTCGCATACACTAATAACAGCTGATGCGCTGAAGCATCGCAACGTATGCAGAAACGTTCGGAAAACAAATATACCCATGAAGTGTTCAGATCGGTTTTCGTTCAGTTTATCTGACTCTTACCGCCTGAATGAGATCAAAACTATTTTCCCACTACTGCCGAAACGTGATTCACGCGAAACATATGGTCTTTGTGTCAATACGCTCCCTAGTTTGTAAACCGTTCGTAGCATGTGGTGGAGCATTTGACGTCCAGATTTTTAATGAGCACTCCCCTTGTATTTGTATGTAATGCAGTTCGTAACCAACAGCATATTTTTACTTGTCTGTACTAATCATAATGTTAAAGGTGGGAAAAAGAATGCTCATTTAAGGGCAATTTTACTTTCACTGAAATGGACATTGCATTAATTATGCAGGAAACTTGATCATAGATTTTCACCTCCATGCCACAATCCAGTGGTCCAAGTAACGATGTAGCTGTTAACTGCACGCAGCAGTTGGACTAATGGAGTCGATGATGGAATTGGGGTACTTGTTTTCTACCTACAATTCTCGAAAGCGTTTAATCGCTTCGCTCATCTAATTATCCGTTATAAACTTCAGAACTATAGCATTGGCAGCAACCTCTTCGTCGAATATGCAATTTTCTTAACGAACTTCGGTTGGAGATGAGTATACTAGTATCCCTTTCCGATGAAATTGAGATCAAGTATTGTGTACCAGAAAGCGCTATGCCAGAACCTCCCCCATCCTTGTTGTTCATTTATATCGAGGAATATTACTTTGATTTCCTATGCTTTACGGAGACGATCGACCAGGGGAGCAAAGGACAACGAACAGTTCTAGCATGAGCTTAACACGATTTCGGACTTGTCAGTTCAGAATGTTCTATCATTAAATGTGAAAAAATTTTGAGTTATGCAACTATGTTTTGGGTATGACTACATGTACTGGCTTAGGACACCCGGATCGAAGACCAATTCCCCGGAATGTGATCTTGGTGTTCTCTTACAGATTGACCGCAACTGTTCGAAACAGCCTTAAGCAGCTGCGAAATTTGACAACCAACACGTCGGACTGCTTCAGCGGGCATACCGAATTTTGTCTCGTCAAACTTTCCTATGATGCAAAACTCTTCCGTGCACTTTGAGTTATACTACACTTGCCAAGCTCGGCAACCGTGCTTGAAGCTCAACTCTGAGGCGTTAGAGATGCCACAACGCGCGGAAAAAACGAATCTCAAAGGTTTACGCAATAACAAATGCCGAAGGTACTGTGAGCTCTGATTAGACGCTACTGACAGCGTTGAAGAAATCACAAATTATTCTGTTCAATATTGAGCGAGTCCAATCTAGTATGCCGCCGTTTGATGAAACCCATCTGCAATACAAACTTCATAGGTCACCTCCAAATGCTGAGAGAACAACACAGCAGCCAGCAATATCGGTATAGCTGTTGGATGGCAATTTGAAGTTCACGTTGTGTGACTAGATTGCGACGCGCAATCTCAATGTGGACCATGATTCGCATTGAGGTTAATTGATAAATTGCATCTTACTCGCCAGAAAACACTGTATTCCACGACGCGTTTCTACCCTAGTCATTCTCAAAAGTTAGAGATAGCAGGCCTCGAACCCAGGGTCTTTTGATGTCAGTTGGGACATCTGCCTCTTAGATATGTGGTCAGGATACCGAGGTGGTCAATTTCGGAAGTTTACTTGTATTTCAAATATTCCTTCCTGTAAATCACTTTATTCATCTTCTGAGATTCGAGCGACATTGATGCAGGTTTCTACACTGGTGAATTTCAACGCTGGTACATTGTATTCCGCAAAAGCTTATCGTGCAAGACTTTTGACATTTGATAGTTTATATAATCTAAACTATCAAAATATGTTCCACTACATTTTCCACTACATCATAATGGAAATTGAGGGCTTCTTTTCTACTTTGTGTTGGGACATGAGCTCGAAGATTCTCAAAATGACATTATGCTAAAGATGCGATGCATATATTTGGGGTATCCACTGTAGTATCACACAACCTGTTGCGAAGACACAAGCTAAGTCAATCAGCCCACAATAGTACGCTCCACAGCAGTCTGTCATAGATAAAGTGATTTACGTTTTATCTAAGATGGAGAAAGACTGTGTAAACATTTGCCTATTTAGTAACTTTTCCGGTAGTTTAAAATCATTTCAACAATAAAAAGGCGAGGTAATTTGTCCGTAACACTCACAAATTACTGGGAAAAATTGGTTTTGCCTGATTTAAGTCAGAAGGGATGTGACTGATAATCCGTTTTTGCTCGTGCTTTGGGAAGACGGCAGTCTCGACACTATAAGTTAGGCAAAAATGATTTTCAAAACTTTTCTGTCTAACTAAGGTGGCTGATTGTAACTTTGTATCCGGGCTGAAAACACAATGAATGTGAACGTCCAATTATTTTCTCAAAAGAGTGCATTGATTTAAACTACACGAAATATGCCCACTCAGTTACTTAAAGAAGAATCAGAATGTGTATATATACAGAAACCTTAGTCTCGTTTGGTGAGTAATCTAATCAACACTTTTTGGATTTATGCAGATACTAAACAGCAGGACCATTGTTATTTAGATCAATACCTTTCTAACAAAATTCGCCACCAGTTGTCCTAAAGACAAATTTGCTCTGAGTTGCTTCAGAGTACTTAGCATGTTTTTATTACTATTTTACTAATCCGCACCCGAGGTTAATAGAGCACACGTTGCTGACTACAGGAGTGTAGAGACATTAGGTGGGAATAACTAATCATCAAGGCATTCAATCCGACACGAAATAATGAACGATGACTTCATACGAGTTAAGAAGCACTGATTTACAACCCGTTGGGTAGACTGGTGGATTAGCGAAAGAGGTTAATGTATAAAGGCAGTTTGTACATTTACTGCTAAGTGAAAAAAGCTTATCGTTGTTAATACGGTAACCCTACACTTCACGTAGATTCACAGCTATAATAAGTGTCAAATAAAAAAGCCAAGGAGTTTCCAGGGAGTAGAATGTAGATTGGTGTCAAATAACATATGGTATCTGGTGGACTGTTTAACGCAACCGACATGGAACTTTTCCATGACCACCATAGACCCTTACGCGACCTGTAGTGTTGGGGTATAGAGCACAAAGGATGTTTACATATTTCGTGGGAACCTTTCCGTGTAAGTATTTCGAACAGAATCGATGAATCGACTGAATAGGACGTACTTTGAAATCAAGCAACACAGTTATTGTCGGTCTAGCACCTGCCGCAAAGTGAATATACGGTCTATACAGCCACATCCTGGGCAGAAACCGGCCTGCTCTTCCCTAAGCCAAGTTTTCTGTTCCATACTGTGGCGACGAACGAGAATTGCGGCCAGTATTTTCGTCCCAAATGGCTTAGGCTAATACTCCCGTGGTTAGCACAGTCTGTGAGACTGCACTCCTTATATATTTGCCACTATGATCGATTCGCTCCAATTAGCCGGGACAATGTTTTCCTTCCAGATACGTTCGAATAGGGAGGTCAGTGCTTTGCAGAGGACCTCACCTCCATTCTTAAATAGTGCAATGGAAAGGGAATCCGGGCCAGCAGCACGACAACGATTGAGGACTGTGGTCGCGTTTCGGACCTCGGCCTCCGACGAAGGCTCTAAACTAACCGTCCATGGCTCTTCCTGCATCACTAGAGTAGGAAGATGTCCGGGTGCAGGGGGCCAGCTGAAATGATCTTGAAAGTGTTCCGCCCAGCAAGCCATACGGTTTTCCTTATTGTGTATCAGGGCACCCGCACTGTCTCTGATTGTCCCACTGACGCCTGGTTTCCTAATACCAGTGGTGCGGATAAGCTAAAAGAGTTTGCGGTAAGTGCCTACTGCTCCTCCCTCCTCCATTTCTTGAATCAGACTGGCCCAGCAGGCTTCCTACTCAGCAAGCAGGCTCCGCTTTATCTCGCGTTTAATAATAGCCCGTCTGGGCACATTTTACTCAGAGCCAGTCGAGAGGTTTCTTCTGGATTCCAGCGGGTTCATCGACCTCTCGTACATCCAGTGACTAGTGCGGGGACCACTGATAGCGCCACAACCGGATGCTCCTGTGTCGTGCATGGCTGCCGAGATCCCCTTCCACTGTAACTTAGTGACATTAGGACAAGACTTTGAGATTTCGGGTACGCAGTGCATCTTGATAGGTTTGCCTGACAGTAGACTGAGACAATCTCTCAGTTGCAAAGCGGAGAAGACGCTTGGTGCGCCTCCCGGTAAAGTTCATCGAGAAACGACTGCGTACCAAGGCATGACCAGAGTCGACACAGGTACTCCATTACGAGCGGCAATTCAGAATGGAACCACGCCACCTGTAACTTATGGCAATTTGGTCCATTTCGATCCATCGCTGGCCAGTTACAGGAGGACGCCAAGTGGCACTTTGGCGCTCACTGTGTCTAAAAACAGTGCTACCAAGCAACATCTGGTGCTCCGCACACAGTTGCAGCATATGCCCACCGTTTTCAGTCCTTTCGGAATTACGCCCATAATTACCACCCAGCTGAGCTTCTGAAGAGCTAAGACGCCCTACTTGGGCCTTAATATCCCCATGCAAGTACCATAGTATATGAACTAGTAGCACTGCATAGTGGTGCGTTCAGCTCATGATAGAATGTGTCCTTGACAGCATTAGAACTGCAGTCGGTGGGAGAATAAAGGGAAAGCACTAACAAACAGCTTGTTGCACTACTTCGTGAATAAACAGCTGATATCGTCAAACCGGCTGCACATAAACAGCTGTTCACCAGAACCCAATCAACCAATGATGGTTCAGTCTTGGAGCTTAGAAGGATACCTACACCAGCTTGACCCGTGGGTGCTGCATCGGCGTCTCCGGATGCTGCAACCAATAGCGAGAGGACAACCCGGGCGCAGTTAATTCAACAACCCCATTAGGGTCACTGATTCTAGTTTCGGACACACAACACGCATCAAAACCCAGTGTGTCCAAGGTGCGTGCGAGGGCAGTCTGTTGACCTATTTGTCTTGGAGTGCGAACCTTGAACATCGCCATGGAAAAGGACAGCGTGGCCTTATAAGGGACCTTTGCCGATAGGGGTCCGATAGGTGTTGTGGGATGGTGGATGCAGATGGTTCTACTCCAGTGGTACTTCGCTGGCTTTCATTTAAACTGGGATGTATAGAAGGAAGGTTAGTAATGGGGGTCGGGATGGGAGTAAGAGAAAAAGTGGAAAAGAAAGAAGAGAGGCGCCAGCAGTAGCATGTTTTCGCTTATCCGCCCTCCTGTATGCAGCAGATAAGGCGACCCTTGATAATCTGCGCGACGATAAATGTAGGATGAAATTTATGTTTGAGGAAAAAGTCATGGTTGTGTGTGGGTTGAGATACTGCCAGGGCGTCCAGACCTAGACAGGAGGACTATGAGAGTCCTCATCCAAAGCCTTTGGCTCAAAAGCTTGTCCGCAAGGCAGCAGGGAGGTAGCAATGATTTAGTTTTACAGAAGTGGACGCCAGTCCAGTTTAAATCCCTAAGCTGGAGGACCAGGAGACTGAGTTTTTCTGACCTCTACTCATTGACCAACCCGGTAGGAGTAGCTCTCACGGTGCCCGGAGGCACCATCCACTATAGCTCAATGCGTCACGGAGGTGCACAAACCGTCGTACTACATTAAATTCCAGTCTCGTTGTAGCGGCTCGTTCCACAATGGACGCATGGAACCAATCTTTGTGTCTAACATGGTCACGAGGACCTCGGATCCCCTCCTTCCCAGCAAAGACCTAAAATCTCCTGGAGCCATTATAGTCAATGTGGGGTTACAATACTAGCTGGCACCTTGACAACATTTACTTCAAGCACGACAACAGCGGAGATGTTACTCGCCAGACAACACATGAAACATAATTATCTCAAAAGCAGGCACATGCACAGATCAAATGAAACCATTACATAGCACACGTATCACATCAACCGCCACAACTCTCTGGGTAACTAAATTGAATCGGGAGCAGCGAACTTACCAAGCGCTGCGCTGATGGATAGTACATAATTTACTCGTGTTATCTTGGATTTCGTCCAAACGTAGCGACTCTAGTGACACACCAGACCCGCTTGTCAGAGGCACTCGCGACCGTACCTGCTACCGCACCAGGAGCTCGAAGTCGACCATCAACGCCTGTGGCTTCCTGAACCGACCATTCTTCTCCGCATACCGAAGTGACCCTGGCAACCACCCCCTTTATATGTTCGCGTCATCGGCACCGTTCCATTGACATCAACTCCCAACATCTGAACTCAACATTAGTTCTTGATAAACGCACATGGATCATGTCCTGGTAAGGTACTCTCGGTATTCATACGCTCCGCCTTACTTTACCCAGTTGGCCATAAAATAGCTGTTTCCGTGTTCGGGACGATTCCATGCGTCGAATCGGCCCGGGCCACCTCAAGTGCCTCAGCAGGATTATGCAGTTCGCAGCACACTTGTGTGTCTTCAAAACTGTCACACCAGCCGATGCGCAGAATACATCGCAGACACTGTTGATGGAAGCGTTCTAGCTAACAGATACCCTTCCTATAAAACATTCGGGTTTCGCTGCCGTATAAAAGAACAGACAGCAACATAGCCTGGTATAACAGTAGCTTCGTCCCGACAGTGAGCTGCTGGCTTTTCCGAACACGACATTTCAGCTGGCCAAATGCGGCAACTACCTTAGGTACGTGCGTCGGTTGCCATTACGCTCCCAAGGTAGGAAAATCTCGGAGTGGTTTCCAAAACTTCGTCAGCAACCTGGATTTTGGGCAGGCCCGCGGAATCCATTCCGCGTAAATGCTGGAAATGCAAACAGATTTGCTTATGGTGATGGTGAGCACGAACTGGTCAAACGTCGAAGTCAGAGCACTAGTCATGTGCTGCAACTCATCCGCGCTGCGCGAAACCAACGCCTAGTCGTCGGCAAATCGCAAAATGAGGATAGTTGTCTCACACACTCAGGTTCTCACAGCAGAAAGACGATGTTCAGCAAACCACCATCAATGTGGTGCTCCACACAAACATCGTAACACAAACAGCATTGCAATTTTAAGACATCACTACATGAACATAAACTTTGAACGGGGCAGGAGCTAAATCACAGCCCTGCTTCACACCAGAGGCAACACCAATGTCGTCAGCGTTTGTCCACAGAGCTGCATCCCCGCCCGCATACCACTGTGCATACATTCACTCAAACTCACAATCTTTCTCGGACAACCAAAATTACCCAACCCAGTCACATTGCCTCGCGGTTCACTGTATCAATTGCCTTGGTGAAGTAACAAACAGCGAGTGCAATACCTGGTGTAGTTCTCTGCATTCCTGTTACAACTGCTGAGCCGCAAACACCATATCTATAGTGCTGCGATCTGAACGGAATTCACATTGCTCCTCCATCACCTTCGGTTCACTGACCTGTGACGAGGCGGTTGAGCAGAATTTAGACAATTACCTTCTCCACACTATTCGGCAACCTCAAGTCACAATGATCGGCGCAGCATGGCTTACTTCCTTTGCACTTGTATAATGGGAACACAAGTTTATCCTCTAGCGCAGCCGGCACTTCTTTCTTAAACCACACACGTTGCACCAAGTGGTGCAGCGCATTTAAGAACGCAGATCCGCCATGTGTCAATAATTTAGGCGGGTTCCCAACAGCGCCGGCTTACTTGCCGTTTGGCAGCTGAGCAAGTGTTGTCTGCGTTTCATTTTCATCTCTTGTTACAGTCCGTGCCATAGAGTCCACACAATACCTAAAGGGTTTTACAGGTGACAATCATAGGGCTTTCGCCAGATATGCATAATATCTACAGCATGTGTACAGGCAGCGCCTGAAATAGAATCGATCCGTGTCCACAGCAGCTGCAACGTTGGTCCATACACAGCTTTTAATGAGTTACAGTAATTCTTATACTCGAGGTATTCGGCTTCGGATTCTTTCAGCTTCGCCTTTGCCGTCCACTATGCATTCTTGATTGTCGTCGAAGTGTGCGAAAAGTACCCACCTACTCTCAGTTAATTAGGTCCGCCACATCTACAGCGATCGTCGCATTCTTTGCTGACATCAATGCACAAATGGCCGCGCTGTTTTCATCAAACCAACCAGGCAGTTTATAGTTTGCATACTCAATCATTTCCTCTGTTACGGCGGTCATCTGCTCACAGATCTGAAGTCAAAGGTCGCCTTTTATGTATATGGATACGACGTCGCTAAGGTGGGAATCCATCGTCTTCTTCAACTCCAAACAGTATTAATCAATACCAAGGGAAAAGAGGTTATATTTTCGCCGGATAAATGCAGGGGTGAATTATGCAGATTTATGAAAATATGGGCACAATTTTGTTCCCACCAACTTGTGAGTAGTGCCACAGTTAGTCACGCGCATTACGCATGTCATGGGCTCCTCACGCAGGTCACGATGGCGTATGATGACCTAGTCGAGCAGGTGAGCGTGACCATTTTGTGGGTGCGTCCAAATAGCTATATCACGCGCACTCAGTGCCAACAAAGTGTTCGTGATCGTGAGGGCGTGATTGGTATGCTGTGTGAGCAGCCTAGCACCGTTCCCATTGGTTGTGCCCATAACATATGGATCAATTAGGTCAGTCCGCAGTGCTGCATTGCTTCCAAAGCGCGCGTTGCAATCACGCAGTATAAATACTTGCTCACTCCCCTGCACAGAAAGCATCACGGAAGGTAACTGCGAGTAGAATTTATCCCGCTTGTCATCAGGGTAACACATGGTAGGTACGTACCTGCTACTAAAACTGGCAAACTTACCTGTTCCAAGTCGCGGGCGCAGTGTCGAAAAGCGGAGGCTAATACCAGTCGACACTGCCACTAGCTGGCTATTTAAGCAGTCAGATAGTGCAAAGTCGTCCCAAGCTTCACGTGGTTCTGAGGTGAGGTGTCCCACTCAGTAGAACGTGTTACCAGCGCCAGCCTCATGCAGCTTGCCTTGGTCAGCGAGCCGAGTGTCGTTAAGTTCGGCGAGTTTAATCCCATGGCGTGTGACTTCCATCTTCACCAGTGCCGTGCGTCGCTCGGGCGCTCACTGGTATTCCGGTCGAACAGTATTCGCACTTTCAAGCATCCCATGTTGAGTGCTTTGCGCGGAGGCACACGATTGCGTTTGTGGGCAACCGTATGGGGTGTCACGATTTGGAATGGAGGAACTAGTGGGCTAGGTGAAACGGGGACAGAAAGTTCATGTGTAGGGGTAGAAAAAGCTATGGAGGCGTCATATATACGAACATATATATATATATACATCAACGAAAATAGTGGAAGAAAATTACCCATTCAGTTCTTCAATAATGAAGCGGCACATCCATGGGAAGGTAGATGACAGGCAGCCCTGTAGACAAAGGCGACATCGTGTTGACTTGTTCCGACCTGACAAGGTCCTTTCCTTAAACGAACTTACATTCTAATAGGGCATATTTGTACGCGTTGCTTTCACGCTGGTTCGCAGCCCATTTTGTCACACTTACTCATGTTTACACTTTTTAGATCCAGCTGCATCAGCGCTATCTACTGCATTTAAGCTTTTGGCTCTAGGTTGTAGAAATCACCCTTTGGCTCCGCATGGCGACTTAGGCAACGTACTTGCAGTATCTGGCTCGAGGAAGATTACGAATTAGGAAACACACAGTAACATTTGTGATCTCCCTGGTAGGCCAACTTTGTGTTTTATCAGACGACTCATCAACCACAACTGTAAGACTTTACGCAACGTAGCTCTCTTACACTATGTGTCCGTGTCGCAGTCACATTGTTTATCGTGTGAATAAACCAGCAGCACCGAACGTGGCTACCTAGAACATGCCAACAATCCAGCGCTCAGATAATACGCAGAGGAAAATATGCGCACTGCATTGAGCGAACTGGCATCCTTCGATGCAGTAGAGTGTAACAACTAGTAAAATTTCATGTTTCCGCATCCAGATCGACAGTGGTTTGTGAGTTTTCTTTATACCATAAAAGTAAACGAACTGGAATACAATGTTCCATTGCCTTAGAAATTGTCAATCTAAGTGTTCCAAGCTCACAACACAACGGTTGGAGATAAACAATAAGCAACCAGCTTCACTATGATTCCGTGACTTATGTATGGTCATCTCACTAGTAAAGCTTGAACATAAACAAACACTGAAATACCAAAGCCTGGTGGCAATGACTGAACAAAAAGGAACACAAAATGTGAGCTATTTCAAGCAAGCGCGACAGACAGCAAGCCACATTCATTCCTATTAGGCTGCGCATTTAAACTTAGCAAGAAGGCTGAGCAGCGTAACACATACGTCACCTAGCATTCCAAAGATCAATACTTGCACTTTCCCAAATACTCCTGGAACAACCACCGCCAGTCCGACTAAAATAATTACGGTCAGGTACTCGTCCACTCTCTAAGCTGTTTTGAAATTTCATAAGGACTTCGACTTTAGCGGCGGTTGGAACTTGGTTACTGGCAAAAGCCAAAGGAAACTTAGGCGAGATTACACCCCACATCTCGACGCACTGATGATGTCACCTCTCATGGTGGTGAAACGTTTGCAAACAAATTTCCAGCTCGGCGAACAAATGAGCAACTGGAAATTTAGGCCTAGGGTCAATCATACTGCGCCTTAATTAAATGTAGGAGGAGAAGCCGTAATTACATAGGCTTTACCGGTTGTATGCAGACTAGTTGGGCGATTGACATCAACCCGAGTTACACATATATTCCAGCGGTAGTTTATAACAACTTTCAGAATCGAAGACTAATTGCTTAAAAGGTAAACAACTCGAAGATGTGAACCAGTGGAAATCCATATGTGCCATCGCACTTGTTATAGCTAAACCAGTCAAATTGAAACGCTTTACTCGTCACTCAAACTCACGGTACTACTGTGAACCGAAACTATTCAAAATTGTGTTTACTTCCACTGATGAATCAGCAGCTGTCCTGTTATCGTCAGCTCGTTTCCGGAACGGGTCATGTTCCGTCAGCATCTTTCCGGCTATTCCATAGAGCGAGCGCAAAAAGCTTACGCACAACATGGAAGAATACCGGAAGAAATTCATAACAATGACCATCCTTGTACACCGTGTTCCTGAGGCTGGAAATCATGATGAGCGCGAAGCGTCCACTCATGACCAGGTACAGTAGTGTCACATTCGCGAGACCCTCTCCGTGGAAAATATCGTAGCTCAATGTATCTCAAAACTGCGCAGATCGCCAGAATAATAACCATGGGGCCCCAGGGTTGTGAAAGTGGTCCTTCAATCTAGACAAAAGTCAGCAAGAGTTCTGGAGTGTTAATATGGAAGGCAGTAACCTTCTTTCTAATATCCGGATTAAAGTGACTTCTACTAAGCAAGCACACGAGAGCAGATTATTATTCGGACCACTTCCTGACAACAGGTCGGATAGCACCAATCAGGTGGCCAACAAAACTGGCAACCACACTCCATGCAATAGATACGAAGAGGGAAGCAAAGAGGTAGAGGTGGAATCCATGGATCTGACACAGAGGAGTTTGTCAGCGCACCATCCAGAAAACGATTAAGGGCCGAACTTTCTCAGGTCACCACAACAAGCCTGATTTGTTTTGCCTCGATTAATTCGAGCATACACTTTTCTGCATGTGCACCGAAGAGCACAAGCTTGCCGAAATGCGGACACGTCAAGCATCATGCGCCTGCGACCTCACGTTCGGAACGGATACGGGGTTGCACTGAGACATTACCGACTTTGAAGTCGCAATACTTGGTAAATCCCTTCTCCGAAAGGATCACCCTAGCCATGGCGAGGTGGGGCTTTATACTACTGTAGCGACGTGCAGTGTTAACTTGTGGACGATCCGGAACCAATGATCATAGACTCACTCTGGTGCAGTCTGTGACTGAGACGCAACGACGTTTACATTTTCGTAATTGATAATCATCGCACAATGCCTACCACAGAGTTGGACTATCGCTTGACATTAGCCTTGGAAAGGTTCCTACGACGACGATACGGTACTGTTCTCACATCAAGCGGCTTCAGTATATGCTATCTGGAACTTCCGTTACCAATTAACAAGCAAGTTGTGGCTGACCTGCAAGAGCATATTGCAAACATTCCGGTCTTTGGCCATGTCAGTTCGCCCACCCGGCTCAGAGTGGAAAACAAACCATCTTTACCTGGTTTAATGTTGACGAACGAAGAGCTCTTTCTAGAGAGATAAAAGATGGAAAGCCCTGTGGGGCTTGGTGACCCCGTGATGATACAGTATGACATGCTGTGCTGTACGGAATATTCACAAGTACATAGTGACATGTTTTGATCAATCACACTCTACGCTAAAATAACAGGACTTATTGCAGAAGTTTGTTGGGAGCTTTCCGACGACTACTGCATTGATAGTGGTGACATTGAGTTTGCTGGTAAGTTCAGTGATCTAAATAAATCCGCATCGGCTAACAAGGCCTTCCGTTCTGCAAGAGCACAAGCTATCATTCGGAGCAGAACCAAAAAACGCATGCCGTTAATAAACGCAAGGTGGCATGTGTACAGAGCGGAACCTAGATTTGATAACTAGAGCAACTATGTAATGCAGCAGAAGTACTGTACCACACTTGTCCGTGAGGACAAATTAGTACACCAGCAGAGCTTGGCGGGGAAGTTTCGCGCTAACAAAAGCATTTGTACAGATATGTCAACAGCCTCCGAAATTTGAAGGGTTGTGGTTCTCCACTAATACCAACAGATGGATTTGCTCAAACCGCCGTGGATGCAGCCAAGATTCCACGGCTACAATATGCTCCAATTTTCCTAGGTGTTACCAGCATATATAACCTACCAGTTGTATTCTCCCAGACTCCAGGATTTACACACGTCGTTTTTAGTTCATCGAGCATATTGAGAAAGCCGCCATCGTTGCTCGCTCATGGTTCCTCCGGAGTTGACAAAGTTACCTCGAAATCACTGCAGGTAGTACCTACGAGGATATCTGAGCCATTAAGGAGATTTTTCAAAGGATGCCTGGATGAACAGCAGGTCCCCAAGATGTGGAAGCAGGACATCCTCTCCGATATTTAAATGTGGTAGCCGTTCAAAGCACACAACATATTACCCAGTGATTCGCTTCCCAGTGCTCTCAAAGTTGCTGGAGTCGATGATAGCTGAAGACACAAATTTGCCGCGATTCCGCGAAACGCAAAAAAACCGGTATTCGGTTACTGTAGCAGAAAATGAAAATGTTTGCGGAATGGCGGCACAAACAGAAATCCCTAAAGTAATCCACTATGAATTCAGTTGTGTTGTAATCAATATATTTGGGTTCGGAAAGAAATGCCAAAGCAGCTAGCTGACTGCTGGATCATTTCTCTGGAGTAGCGGCAACACTATCTGCCCACCATTTGTATCCAACTCCGCTTGTCCTGAGACCAAATTATCACCCATGTATCTATCCGTTAAGCAACCATGCCCCATCTGTCTGCCCACGCCGTGCATTCATTCTACCGCCATTATACAAACACTCCTGACCCACAGGTACATTAAATCTGTTCGACATCTGTACTGTCACACTTTTGCGCATGTTTGGTCGGTACGCACCGCCTCCTATCCGGTCACCCGTGAAGTTGATGCTCAGTCGCCTCTTAAGCGTTGAACAGCGGTCACGACGTTGCACAGGACACGGCGGGGCAATATAAGCGACCGCATTAATTCTCTGAATGACTGGAGTCGTCGTTATCTGTCCGCATAATGGCTAGAATGATGAGTTGTACCCTATATAAGTACTTAGGGAAGATACTTTTGTGTCAGTACTGAGCAGTTACTGTTGTGGTTTGTCATTACTGCAATTTCATCTTCCTTTGAATAGTACCGTAGTTCAATTGCAGCTTCGTTTCCATTTGAGCCATTACTCAAAATCAAAGCGAATCTGTTGCTTACAATAATCAACAGGTTTTATCTTTTGCAGGTGTCATGTCAGAAAAAGGAACAGCACGCAGGAGAAAAACGGTCGCGGACAGAGTGAAGGTGTGCCCTGGAGGATACTACGTCAATAACGAGGATAAAAGACTATTGTTTTGTTCATCGTGTGGAATGACTGTGAATCCATCTCGAAAATCAACCGTAGTTGACCACATTCGCATCCAGAAGCATCTCCAGAAGAAAGCTTACAAGGAGGAGCAAGTAGATAGAATTGTTGACAAGGGGAATCGATAGCTTGAGCAACTACTGCCTTCTAACTAAGCTGTACGCTTCTTCGATGCAAATGTCAAAATTAATGTTCCAATACTGGTCGATCTTTAGAGAGTGCATCAATGTATTTGTGGTTAATATAGTAAATGCGCCCCAGCTTCTAAGCTTACAGATAGTCAGCTTATCTCATCAGACAAGAGAGAGAACAGACAGGTGAACTTCGTTCTGTATTCCAATTTGCAGAGCTGAAAGTGTCAACATCTAATTGCAACGAAGTCTATGGTAAAGAATCTTCCCATTAATCGCACCAAATATGCACTTTTATGCCTGCATCCGGAGTTACAAGAGGCTGTGTAAACTCAACCATTTGAATCACTCGCTCAGTGCCAACAACAGAATTGGACTGGCGTGTAGCAGTTAATGTACACTGCAGTGCGCATCGATTTACTCAAAGGAGGAAAATCAAATAAACCGTTGCGAATTACAAAGTTTTACTGTGAACTGCAGACAGTTTTTGTTTCAAATTCGCTTATTCTGTGTTATCCGCTTCTAGGAAGACTGGGCGATAAACATATAAATCAGCAAAGGTCCGTGAAAACCGTGACCCACCAAAAACTAAAATAACAAACTCTTGAAAAATTGGTAAGTTATTAGTCACCTTCAACTGTCAACGTACGGCACTGTCAGGCGGAATGCTCACATTATGTCTACCAAGCGACAACCTGCAATGATCGCGAAGAAACCGTTTGTTCTCTTGCAGGACTGAGCGAAACTTGATGTACCGTATAGTCGTACAGGGAAGAAAAACGCTACACAGGTTCCCAGGGATTAACCGAAATTGGTGAACGTTACTTTCGATATACCCGTGCACTCGTTAACAAAATCCTCACCGGAGGAGTAAGGAACAGTGGGCAATGGCTGCTGACACACACACACACACACATACACACACCATCATTTGCTCGAATGAAAGCGAGTTCAAATGAACTAATAATGATACCCCAGTTGACTTTTTTAGCACATTCGTATGCAACCTAGAGGATTCGATTCGTCACCACATTATTCAACTGGTGTCAACATAGGGACACTGCGTTGCTACTGCTCGTGCTATAAGATCGTGTGGTTAACTGAGAACACGTAAGTGCTGTTTAACCAGATAAGCAGGTTCCGATTGATGCACAAGCGCAGCAAAAAGGGGTATTTTGTGGTGGATAATTATCAGGTTAACAAGTTATTAAGGCGTTATAATCTCAGAATATGAATGCACAAATCTTAGTTCATACCTTGCATTAGTAATCGATATTAAATCTATTTGAATTGACACACCTTCACTAACGAAAACAAGTTTGTTTATCCCGGATAAAATACCAAAGTTACCGCAGCTACGAGCTCATCGAATGTGGTTTCAACATCACCTTGGGCTTTAGAAAATTTCTTTTGGATGAAGGAATTCATATACTTGAAAAAGTGATAATCGGTAGGCTGGAATTCAAGGGAGGAAGGTGGGTAAGACAAAGTTTCGCAGCTCATCTCGGGCAGGTTCTGTAGGGTTGGTTCTACAACATGCGACTGTGAGTTATTGTGAAGACGAATTGACTCCTATCTTTTGACCAGTGACGAACACATGTATTGAAGTTCTCAATTGTTTCAGAAAGTCGTTTTGGATCAGCCCAGCCGAAGACGAACAAACCAACCCTATACGCACTTTCGGGTGCCTGTTTTGCTCTGGGATGTGTTGTGGGGGTTTGTGTTGGTCTTGCCGTTGTGTAGTGTGTCATAACTTATCGTAACTGATCCATTTTCTTCGTATGTCTCAATCGGGTCGAGAAAGGGATCGACTTCATTGCGCAGAACAAGGGCAGGCGACAACTCAAAACGAAAATTTCTTTTAGCTTACTCAATTCTACGGTATCCACTTACCAAACTTTCACAATATCTCGTGGATATCTGGTTATCTTCATGTGCGATACGGTTAAGTTAGGTTTTGAAAGGCATTGCGCCGATCCGCTTCAAGTAAGGCCGTCACTTGATCGTTGTGCACCTTTGATGCCTGTCCACAACGCTTTTCGTCTTTAAGCCTCTTGTGTAATTTTCGAATGTTCGCGACCACCATGGTGTACTATACTCATTAGTGGCGCCATGACCAATACACTCCAAATGTCACGAGTAGTTTCCGCTGCGTTTTGAGCAAGTTCATATCCAAACAAGTAGCCTGGAGGAATTTATCTTCCGTCCATATTGATTTAACTATACTTTAAAAATGTGAAAAGTGTTTCTTAGGCAAACTAGCACTAGCGATAAATGACGCGAAAAACACTTCTAAATTGCATAAAAAACCAAAGCAATTAATTAGATATTTATTCAAAAAGGCAGCTGTTAAAGTTAAATATCAAAAACTGTAACAACTTTATTCAAAGAATAATAGACCTGAACAATTATTTTTGTGGCTATAGAACACGCAATTAACTTCCTGTTCTTGACCGTCAAAGCTAATAACAGCAACGTGTGGATGCAATGCGGGCTGCTTGCTTGGACTTTTTCAGTCATACCTCGCTTTGATGGAGATTTGGTGATCCATGCTAACTATGCTTCGAGATACCAAGCGACCAAATACCAACCCGCAACATTTTCATCATATGGGCTTGTGTTTTCAACTTTTCGTCGGCTTGCGCTTTAGTTGGAGAATGATGCTTAAAAACTAAGTGATGAGCTCGTTATTGTCTCACACATGTCGAAGTATGTAATTACATTATTTTATAATAGGATTAGTACCAATTGAGAACTCATAGATGAGGAGGAATTTAGACCAAACCGGTTTTGTTTCGGTTTAGTTTTCAGCGTCAAAAACAACACGCCGACCCAGTAGAATCTTACACAAAGCCCATTACAATACACATCCCTAAAAACCTAAGAATTATCGCTAGTTCAGTTAATGATGCAGCTTAATTTGTTAACTATATTTAAGTATATCTATAACTAGCTTAATTATCGACTTATCTTCAGACTGATAAAGTTATGTTACCCATTGTCTCATAGATACATAGGCCCATAAGACAAGTTGATACGGTAATCTGAGCGCTAATAGGGTTGCTCAGAATTACTCGTTGTGCTAGGTTCAGTTTCCAGGTGATTACAGCACTATTCATTTCAAAGCTTCAGAACACAGGCAGATTTGCTAAGCTTCTAGGGCATTTCTGACTACATTGACCTAGTTGATGGAGGAAGTAGATGCATAAACTCCTATTCGGTGTTCGAAATAATTCCCCTGACTGGTATGCCGCTTTCGAGACAGAGATCGTGGTCGACCAGCCGGATGCGATTACCTAGCGATGCGTTGCAAGTTGGCGTTAAATCAATGGTAGTAACATTTGAACAGAAAAAGAGATGTTCTGCTGAGATCTGGGAAGAAATAGTCCATCAGAACTTAGAAAAATCCGTGGATTGCTTAAATAAGAGAAGAGTATCTTACCCTACTCTATATACTTATGGTGTACAGTTACTTCAAAGAATGTGCACCGAAACTGCCTTTCGGTTGTATACTCTTTGTGTACGAACGTTACGTTACACCTTTCCTTTGAGCACAAGCACACACATACCTTGGTCTACTACTTACTG
The DNA here is from genome assembly GCA_944474145.2 of Dicrocoelium dendriticum. Taxonomy (NCBI): domain Eukaryota; kingdom Metazoa; phylum Platyhelminthes; class Trematoda; order Plagiorchiida; family Dicrocoeliidae; genus Dicrocoelium; species Dicrocoelium dendriticum. The sequence continues at coordinate 223,814,867 of OX104063.1, forward strand.
AAGCCACACCCCAGCCTTTGTACTTAACCTCTGCGTTTGTAATTTGAGTGATCACATGACGATTAACTTGCCCTTTTTTCATGGGCAACCGCTTCCCTTACCTCCTTACACTGTAAAATTTGAGAGTAGACAGACTCGACTATGAACCGTCCATCGAAGCAAAAGGGTCACTGTCTTGCATCACATGGGCCGAACAAATTTCTAACTGACAGCTGGGTCACAAGAACATTAATTAACAGATGGTAATTATATGAGCATGCTGAAACATAAGTTTGCAAATCTACTCCAAGCAATGTCTGATTCACTTTCAACTATGGGCGTTTTCGGATTCCCTGCGAAGATGCTGGCTAGCTTCGGTTACACCCTACATTAACGTTTCAATTTAGTGATTACTGGACTGGGGAAAACATTGGAGAAATCATTAAGAACATCCTAAAGTGGATCAATCAGTATTACTTTAAGCAACGCAATCTACTTCTTTTTTAGCATTATAGAAACAAATTTAACAACCCTCATTTCTAGCAAGTGCGCCTTCAAGTATCAACGTTTTGCCTTGGTGAACTGATTACCAGTTATCAGTGATCATGCAATTTTGCGCATGCATCTTGCACTTGCTCATATCAATAAAACACGCGTGAAATTAGATTCAACCGATGAAAATCTCGTAACCGGCTTAACATAACAAAATGGTCAGCTGTCCGTGTCCCAGTCCTACATCATATCTGAACTTCAAGGCCATTTCTAGGACATGCTTAATTACATCGAAGCTACTTGTACATACTCTTCTACTAACAGGATTTTATTACTGCAGTGATCTACTTAGCTCCGAGTGCTTTGCGGATTAGCTGTCCAATTCTCGCCCCCATATTAGTGGTTTTCTAATGCCAGCTAGATGAAAATTTTTCTCTGGCTTTTTTATACGTAAAAGAGACGCTGTGCTCCCATGGCCTGCGTTAGACGCTAATGCCCTGTGATCTACCAAAATAAGACTCAGCTTTGACCGCAGGGTAATGTGTCGTAACCCGTAGCTTAATAGTTTTGACTTACCGGGGACCTGGATAAATTCCTAGTTGATGTTCTGATTTAGCACATTACCATACAATTCAAAATGGCTACCGAGCACAGGTAACAGGTGCTCAGGTCGGACGTCACCATTAGCGCACCTATAATTTTCCATTCTTCTTGCTACTGTCACTCCTACATATGACGAATTGCAACTGTCGGTTTGACACTAAGTCGACGCCCATTTAAGCTTTGCACATCGCTCGAGTATTTCGTTGCCAATACCTCCCACAACTAACCGTTGCACATAGCGGATTACTCAATTCTATAAATTTGAGGCATACTCTGGAAAATAATTGTTGTCACAGCTAATCATCTGCGGAATCCTTCATCTTATAGATCGGGCATTTAGTATGAATGTATAAAGAAAGCAAACTTGTATTACCACACCAAATGATAACAGATACTACGGAAATATGAGGCACGTTATTCCATTGTCCATAGCCACTGAAGTTTTCAGCATAGTTACTATGTTCGTACAGCATGTGTGGGCGCTGTGTTCTCCATCGTTAACAAAGTACTCTTGCTATATCATAATGTTATAGTACCTTCAATAGTCTCAATGTTCCCTAATGGGCAAACATTAAAACCCATACTCCTCGAATTCATGGACATGGCAGTTTTTTTATAACCATTTGCATCAACCCACCAGACAGGGTGTGGCAAACAAACCATCACTACTGGACCTAATCCTAACAAAGGAATAGTTGATGGTTGAGTCAGTAACACACGACTCTCCATTAGGTAATAGTGACCATGCAGTTATTACGTTTGCTTTTGTATGTTATGCTACTATAATTGCTAAAGAATGCGCAAATCAACGAACTAACATTCCAAGTTTCATAATCTAGTGATAACCGTTGCTTGAGAATCAAAGCCACCAAAGTTTGGCGAATGAAGCATGGAAAGCATTTCAAGGTACATTAAAGTGGGCCATACAAGCTGTCACAAAAGTTGTAGCATTACGAGTATTGCGCCCGACCAACAGTTGGTTCCGAAGCAGAACAGGTAAATGGACCCATAGAAGAGATCAGCTTGCAAGGCAACGTATGAAAATCCCATGTGATACCACCTAGTAGAAATACAAAACAATTAGAGACCTCTGTAGGTCAGTTCTTAGAGCAGACGAGAACAATTAGCTGGCGACCATAGTACTCAAGTACGCGCGTAACAACAAACTGCTATAGAAGTATTTGACTGATAAAATAAAGGTAAAACCTGGAACACAACCACTCCAGACCTCCAGTGGCTTAACGTTTACTGCTGTGGATACCGCAAACGCTCTACTCTTGCCGTTTGGCTCAGCGGCTACAAATACCATGGAACCTGTTCTCTAAAAACTAAATATATGTCGTCGGCTTATCCAGTATCACCTTTACCCCAGAGGCTGTCGTGAACAAATTGTAGTCTCTCCGGGGAAAACAGTGCCACGGGAATCGCAAGATTTTTCCAAAGGTACTTAAATCTCTTATCCTCCCCCATAGCAGTACAACTTGCAACGTTTTCCAGGGTCTGTTTAACACACACACTCCCATGTGATTAGAGAAATGGAATCATCAATCCGATATACAAAGGGGTTAAACGATCGGATCCTGACAACTACCGACCTATTACTCTCCATCTGTTTTATCAAAACTGATAGAATCGGTACTCGCAGATGTACTGATGCGATACTTTGAAAGTCTACAAATAATTTCCGATATTCAACATGGTTCCAGATGATCTTGCCGCACAAATCTGCTCCTTGCTTTTTGACTCATGGACCAGGGCAGTTGATGAAAGCGCCTCTATATATGTGGGTTTGACTTAGATTTTTCTAAGGCATTCAACAGGATCAATCACCTCTTTCTCCTCCACAAGTCGGCTACCATCGGTCTTAAGGGTTCCCTGCACACCTGGTTGGATGATTACTACAAGACAGAACCATCAATTTAAGACTAGCCAACCCTCACTCCGAAAGCGCGTGCGTATCCAATAGTGTACCACAAAGATCGGTCTTCGGCCCCCGGCTGTTTTTACTTTACATAGATAACCTCCCAGAAGAATTTTTATCCCCGATGCAGATAATTCTAGATAATGCTAAAATGTGGAGAGTAATGCGATCCTCATTCAACTGCGCCTATCTACAGAACGATCTGAGCTAGATTAACCAATGCGCAGGAAGCAATCAGCTCCTACTGAATCCTAAAAGTGCCACTTGCTGACTGTGCGTAACAGTTTCATCAACGCATAGATTCTGGGACCACAGTTCTGCGACAGGTGAGTAGTAAAAGAGACTTAGGTATCATCATGCAACAAAGTCTTGGCAACTCGATTCTATGTTCGTAAGTAGCGAATGTGGCAAACTTAACCTTGTGGCTTTCGAGGCGAGCTTTCGGCACCTATGAACGACGGATAATACCATTACTGAGTAACTTTTCCATTCCTCCTCACCTTGCATATGCAATTCAAACCTGGTGTCCATGGTGAAAATGCGAAATTCGCTTTCTGCAGCAACCCCAAAAGAGAGACCCAAAGGCAACGCATGGACCATAAGGGTATCAGTTACGAACTGAGTCTTCATTTACTCGGTGTGTTCTCAGCAGAATACCGACAGCTTCGCGGAGATCTCATTCTCACAAACCGGACACTAAGTGAAAGTGAGCTGGCTGGTCTACCGAACTACCTCTTTGTGGCGCCAGCTGGGCGGTTCGGGTATTTCCCGTTCCGGCAAATTGGTTGGGCTGCAAGATTCCAGGACGTGGTGGTTTTACCTCTAGCATGTGTTCTCCCTATAAAAAGCCACGTATGTCCATTCAACAACACTGTGAAGTGGCGGATGTGATTCGCCACTAATTAATGTCACTGCACTTTCTCTTCTCGGAGACTTCGTATAACGGAAAGCAATCTGGGCATTGGATCCTGCATTTGTCTTCGAGAGTGTTTGACCCCTGGTATGGTTTTCGTCTTCCGAAAGGTGTATGAACTAAAACGCGTTACCTTCTCTCAACCGGTGGGAAACCCTTATTTGGCCTTGCTGACTTGTGAGTTACGCCTTTCGGCCAAGGGTTCGAAACAGTGGTCTCCTAAGACAACCCAGATATTTAGGCCTAGGCAACCGGGTGGTATTACGCCCACTGATGAACCATGGATATGCACAATTAGGACCGTCCTCGCTTTAATTATCCACTGTCTTGTTACAACGTCAACTTTACAAACACACGCCACCAAGGTACGTACTCATTCCTTGTGTCACTCATCCCCATTGTTACTTGTTTCTTCAACTGTGAACTACCCTACCTCCGCCAATGATGTTGTTCTCTCTCCACCCGTCAATTCTACCACAAAGTCCTCGACAGAGGGCTGCTAGCCCCGAAGTCGGCCATTTTCGCTACTGAGACCTATAATGCAGTTCAAACTGGTAACCCCCAAAGTGCGCATATTACTACAGATCGGAGGGCAAACTGGATTAACACGCACGCTGGAGACACTTGAACTTGATGTCTGCTGCCTGTTTGAAACTCTACTGCATGATTCCAACACAGTCTACCAGCTGTCATCACCCGTCCAACAACACACCCGTTTTTATTATCGCTTTTCTGCTGACGCTAAGTCCGCCGCATCTGGGTGAGCTGGTGTTAACACCGTCATCGGTGTTAGAGCTGAGGCTGCTCACCTTGACTGGATTCCAGTCAAAAGCTGCCTATGCGTTGTGAAGCTTCATCCGCTTGTAAAATAAGCAAGCATCGCGCAGATAAGAAAACTCTATTAGTGATCTCCAAATACGCGCCCATCGAATGCAGCCAGAATGCGGTCAACTCACAGTTCTATTACCATATTCATGAGCTGCTCTAAGGGATGCCTAAAATTGATATTGTTGTTATTGCGGGAGACTAAAATGCTTGTATTGGTCGGTTGCTGTCATCCGAAGGCCACGTCGGTGGACCGCACGCGTATAACGATATTGGTGCCAATAACGCCGTGACTGCACACATTTTGCGCTGAAAACAAACATTTTCTACGCAGTACGAGGTTTTATCAATCTGGACGCTACTATGCCAGAAGGAGTCCTCCAATATTAAAATAGTGCTGGTCACAAATTGACTACAAAGTCATAAGTGTTAAGACAGCAAGAAGGAATAATTTACGGGACAAGCAGAAATCACGATATAAATCAGATTATTATGAATTCAGATTATTCAGAATTCGGATTACCAGAATTATCATTGGCATACAGCATTATAACAATTCAGAATATTTCTTGTCTTCTCATTCAACCGCTCACACACAAACCGTGGAAAGAGTAAAGGAATGCAATTAAAAAAAACTCGATAAGGAAATCAATAAAACACTGAACAAATCAAGGTCATCGCCTATGTCTTAACATGACAAGGCAAGACTGGCCACAAGGTCGACCTGGTTGCAAAGCTTAGGTTTCATTCGTCGGATGGCAGAGGCTACAGCGAAAAGAAGCAAGATCGCGTTGTTTTTTCTGGTGCTAACTTTGCAAGCATCACGTGGGTTTCCGCACAAAGTACACTCGAGCTGACAGGGAGTTTAGGGCCACATTTTGCCAAGTTCCGTGGAATATGTTCTATCATCCTAGTTGATAGACTTCTCTCGGTTCGACCAAGTACAGGTGAATTTGTAAACACATGAGGCAGTAACTTGAGAATAAGGCCTATCCAAGTTGGATGCATGGAACAGCTTCTTGGTTCGATGTAACAACACGAGCTCAGCTGCGTAGTAGCACCTGTTTGTGGCTTGGCGTAATCGGTAGCACAATATGCTGTCGTTCTGTTCCCCTTTGTATGGTAGCGCGATGAAGACGTTTTACTTTGGGACATCCATTCGTTTTTCTTTCTTAGCAATCTCATTCTCATACCTGGCAATGAATTTATTCGGATAGCCGTTATCGCGTAGGTTAGACTTGATGTATTGTAACGCATCCTCCATTGATTCTTCAGAGCATACTCGGTGTGCGCTAACAAAACATGTTCGAACTAGGGATCGTTTATAGTTCATTGGACAGTGTGTTGCTCACATGACATCGCATAATAGGTTACTCTCCAGAAGACTCATAAAGATGTCAGCCAGAATCGGTCCGTGAGGGCTACCCATTGCAATGCCTACCATTTGGCGATACATATCCCCATCAAAGCAAAATTTAACGTTTTTCGTACAAACGCTGAGTAAGGTCTTCAATTGATGTGCAGGCAGGCCAACTTTGTCCGCATGCATACTTATGATGTTCAATGTCTCATCCGAAGGAACGCTCGTGAAAATGGAACAGACATCAAATGATATCATGTGCTTGTCTTGAACATTTAAGTGACGAACTTTGTCAACGAATTCAAAAGCGTCTTTCAGACTGCACCGTTAGTTCAGCCCGTACAGGCTCGAGTCGCTTTGTCAACCATCGCGCCAGTTTCTGGTGCGGCGCAGCAACCATTGAAATAACAGGAGGCATTGGAACCTCTTCTTTGTGTACTTTTAGCAAGCCATACATATGAGGAGTTCTTGAGTCTTGGGGGCGGAGTTCCGTCATAATTTTTGCGTCCATTATTCCCTCTTTATGTAGTGTTCGTAGCTTACGCACTGTCAACTTCTCTACTTTTTCCGTTCTGTCTTTCCTTTTCAGATCCCTAACGTATCTACCCTCATTTGTGAGCACTGATTGCATCGTTTGAAGATAATCACTTTTGCTCATGAGGACAACTTCAGAGCCCTTATCATGTCTCAGTAACACAACATCCTCTTTTCGGCGTAGCTGTTGCAATTAATCAAAATATTCCTTCGTGAGAAAACATGACTTTTCTGTCTGTGTGATGCAAATTTGGTTAGTCAAATCCACTGCATTGGCTTTAAACCAACTACTCACTTCTGCGATTGACGGAGTTAGACCAGAAACCTGCTTTTCCAGGTGTTCAAATGATGCTTCAACACCTATGTGGTCACATTTACCAGGGGGAACAGATAACTTAAAACCCAGCGAAGGCGCTTCAATTTTGAGGCAACTAGGCAGTAGGTTGGACAAGTTCACCACGTATTTTTGAGGGTTAAGTGGAAGTTGGTCATACAAAAGCTCAGCAGACAAAGAGTGCAAAATTTGCTCTCTGCTTGACAATCTCGTTTTGACCGGAAGCCCTCTCAGGAAATTATAAAATTTAGTGCGAAAAACAACATTGAGACTGTTTAAGAGAGGTTCAACGCATCCCAAACTGGCTTTCAGTTGTGTGTTGGGACGCACAGAAGCCTCAATCTGAAACTTCGTGTATCACCGCAAATTCCAAGAGTTAACGTGTAGATGGTTATAAATCAATGCTTTGCAAAACCGAGGCGGATACATAGACACCCTGACACACTCCTTATAAGCATCAATACGTGCGGCGTCTCGCGAAATGGAACAACGTAAAGACACTGCTTTATCCAGGGAACGAAACTTGTCAAGGTGGAGGCATTTCTTTAAGAATTTAATGCATCCATTTCCTTTCAGTAATTTTAAGATATCAAGAACGAACAACATTTTACGGGATAACTTGAATTCAGCTTATTTTGTGTCTTTTCATTCAGCAGCTTGTAGACAGATTGTGGAAAGGGTAAAGGAATGAAAATGGAAAAAGTCAATAAGGAAATCAATACAACATTGAGAAAAGCAAGGTCATCGCCTACTTCTTACCGAAACAAGGCAAGACTGGCGACAAGATCGACATCTTTGCAAAGGTTAGGCTTAATTTTTCAGATGGCAGAGGCTTCAGTGAAACGAAGCACGATGGTTGACAAAGCGACTCGAGCCTGTACGGGCTGAACTAACGGTGCAGTCTGAAAGACGCTTTTGAATTCGTTGACAAAGTTCGTCACTTAAATGTTCAAGACAAGCACATGATATCATTTGATGTCTGTTCCATTTTCACGAGCGTTCCTTCGGATGAGACGTTGAACATCATAAGTATACGTGCGGACAAAGTTGGCCTTCCTGCACATCAATTGAAGACCTTACTCAGCGTTTGTACGAAAGAGGTCCAATTTTGCTTTGATGGGGATATGTATCGCCAAATGGTAGGCATTGCAATGGGTAGCCCTCACGGACCGATTCTGGCTGACATCTTTATGAGTCTTCTGGAGAGTAACCTATTATGCGATGTCATGTGAGCAACACACTGTCCAATGAACTATAAACCATTCCTAGTTCGAACTTGTTTTGTTAGCGCACACCGAGTATGCTCTGAAGAGTCAATGGAGGATGCGTTACAATACATCAAGTCTAACCTACGCGATAACGGCTATCCGAATAAATTCATTGCCAGGTATGAGAATGAGATTGCCAAGAAAGAAAAAAGAAATGGATGTCCCAAAGAAAAACGTCTTCATCCCGCTACCATACAAAGGGGAACAGAACGACAGAATATTGTGCTACCGATTACGCCAAGCCACAAACAGGTGCTACTACGCAGCTGAGCTCGTGTTGTTACATCAAACCAAGAAGCTGTTCCATGAATCCAACTTGGATAGGCCTCACTCTTAGGTTACCGCCTCATGTGCTTACCAATTCACCTGTACTTGGTCGAACCGAGAGAAGTCTATCAACTAGGATGATAGAACATATTCCACGGAACTTGGCAAAAAGTGGCCCTAAACTCCCTGTCAGCTCGATTGTACTTTGTGCGGAAACCCACGTGATGCTTGCAAAATTAGCACCAGACAAAACAACTCGATCTTGCTTCTTTTCGCTGTAGCCTCTGCCATCCGACGAATAAAACCTAAGCTTTGCAACCAGGTTGACCTGGTGGCCAGTCTTGCCTTGTCATGTTAAGACATAGGCAATGACCTTGATTTGTTCAGTGTTTTATTGATTTCCTTATCGAGTTTTTTTTAATTGCATTCCTTTACTCTTTCCACGGTTTGTGTGTGAGCGGTTGAATGAGAAGACGCGAAATAATCTGATTTAAATTGTCGTGTAAATTATTCTTCTTAATTTCTCTCTTAAAATTGCTGGAATGGGATGAAAGTCATTATTGGCAAGTTGCCCGGCAGTTTAAGAGATTGCCCTTCATATTCATTCAACTTGTTTATTTGGCTTATTATGCATTTTTTGTGCGATAATTTGTGTGCGTATCTGCGGTTCTTTCAGGTTAAAACAAACCCGACTCTACGTTCACAATTTGGGGGACTTATTGGTGAAACGCAGTATCTGCAGAGGTATTTTGCAAATCTCGCTCTACCCCAGATTCTGATTTTTGATCAATACTTGTCGTATTTACAAAATCATCACTGTCTGCTGACATCTCCAGCTGCAGACTCACCTGCTGCACAGCTAGAACCTGGATTTCGTTATGATCCTCGGAACTACTAGGTCGTCGACTGGATGTACCCCGCTGGGTGGAGTACAATGAATTTTTTTTCGGTCTCTCTCAAAAGCTGAACTCAAGTCGTGGCTCTGACCATGAATCCTGGTGGTCCAAACGATCGGTTGAGATGAAAGCTTCCGCATCGTCTGGAAACTTTTGCAGTTTCTTTTACATCATCAAGACCATTGGTTTTGATCTACACGCCGTCAGTCAGACGGCGCGAAATTCACCAGCCTGCACCGGCTTTTGGGCTGCGGGGCACAACAGTTTGCTTTCTCAGCACAGCATACTGTAACACCACCGTTCCCCTTGGATGGTGCTTAGCATATCGCCACAGATGCTCCTACCGAAACAGAGATCCGAAAGGTAATCCAAACTTTGAAGCGTCATTAAGCTCACGATCCTGATGGCCTACCCCCGGCTCTACTCAACGTACTGCTGAGACTGTTTACGAGTATTTGCACTTACGAGAAATCCCGACTGCATGAGGAGAATCGGTCATTGTCCCGATTCACAAGAAAGGGTCTGGCGAGGATTATGCCATTTACCGCGGAATTTCCTTGGTCTCTGTTGCCTCCAAGATATTCGTAGGTGTTCTACTCCGCAGGTACTCAGTGACTACAGAAGGCTTTTACCTAGAATAACCAGCGGGTTCTCAGTCTAGGTCAAAGTTGCAGTGACAACATCTTCACATTCCGCCAAATGTTTGAAATCCGTTACTTCTACCGATGACCAACCATCGTAATATTCCTGGGCGTCCGAGCAGCTTTTTGACTCAGTAGAGAGATCTGCCTTGTGGAACAGTGTTCAACGGAAAGGTGCGACCGATAAGCTTGCAAAAATCTCTACAGTCACAGGTCGGGCAAATTCGGGATGCATTCCGCTTCGTTTGCTGTCACCAGCGGCGTGCACCAAGGTTTCCCCATCTAACTTTACCTCTTCAATTTTGCCATTATAAATGTCGTCCAACGAACATTGGAAGGACTTCAAAACTGTAATATTGAGCTTCACCCAGGTGGCAGAGTCGCGAGTTTGGATTACGCCGATGTGATCGGTTTTCTCAAGAACGATCCACAAACCCGTCCACATCGCTCTGAATTGCTTAGCGATAGAGGCATCTAAGTATGAACTGTGTTTCAAGCCGGGAAAACGTAAAATACTACTCCAGGAGTGACAGATGGCTATGCTTGCCCTCATCATTGCTAGTAACGCCCTGAAACCAGTACCCTGCTTCACTTATTTAAGAGGTTGCATCACAGCTTGCAGCCGTTCTGGAGATGATGACTCACAACGGATCGCAAAGGCCCGTCTTGCATTGGTCAGACTGAGACACTTATGGCGTCGTGGCGAAGTCATTCTCAAACCCAAGGGCAGGGTATACCTTGCCTATGTCCGTGCGGCCCTCTTGTGCGGTTGTGAAACCTAGCCGACTCGCTCGGATGACATGAAGCGATTGTCAGTTTTCGACAAGTGTTGTCTGGGTAGGATTGCTCGCGTGTGGTGGCAGCATCAAGTGAGTAAAACAGAAGTTCGAGAGCGAGTGTTTGTTACGTTGGCTCGGTCACGTATTGCGCATAACGGCCAATCGCCTTCCCCGTCAAGCGTTATTTGCGCTCCTCGAACGAGATTTTAAAAAGTGTCGCGGTGAACAACCAATGAGGTAGAGTATGATCATGAAGACTGAAACCTCAAGCTTAGCATCCGTCGGACTGGTCCGCTACCAAGATGGGGACCATGCGATTTGGCCTGTCAGTGTTTGAAAATGTTGGACGCTATAGCGCGTATCGGTCATCAGTGGAGACAATGCTGCAAAACCGTGTTTTATTAGTTAGCGTCTCATCGAACACAAACTCCAAAACACGAAATAATCCCAAAACGGCGTGTCTAGAACCGAAAAAACTCATTTTCATGTTGTATTTCGTTCGTCTCGTTTATTGCGCTAGGGCTTTGATGGCACGTTGTCTGTAACCAGATTGTGAATATATATATATATATATATGTATATGTATATACCCATGTACATCACAGCTTACCCTAGCTCCCTACAAACAATGCCAACGCCATCACCTGAGGCTAGCAACGCAACGCTCCCGTTTGGAGTTAAGTATTTTTACTCTCTTAGAATCTGTTCCCACTGCAATGCACTACCAACACATGTGGTGAACGCACTAGACAAAGCGATATTCAAGAAACTTCTGGACTTTCATCTTAGTGCTAAACGCTGAACAACTGTATGATAAAGCGCTATGTCATTACTACTAATGATTCACGTTCCGCGTTGGAAAGTTTTGCTTTTAATTTTCTTGCACCTTTCCATCCTGTGGCTCCTGTAAAGTTATGCTGTTTATCCCATCATACACTACGGGGCTATTGGGCGTGAAAAGTAACGGGGCCATGGGGTTTGTCTCCCAAGTCAAGTTTGTGTTATCACACTGAGCAATTTTCGATAGTAGCAAGTAAAACTGCCTGGAAAGTGAGACGCCGAACCCGGGTGAAACTCCAAGGTGATCCAACATTCCTTTTATATTACAGCAGTACAATAAAGTAGTTCATTTGGTCACCCGGAGCGAGTGTCTATAGGCGCATCTGAACCACCACAGCACAAACGCGGGGCGACAGTCTACACGGCGTTCGTTTCGAAGTTGGTTTGCAACATGATGAATCGAAGTGTATTTTACCCCAACTCTCAGGCATCGGTAATCACTCAACTACCAGCAGCTGTGACGCCTTGTTTCATCCTCAAGCTTACGACCAGTTCAATTTTTATTCAACATCTTCAATGGGATATGCTCAACGCAACCGGTGGTGACACCAACTAGTGTGCTGCGCGTCAATTCTCAATTACGGGGTTACGTGTGCGGTTGGCAATTAGTAATGACCTCCTAATAGCAATCGCCTAAAGTCTCCTAATGTTTGATGGCAACATTAATATATGGCGCCTGATTCGGATGCATTAGAACTAGTAGTTGCTTCACTGTGACCTAGATTTGTTTCATCAGTATTCAGCTCCGTTAACTGCAAATCAAAGTGATTGAGTTATAGGTAATCTCTATAGAACAGCACGGCATCTACTCCTAAAGGCCAGGAACCCATGTACTGCACTGCTTTTCTGTCAAACGTGACCAAAGCGTGGTAGTTCGGGACGACTTGTATTGTTCCTGGCAGTCCGAAAAGGCGTCGGAAGCTGTAAAGCAACATGTCAGATGGTTGAGAAGGACGTTCGGATAAATGGACCTTATTTTTCCGAAAGATTCTCAATGTGTACGCTCACTCCCATGTCCAATACGCAATTCAGGCCTAGCATCCATAGCTAAAACACTACCTCACGGCAATGAAGAAGTCTCAAGCTTGGGTTTCCGAATACCGCATTGGAATACGCACTCACCCATAAAAGCAGAAGCTGAGAGCTTTAGAAATATTCAAAAGACGCTATCGTAAAATACGAGGCGACTTGATATAGGCATACTTGATTGTTCAGTATCCATATCTTGTGTGCCGCTCTTAACTGCGACTCGCCAGTAACGCAATCTTGATAGGTCCCCGGTTGAAACTGGGAGGACATTACAACCACATGGAGTGTCATAGAAATATTGCCTATCTTTGTGTCTCACTATTGGAAGGCTCTCCCAGATTATTGTTCTAGGGACCTACACTAGTCACATTGTACTGTCAGTTGGATGATGTACTCATCCACCTACATTGTGTTGCTTAGCAATATCTGTCCATCCCACTCCTGGGAAATAGGTTGGGTTTATTATTTGTCGTCTCCTGGAGCTGTGAAACTAAGTGATGTATAGGGTTACTGTATTACCAAGGATATATTCTTTCACTTGACAGCGAAAGTACCAGATGTTTTTAGTGTTTTTCGTTAGCCACACCAGACCACGCAACGGGGTTTGTAAATCAGTACTTCTTAAAATGTACAAAGCCATTTTGCCTAGTTAAAGTGTCTTACTTTGTCTTACAGTGCCACTCAGTAATTTCAGGGCGCTTGATGGCATTATGAGTACACGTATGCATATGAGCCACAAGTTTCTACGCCACACCACGCCCAAACGTGATGAGTGCTTTGCATCAAGACACTAATTGTAGTTGCTTTACTAAGACACTTCCGATGCTATTGGCAGGATAATTTCGAGTGAACAGAGGCAAACATTATTCATATATAAGTGTATGTATGACATAAATTTCAGGAAGTTGAGGCGCATGGATTAATCAACGAAATCAGTTGTGCTTGTGCTTATGCTATGCAAGCCATGCAATAATGAAATAAATAGGAAAGACCCAGCTGAAAACCAACCCAGAAGCGCACGACATGAAAAAGAGCATGCAACCTTTCAGATACAGAGCATCTGTATTTTCGCATTTACATAATGCCCTATTAAGACCATGTGGAAAGTAAGCAGCGGTGTCGTACTTCTACAGTGTACATATTATCGGTGAGAAAGTACCGTGTTATTGAATCTTAGGTGGAAGAATTAAAGACCAGCAGATTTTCTTGCGAATACCACTCTTGTGTTGTCGGTGAAATAATCAGTGCAACTAATATATACATGTTACAGCAATGTGTACATTCAAGCGTTTGAAATGACTAGTTCCTCAGAAATCTTGAACATTTGGGAGCAACCCGTTTTCTAAAAAACAGTGGCAGAGAACCAAGGATTAGAATTTCCCAGACATAATGTGATCTGCACACTGTGGTGGATGTGAAATAGACCCGGGCAAGCAAAATGTTTAATGCACGACAACCTAGACTATTGGGTGGATATAGTCAGTTGGCAATCCAGTTAGCTAGTGAAAGTAAGTGCGACTATGCGGGAATCTTGGCTGGCAGCATCAGCTCCTGGAGTTACCTGACATTTTAGACTCCATGCGACAACCACAGCACGCCTGCGGCAACAAATGGACTCTGGGTGGCTTCCGCTGCATCACCCTCAGCTCCATCCACGCATCCCATATCCAGTGAAAACCATAAGGTATCTAACTGGGATCCATGTGGATGGCAACCACGTTTCATAAACGTATTCTGCCAACGCTCCGTCGAAATGCACAGCAACCTCATTCCTGTCTGTCTAAGTTGGGAATAATGCGTACCAGAAGTACACAACGCGCTGGCTGGCCCATAGCCCGTTCCCCTTCGGTTGCATGGAAGCATCCGTTGAGCCTAGCAAGCTCCATAGGACCGCGCACCCAGCCTCTCCACACAACGACCAAATGTCTTCCAAAGTCAGAATAATCTGGGAGGGGGTTCGGGCGGGCAACACCCAATTTCAATCGGGGTAAAGGCTTTTCGAAGGGTAGGCACGTTTTCAACAAGCACATCATGCGCAGCCACACCGGGATATCAAGCAAGCAACACAGCATCTGAAAGAAAATAGACACGAAACTGGGCAGTAAATGTGTGGCAGCATGAGAGAAAAGAGCAAAACGTCTTTTAATTCTGAACTAGTGTTCTATTATCTTGTGTAAAAGTAATTGTAAATTAGAGCATGTCAACCGACTAACATCGAAAAGGAATTAACAAGACAGCGCAAACGACACAACAAATTTGCCGAGGATTAAGAGAACTGAACAAATAACAGGACATACCGAATAAACAAAAACTAAGATAGGGATCAGACTTAGTGTACTGCAAAACAAGCGCATGTAGAAGTCACTCCAATCCAACTGCGGTGGAGAAACACAACAAATGTTTCCTCAACCTAAACATGAGACACCAAGAAGGGAACATGGTTGGCAGCATCCGATTCCGGAGTTTGCTCGTCACCGCTGCTTACATGGGGACAGCCACAGGACGCCGATGTCTACAGAGGGGCCATGGGTGGCTTGCGCTGCACCACCCACAGGTCCATCTACGCATCCCATATGCAGTGTAAAGCCGAAGTGATGTGAATAAGGTTTCATGAACGTTGCCGGCCCCCAGTCGTTCAACATACACAGCAGAAGCATTCCTGACCATCTATGTAGGGATCTTGCGTACCAGACGAACACAACGGGGGGGGGCCTGGGCTGTAGTCCGCTCCCAAGTGGATGGAACCATACTTTGAGAATAGTACGGCCACGGGGACCGCGCACCCCGTCCTCTCACCCCCAAAAACGATTCACAGTCTTCTGAAGCCAGTAATCGAAGTGAGGGTAAAAGAGCAGTAATCACATTGTCAACTTTCTTATCAAGCTCAGCCATACGGTGGATATCAAAAAACCAACAGAATTAATGTAGACCAAACACACAAACTTGACAATCAATA
The DNA here is from genome assembly GCA_944474145.2 of Dicrocoelium dendriticum. NCBI lineage: Eukaryota > Metazoa > Platyhelminthes > Trematoda > Plagiorchiida > Dicrocoeliidae > Dicrocoelium > Dicrocoelium dendriticum. The sequence continues at coordinate 223,830,504 of OX104063.1, forward strand.
CGCAGCAGAGTAATAGAAATGAACGAACCAAATAAATTGGAATGACTATTATCTTGAGTAAAAGCACCTAGTTTAAATGTAAGTTGGTTTAGTCCAACTGCGGTGAAAAAACATCATGAATGCAACATCAGCCTCAGCATGAGGCACTCGGAGAGAACATAGTTCCCATGATATAACACATATTTGGAAATCTGTTTTGTTAGCAGCTTGAAAGTGATGGTCAATTTGATTTATAAGAACTCGAAATACGCCGGTTAGTTTAATTCTTATTGCCCAAAAGCAGTTAACGAAACTACCAAAGACCTACAATTTCTATTATGTGTCATAACAAGATTTTAAAATTCGCCGTGCTGAGCAACGTCAGCTTTCTCCCCGCGTTACTATGTTACTAGGATTCTTTTCTACTGGACTTCTCGGTGCATTGATGTTCGAAACTGAGCGTTTAGACCATGTTCTTTTTCATCAGTGGTTCCGGATTTTGGGTTGTATTTTGTGTGCTCGTCCGTTGCAGTTCTACAAAATTTGCCGTACCATCTGCCCTAATATTTCTAACCAATATTTCAGAATGCTAAAGCGATGATCTCAGAATCCTTGCTCATAATCTTGAGCACAGATCAAATGTCCTTAAGTATCTCGATTTCTATTTTAACTTTCATCTTTTAGGTACTTTTATGTACCTACGGGTTCCCGTCGCCTCCTATGTTCCATGCAATATGTTTCAAATGGAAATTTGTACAACGAATTTCACAGTTGACGAAAACGCAAAATAATGGAACATGTTCAACCCGTGCAGTTCTAGCTATATGGCTCCAGACGCGCTGGTCCAGACTTCCTCGGATGTTCAGTCTATCATCTTCTTTCTACCTATGCAAAAGCATTGCCTCAGTGTTCGTTGGTATCTGGAAGCATCACATAAGCTGTGGTCCTGTGGTAACTAACTGTGTGTTCTAATAGCTCCTGACACCCACATGACCAATATCTGAAGGCCGAGGAAGTATGTAAAAACAATTGAAACCGTAAATCGTATAGATGCTTCCTGCTGTTGATCAACAGAAAGCCAGGTCCATAAAGGTCCAAGTTCTCCCTCCTCCTGTGGTTATATCTAATGGTCTTTCACACTCTTCAGTGCACTGATTGGATTCCCCAGACGCGTTATGAGGACGGCAATGCGTTTTGGAGGTTGCTTGATAGGCTTCTCGACATTGGTCATAACAGAGTACAAATGAAGCAAGTCATGTATTTTGATAAGGAAACGACTGACCAGCGTATGAAAGCAAACTTTGTCGATAAGTTTAGTCCGCTTGTATAGACTGCGATAACAGGGTGCATATTCACCCTGATGGTTATCCACGTGACTGAAAGAGTCAAAAGTTGGCCATCATGGAGCTAAGTCTGCGAAACAGTTAGGGAGAAACCAACCCACAGTATAACCTTGGATTTCAACCAACCGGTGACTATCTCTACACGCACACCGAGTGGTTACCAACACGGTCTGTGTGTGAGTCTTACCATCCACTGTAAATGCTTTAGTAATCGATGAGCTGTGTTGTTGCAACAAATTGGAGTGACCAGGTATATTAGAACTCCCAGTAATGTTGCTAAATTTTGTGGTTATTGCCCACGAATTCTAGGCCAGTGATACTAATGCTTCCGTTGGAATTACCCACCAAATTCTAGCGGCAGAGTGTTGTTCTTCATCCTATTTACTCTCTGTGGGAGACGTGTAAGCACAGCGAATCTGCCAGGAATTGTGTGAGCAGTTGAGGCGCGGATATCTGCTAGTGGCGCATTGGATTACTGTCCCATGAGCAGTGGTTTGGTTTGGATATCTTGACTTTAAAACGTGATATACGCCATTTTCTATACATAAATAGTCCTACCTTTTTCGCACGAATTGGTCTGAAGTTCGGCTCAATCCGGAACACCAGTATCAAAGCAACGTTGTACTTGAAACTGTAGCAACACAGCCAAGTTACCAGCCGACTTGCATAAAATCACGTTCACCTTCGTCATACCTGTACCTGAAGTGAACCATCTGTAAACGATCTGTAAATAACAGTCAGATTCTGGAGTCCAGAGTAGCAAATGCTCACGCAGTACTGACAGGTAATATGCAACTACCTCTGTCTTAGTCACCGTTAAATCTAACCTACAACTACTGGAAAGCTGATTTCATCGGTCTAACTAAAACGCGGGCAGAATGCATTGGTTTCCGCGATACGCTGTATTTGTGGAAACTTCGCTGCTTGTTACTAGTGCTAGCCTATTTTTTCATTCTCTTTTGGCTGTACACATGTCAGAACTTCGGATCATTCAAGTTACATTGATTTGACGCGTGTATAGCTAACCGACTTGGAAGTGACGCAGGCTGTTGAAGTGCTTAGTCCTCTCCATCTTTACCGGCAACTACGAAGAGTATAAGAAGAAAATTTTCAGTTGGGCGAAAAATGCCGCTAGTTTGAGCAGCAGCTTGCAACCGTCATGAAGACCGCTGCCATGAGAGATTGTACTTTTGTGGAAAGGCGCCTAAAATCTGCTGGTGGTTAACCAGGGCTATGGAACTCGGTCGGACAGCATTTAACCATAGAATGTGCTTTGTTCCAGCTGTGTGTTTCGCTTGGTTATTTACATTCCACCAGCTGCCTGTACCGCCTGAACCAAAATCAGTCCGGATTGTAGTGTTGAAAATGTGCAGCACCAAACCAAAAAAATTGATGTCACCAAACCTGTCGGTATTACTGGTTTCAACATTGATTCCCAAGTACATATTGACCATTATTTCCCCTACCGTGACTAACCTTTTCGACAGGGCACTATCCAAAGCTATTTCCCCTGATGACATAAAGTGCTTCGTTGTAAAGCAGAGTATGAAGACACTTGAATTCTGCAAAGCGGGCTTGATGAACTTTTATTTCACTGCTGTTTTGACCAAGGCAACCGAGATCATCTTTAAAAATGGTTTGGTTCAGCCTTCCCGATCCGCATATTTCTTAACCCTCGCACAGCACTGTTTTAAGTCAGGTTATTTGCGCGTTACCAACCTGCTTGTGGCAGTGCGTAAAATGACCCACGCAATAAACAAGGGAAATTTTGTCAGCGTGACTAGGTGAACCGCAAGATACTCTTCCACCGGCTGAGACAGTCTGAAGTTTCTGGAAAAGTGAAACTGTTTACTAGCGTTGTCCTTACTAGAAGAAGTTGGATAGTACAGACAGATAAACATGTAACCGACTGGTATCTATAAAACAGTTGTATGCTTCGAAGCAAAGTGGTGGGTCCTACTCTGTTTTTTATCTACATTAATGATCTATCTCAGCTTCTTCGGTATCCATGTGCCTTGTCTACAGACTAGCTGAATAGGTGGAGGACCGCGGATTTTATAACAAGACTTAAATAAATAAAACATAAATTTTATTTTCCTCAAAATTGCCAACCACTTTTCCCTAGAAAGGACAGATCAAATAGTGTTATACTCAGTGCATGCCACTGCATAACTATTTAAAAATTACGAGCCATAGTTTCAACGAAGCATTCCGAATTCTTTATCTTTTCGTTAGGCCTCATCGTGTGGTCTGTAGAATGCTACCTTCTGGCCACGCAATCGATACTCATGAGCCTGCGAAAGGATAATGTAGCTGCTCTTCTCTTCTAACCACTACAGCCCAAGCTTTCCTTTAAGGAAATAGATTTACTCTCAGAATGCTTCTTGCAATCAGTTGAAAATACCAACTGACTACATTGGAATGAACGGCGCCTATATTGGGCCTTCAAACACACTTTCCTTAACTGGTCTGATGAAAACACCGCTAGGCTCCTCTCCAACATTTGGCCGATGTTAGAGTATGTTTTGTCTGCCTAATGCCTGATGACCCGAAATAATGCAAAGAAGATTGAGCTGGTCCGGCAAATAGCCATCGATATCATCGATTTAAAAACCAATAAGTTCATTTCATTTAATTTGATAAAAAGTATATTTGAAGCACGGCAGAAACAAAAACCATGGAATACTGTGAGGTGTTGTTCTGTGGGACACTGCATCTTAGGCGCTTTCGCACTTGTCGGACCTCCTTCGATAGTGGCGGGATAACAACCACTTGAATTTCATGTGTTCGCTGGATTACTATTTAATGTGGGTGTTGCATCTCTAATAAATTTCGGCATTCTACAATCCATTCAGTATTATTTTGTGTTTGCTATCTGGTTCTAGCTGTGTGCCCTTCCATTGAATATGCTACTAACTAAGCATGCATCCGGTGCGTTGTTATTTTTAGAAAATGATAGAGAAACGAAGCAGCTGTTATGTGTACGCAACGTTTCACAAGGTGCAATAGTGTAAATTCATATTCACCGCAAATGCGTCCGGTTAAATATATATACCAAAACGCTTTGAAGACAAAACTCGTATAATATATCATCTGTATTACATCTTTCTCAATGTCTAGTAAAATCGTGTGACGACGTTTTTTGCATGGCAAACTGAATGGCTTCATCATTTCAGACTGCTTCAGCATCAATTCCAATTTTCTTCGTCAACGGAATCGGGAACAAGGGAATAATTGACGAGTTGTCTGATTTCTGCGTTGAGATGCAGGCTAACCAGCGATCCATACCAGACTTCTGGTATTGTCTCAGTTAGTGAGAAAATTTGAATGGCAGCGGGTTTCGTGAGTTACAGAGTATCTAACTGGACCTAGCTTGTTCATTAGGTGAGAAGAAACAGCTGGACAGTGGGTTGTTGTAACGCGGACACCGTGTGAACCAAGCTAAGCCAATGTGCCTGACGTTCATATTCGCTGATCGTTGTTGTATGGGAGCACCGCGAGTGCTTCCACCCAGTAACGGTTCTGAAAACACGAATGACAGGGTAGCAAACAATGTTACTCGCCGCACGTCAAACCCGCCACCACGTCCGTGTGTCCAAAGCAATCGAATGTTTCCAATTAGCACATATGCACCAGCTATGCGGAAAGGTTTGCATTCGTTCAGTCAAACTGGTCGGTTCAACAAGCAGTGGGTCGCTAAGTTGCCTCACGAACAAGCGAAATACACAACCTATGAGAAAAGCTAATAAGCTCAAGTTTTCGTTCCCATGTAAGCCGATCATAAATGTTAATCAAAAGTGAACGTATGCGAGAAACCGTAAAAGAGGGCTGGGTACGTGCAGCAAAACACAAAACAACGGGGAGTGGTGGAATACTCTTGTCTCCGGAATAACACTTTTGATGAGCCGGAAAGAGACTTGTATACATGAAATCACATTTGCTTATAAACTTATAAAGACAAAATGATGGGAAGCTACTAAATTACACTTGAGCCAAGCAAAAGAAGGAAACGTTACATACAACTGGTGAATAAACAACCGTGTAATCAAGTGCGAATCGCATATGTCCTTAAAATAGCATCATGTGACCCCAAGCGTAAGGCGAACATCCATTTACAGTGACGGGCATTAGCCAATCAGAAGAATGAAATGTAACGTTTAAACAACTGTCCCGAAACAACCGAGAATAAGATGTGCAGACCCCAAAAGCAAAAACTAGTGCAATAATTGTGTGCCAAGTAAATAGTCCTTTAACATAACTAAGACAATTGATGCGAAGAAATACCAATGGAATGTATTCTTGCAAATGGCACTGCCGAAGATGACACTGAGATGCGTGTCCATTAACAATGACGTGTGTACCAATCGGGTTAACACCCTGTAGGGTTTAAACAAGAGCCACGAAGTAAAAACTAAGAAGAACAAAGGATGGTTATTAAGCTCGTTCACAAAAATGAATGTCAAATAGCTATTCTCTTAACACCTTCCTCTTTTAAAAATGAGTTACCTGGAGGTCGCAGCTCTTCCGACGCGGATCCACCTGATGAGGCTGCACAAATCATTTGTTCGCTTTTGCCCCTACCGGTCTCCATTTCTAAGCATTCCAGGGGACGAAGTTCGCTACCTGCAGAGGTAGTAGGCTTGCCATTGTCCATCAATTCATTGACATCAAATGCTTTGGCTTTTGGAATGACCGCAGCATGTGTCTACCGTGACCTCAACTACTAGGCGTGGCGTCTCCATACCTGTGTTCTAACTAGAACATCATACCTCTGCTATAACATACTTACAAACTATTTCCCCTGTCCTAAGCACTTTTGCAGTCCCAATGCACTGTACGTTGTCCATATAGTCACTAGAGTTAAATAGTTATGTTAATGATAAAAAAGCAACTTTCTACTCCAAGGAGGTAGACGACACAATGGAATCATAGTGAGATATATCGCTCACAAATTCATTTATAAAATGAAACCCCGGGTCAGTATTCTGGGTGGACGCTCAAGCTTTTTAGTTGAACAATCAACACTAATTGCTCTGACCCCAGTAAGCACCTTGTACTGCGTTTTAACTCTATGTGGAAATTAAATTCATTTGTTGGTGGCTGGGTTTGGTAACCTGGTACCACCATGGCAATTTTCCATTCTATCCTCAATAGTATTAATCATAAAGGCAAAATGATTGAGCTTGATGCTGACTAAGATAATCAGATAGTATCGCGTTGACATTTTAGATTGCTTCGGCACAACTTACAGGACTTTTGCTGCATGGTACACACACTTCACAATGCAGGATTCGGGAATTAAGTGTGTCACATTCGGGCACGTTTAAATTTTCAGAGCAATACGACTTAAGTGTCAAGGACCACAAGAAATGAGCTTTGTAGTTGTCGATATTTAGGTTCCTAGTATTCACGGTTTTTTTTATCGCTATAACACATGTGTTGTCAACTTTGGAGTAATACCCATTGGTTCACAACAAACTGGAAAGAGCCCAGTGACACCTCACAAAATGGTTAGTTGAATATTCCACGAAAATGACAGTGAATGTTACTTCGCTTTTGGACTTAAGCCCATTTGGCTTCAACAATTGAAGCTTGACCTTGGGTTTCTCAGCATCACGCACCCTTTCGCACTTACTGCTGGCAATAGTGCTTTTTTGACTTTAAACACCGGACACCCTATACTCAATAAGTCGATCAAAATGAAGATGATGACAGCAGAGAGCAATTCCTCCTGATTTAATGTTCAAAAGTCTAGAACGACTTGCGGTAGCCAACAAGCGCTGCCACATAATGCATTAATGCATGTTTTCCTTATGCTACATTCTTGAACGTATGAAACCTATTTCCCGTGTTAGCAAAGTCACTCTAACTTGACCCATTCGTCGAAAGCAGCATTCCTACATCATTATGGAGATTCCTCTCTTCTATACTCACTTTTGCAATTATCCCTGCACATGCATTTTGATACATGCAAAATGAATATATTTTCCCTTGTTTATAGCCTGGATAACCATAAATTTATAAAACTCAAACGTCTTCCGCCCATCAAAACAAACAAGTTTGCGCTGACCATCGATGATCGTTGATTCACAAAGCTGGGTTCTAAACGGCAGATACAACAACCACATCCATGAAGTCCCGTGAAATCAGTTTCGGTATCAAAACTATCGTTTCTCGAGTGCATGCATTTGATGTAGCTATCTGGAACCTCCTTCAAGAGTCCTATGTTTCATTACCACTTTGAGCCGTTAGTTACTTTGGGCGACGCCACTGTACAAGCTGAACTAAACATACTCTTATCCTGCATCTCACATCAAATGCAGGTTATTCACTATTGTTATCGTTATATTCTATTTTCCTACTTTCGTTATTTCCACTACTGGACAAGAATGGGCCGCTTACTTGATTTGCCAGATTAGGGCATCCAAGGCAATTAGTACATCTAAGTAAGACGTACTGACATGAAAACAGTGGCGAGTAATGAAACCGCCCTACTCGGAAGACCCGAATGATGAAATGGACTGGAAAATTCAGAGTTTAGAATGTATACATATGATAAGAGCCCTACAGATCAGTTAGAATACTATTGGACTACTTGCTTTTAAACCGCAATGGCACACAGGCATATGGCGTGTGGAACTTCAGATGAAATCTTTCGAGTGGATACTCCGCATGGAAGAAGATCCTCAGGAGATGGTACCATTATTATCCGTACTACTTCAGTTGACATTTCGTTGCATTAAAGTAGACGTTGCTATCAAATTCTTCGTCTTACTACTGCAATAAATTGATCGAGAACTTTCGAAAAGTGTTTGGGAATCGTTTTAAACGACCCGAACAACAAATAGCTTCTGCGATGCTACTATACAAACTCATCGCACCACTTGGTGAACGGTGCCACACTCTATTGATCAATTTGCCGTTCATGTTATGTTAACGTTAGGTAACCTATATATTGTAAACCTTGGTGCGTTTGTTAGTTGGGCTATTAATATCCAATTAGATACCGGTTTTCAAACTACTGCAATAACTTCTGTTCTAAGCTCAAACCAATAACCGTTCAGATTTGCTCTTGGCGCCAAGTTAACTCCAATGCCGTGTCCTTTTTACCACTATAGTGATTCTAGCACTGCTCTGTGTGGGCAAGAAAAAGATTTTTTAGTCCTAGGATGTGCAAATCTTAGTTATTCCGAAGCTGTAGGGAAATACGATCAACGTATCGCCTGCAGCATGTGTAATTCGCGGAGAAACTTACACACTAGACTTCTTCAATGAAAGCATCGAAAATATAGTACGCTTCAATTAACTTATGCCCCGGCCAATCAGTGTGCTGCAGTTAATTTATTGTAGTTAGCACATATTCCTCTGTATAGTAGTGTCACTCGAAGGTCTGGCACTGCTCGCTGTAAAAGCAACTGTGATTACGCCAATCGTGTTAAGGATCCAATTCCTCGGATAGACATTAACTTGTGTCCAGCAACACAGCACCGTCCTACTTGTGAGAAAGATGCCCTGATTGTCAACCTGAAAATACTAACAATTGTGTCTATATAGTTGCCCGTGATATTAATTTGTAAGCTGTCTTAAATTGTCACTTGGCACTTAGCGCATAGTAGATATCCCATAGCCTAGTTATCCGAAGCCCCAGAACTCTTGTGTTTAACATACCTAAAGGCTGGGTAACGGAACAGAATAGAACCTCCGTACCCATCTCAAGGAGACTGAATATTAACGTGGAGAAAGTATCAGTGGCTCACTAAACCCAGCTACAATACTCCTCCTCTCTTCTGGTATGCTCTCCATTAGAAATAGTCTCTTCCTGTCGTCTGAACAAGCTTTTACCGCTAACGTTGCAGCTGCTGCCACCGATACATCTAACCCGCCCCTCAAAGCAAGGATCTCAGTTCACACCGATTCGTTCAATTACTACACTCGGTCAAATCCATGAACAAATAGCACTAAACCCCGTCCTTCTCTTTCCCGGTTCGAGGTCTGCCGTGTCTACCAAATACACACGATAAGAAGTTTGCAACAAATTTTCGATTCTCTGGTTCCGAATCTACCGAAGATTAATACACCTTTTGCTTAGCCGGCGATACTCAGTTCTTGTCTCAAAGTATTTACAGTATCTGTATCGCTTTAAGCAAAAAATACGGAGGCGAATCCACTTGAACTGATAACAGTAAACAGCAGCATGACTTTGCCATTTGACTCATAATTTATATTGGGGTTGCTAAACACCATCGGAAAACAAGGTGCTTCTACCTCCTTTCCGTTTGTGCCCACTTCGGCGGCAGCTCTGGACTAATTCCATCGTCAACTCTCATCTCAAATTCATATGGCTAAAAATACTAGTATCATAATTGTTGCGGACGGTATAAATGCCTAAGTAGGCAGATTTCGGAATCTGAACAACATATAGGTAACTGTTCCGGTGCACGCCGAAAAGATAATGACGGTCCATCCCTACAATTGTATGCTTATCATAATTTTTCTACGGGCATTGCTGATCTCCAACACAAAGGTTCACATGTTGTCAGTATCCACTGAATCCATCGATGAACTGGGCCCTAAGTAAGCAGATGGTGATCAGCTAGAAATGGCGCACACTGCCTCAAAACTGTCGGTAAAAGTGAATTGAGCACAAGGGATTTAACAATACCCTAGTACGCACATACAAGCCACTCACTCTTTTTTCTCCAAAGATTACCCCACTTCAACGCTCCACATTTGCAAATTATAAGTCACAGCCCACAATTCAGCAGTACCATAACAAACTTACTCAACAGGTGTCAGTGATGAATGAGGTTGGTGAGGTAAATACTGCAGAATGCTTCTGACACTTGATGTACACCCAACTTGGGGCATCCTAATTGTGAATGGATCCTGCTGAGTCATCGATCATTTTGGCTGGGGTACATAAGCATGTTCCGTTGGCCTTCCGTAACACCCTGAAACAACGACTATCACGAAGCACCATAATTGATCGAGAACCTTGGTGCGTAGGAATCGCCTGTGGGATGGACAAAGCCAATATCACAGTGCACAGCCGAGTGCTGTTCTAGCGCATCCCGAATACGAGTTAAAACTAACCCACGGTTATTAATTCATTAGCTGAGAAAAATGGGCAAATAATCCATTCTCATGTGTGTCGACCAGCCCATTCGGTAAAGCAATACGAATAATAGTTCAGTAGGCCTACTAGAAAGTGCCGTTTGTGGAATTACCTGAGTCCGCTTTAGAAATGATGTCACACCTCCCACTTCAGAAGAGAGTGTCTTGAAACGAATCAAGACTCCTGGAGCAGATGACTTTTGCCATCCACAACGAAGGATGGAAAAGATTCTAGGTTGACTGGATCTGCTTATATATTCAAAACCATTTGGGACACTGAAAAGTGATATCATACTTGTAGGTGGTACATATCGTGCCTATCTTCAAAAAGGGTCAACACACTTTTTACGAAAATCACCGAGGCATTCGTCTTATTTCCATTGTCGCCAGGTTTTTCATGAGTAACAATTCGGGAAGGTTTAGTTGTCATTCGTGATAGGTGATTAATGGGAAGAAATGCGAACTTTCGTTCTGGCCCTGGTTGTATAGTCTATGCAACAAGCATTCGTTTCACACTAATCATGGAATTAAAGGTGAGTTGACATATCTCACAGGTAGGTGAGCATGGGGTATGTATGCAATAAAACTTATTATTCTCGCTAATAATGATGCATATAACATTTCGGTCGCCTTAGTTGTTAATACATCTCGCTCAGATTAAAACGATTTGTTGCTCTGTTTTCTATTATTTAAAGTTCAACGCCAACATCACAGTTATCATCATTATATTGGTTATAGACACTTTAAGTTAAAATAAATACGACAGATAGTAACGACTCATTAACAGTGAAACCTCGTTTTACTAGTCCTCGAGAAGTAGTAATTTTGAAAGTTTGGTAAGCTTTGGTATGTACGACAAATTTAATCTTCGTTAAGTGTAGAACCGTCGGCAAACAGATGGCGGAATACAGGGGTTTTGTTTGTCAAAAAACCTGTCCTCAACTCTGTTGTTCATGTCAACTTTTATGCTGTCTGTCCGTAAATGGCCTGTCGAGGAATCTTCTTTCTCTTCTGAAATCTCTTTACCGGGATTTCGGAGAAAGAGTAAGACTCTACCGGAATCTATTTCCCGAATTCCCCAGGGCATTTGAAGCTCAAAGAGTTGCTCCGTATCTCATTTCCTGATTAACTTTGTAATCGAAATTAGCTTAAGTGGTTCTGTGCTCCCTTCCACTATCAGAGTTAAGGTTCTTCTAGGGACAAGTCCACACTCATTGCGTATCAGAAGGGCATAGCTCTCACTGGGTCGGGTGTAGTGGCTATGCTGGCGCCAGTGTATAACTTAACGCATGACCCTGCACGCCTCCCTATGTAGTTTGCAACTTCAAATTGAATCTTTTGTTGCAAGGCTAAACAGGCACGCTACTGGCTCTTGTATTCAACAATCGGTCACTGGTAGTGGTTCACCTAATATCACTGTGGAGCTTACTTCGAACGTCAGTTAAGCTTGCTTGGCGCTTCAGACGCTCCCTTATCTATGAAGATGGCGGGTTATCAATATGTCAGTGAAAGCTTGAATGCGAATATGCGATGCGACTGGTGGCAATGTACGTATAAGAGATCTGGCAAATACGCGAAGACATTAAATGGTTAGAGTCTGATTAAAAAAGCTGGTGTCTCCCTAGAGTGTCTGTCAAATGTGAGCCGATCACGCTGCATTGTTCGAGTCCTTTGTAAGGCCGCTGCTTGCCTTCTTCGGGGGAGCAAAGAACAAACGCATGTAGGCCTGTTTGTACCTGGGTGATATGAGGACCAAAACTATTCCAATCCATCAGTAAATATACGGAGGAATATAATAAAAGGATTAAAATACATTAACCCGGTTTGTACCCATTTGCCAGCCACTTTTGACTCTTTATCATAATATCCAAAGTCCACCTGATCTGTAAGTTCCTCGGAATGATTGGAGTAGCGGTGAAATTCAGTAACTAAAACTAGCCACTAAATGATCACCTTGTCTGCATATGCTGATGCATCATGAGAAAATATTTCGAAACCATTTCTATTTCTTTGTCTATTCATGCAATTATATAGTGCATCGACTACCAAGCTGTAAACGATAACGCAGCAACATGATTGCGTAGCTTCGAACTGCATTCAATCACTGAATAGGTGCATTCATTTCATCGATCTTTAAGTAACCCAACAAAGCATAATCAAACACTCTAATCCATCCCCAGGGTGTTTGAGCTCTAACTTGTATTTGCATCACTTTGGAGAATGTCCAATAACAATCAAGTCATTCAGCCGCTGACTGTTTTGATTGCTCAAATTAATGTCGATGCTATTTCCATCTGGAAACTGCTGAGTTTGCCGAGATTACCGTAGCCGTATAACGATAATTCTCAAGGGGCTTATGTTGATAAAGTTTGTAACCTAAGACGGCATCGCTGAATAATAATGACTGCTAAAAATGAGAACATCATAAAAGTGGCATTCCCAGCAATCTTTCGTCGCAGCGAACGCCTACGAAAGGATGGGCCAAACAACACAACATTCGGTCTGAGCACTATTGTGGAATCAGAACAGTCCATTCAGAAGTTTTAGAGTTGAAAGCACCAATTTAGCAAACGTGATTGTTACGCAATCATTGTTTTTCACAAGTCAATGCGGCAGTCACCATCATCCACCAATATAAGAGGCTGGGTTGCCTAAGTACCTTCACTCGGAGCCAGCTGGGTGGTTCGGGATCTACCAGTTTCAGCGGACAGCTCGACAGCAATGCTCCAGGACGTGGTGGGTTTACGACTGTCAAGAGCTCTCCCTAGCAAAAGCCACATATGTTCAGTTGTTGTGGAGTTCTCCGAGCTGGGCAACTTGGTTGCAAACGTTTCACCACCATTCGAGGTGGCATCTTCAGCGCGGGATTGATAGCAGTAAAGTAGCAGTAGCTGGTAGAAAGCAAACCCAATAATGGATGCTGTCAGCAGCTTCTCCGTTCCTTATATAGGCATACGGGGCTATTAATTTTGTCTCGTTCTCATTGGTGAATCCTTGTGTTCAGCGGTTGTGCTCGAGTCATTGTCATTGGCTGCGGAAATGTTGTTGCGACGTGGTTGGGAATATCGCACCCGGATTGGTGCAACGGGTGTGGGTGAGTAGTCTGTGCTCATATTGACCATGCTGTTCATTGTCCGTGTGTTGGAATAGGTTCTTTCGGACAACGGTTTTTGATCCGCTTGAACTCTCTCTGTCTCAGCGGTTGATATATCGGATCGAGGTCGATATGCATGTTGATTGATTTCGTGGTTGAGAACCAGGCTTCGAGAAACTCCTTCCCTTTTTGTGTTTCTCCTTCGGTCAAGATCTCTACTTTGTTCCAGTCGAAGCTGTGTCCCTCTTCATCCACATGTGCTGAAACCAATGAGTTTGCGTAATGGTTCTTGCACGCTCTTTGGTGTTCATGTATCCTGGTGGACAGCTTCCTTCCTGTTTGTCCCACATAGTGCTTTTCACAGTTTACGCAGTTTATTCTATATATGACATTCGGTCGTTCTAGTGCCTCTCGCTTTCCTTTTGGTTTTGACAATGTTTTCCTCAGAGTGGCGGTTGGCTTGTGGGCTACCATGATATGATGTTGGTTGAACAATCTGGCAGTAATTTCACACACGTTCTTTATGTTTATGCTTTATGCTTTCTACCAGCTACTGCTACTTTACTGCTATCAATCCCGCACTGAAGATGCCACCTCGAATGGTGGTGAAACGTTTGCAACCAAGTTGCCCAGCTCGGAGAACTCCAATTACATCAACCAAACAAACGCATATGTAGGTGGATGGCTGGAATCGTGGTGGCTGGCCCTGTGGCCACATTCGTTGTTCTGTCGACAAAGCGTAAGTTCCACGGATACTTTCCAGTAATGTTCGCTAGCTTCCTAGCAACATCAGGCATCTCAGTGCTGTTAGGCGGCGAAATGAGTAAGTTACATGAAAGTTGGTTGTTTGGTGGAAAATGGGTTAATTTAACTCGTTGGTTATTTTCCCTCAAGTCTGACCGCCCCGAAAATATCCAGTTTCGTGGTGGAGGCGCTATAGTTTATGTTAAACAACGTTGGCACAACTCCGCAAACATAATATTCGCATACTCAACGGTTTATGCAGACTGACATATAGATGAATACAAATCGAATTTATTAAACGACTTTCAATCAATCATAGCTGGAAAAGTATACATTGCTCCTGATATCTGCGACAGGACCAATTTGCTTTCAATACTAGTGCTTAACTATTGCCTTGACATGTGTTACCCTGTTGCAACTATCTATCTAGGAGCAGATAGATTTTCATCACCACTACTAAAAAGATTTTGAAGGATGAAAGAATGAGCTTACAAGTGCAAGAATGCTACGCGTGTCAAAAGCCTAACCACGGCAATTGAATCCGAGATATAATGGCTAAACCACTTAGACTTTGAAGCAATTCTAGGCAACCATAACTGTGGCGATCTATGGAGGCTTTATAGTCAGCTCTGTGGAAAGAGCTTCCGCAGACAGAACGGCGAAAGGGATGTTTATAAACTAGATTCTGAGTTTAGCTCCACCTAATTACGCTCACATTTTTTGCCCTCCTTCATCATCTCAAGTCCAGCTACGCCCTTCGATCAAAGCAACTTTCATAAGTAACTCAAAGGACTAAACTCAAACAAAGCTCGTGGCATGGATACTCTCTCTACATCAGCTTTTGGAGTGTGGGTCGATTCTCTCACACTGCCTTTAACAGAGCTCTTTAACAAATGCCTCACTACGGATGCGATCCCGGGTATTTGCAGAGCGGTCAGTATAACTCCAGTACCAAAAGTGTATCATAAAGTTACCACGCACTTGCATACACACCTGTGCTTCTAAAAGTTTTCGGAAAACTGTTAATGTCGCGGATTTGTTCAGCCGCTTCTGAAGATGATATCTACCAGTTTGTTTATATAGACCCCAGTGCTCCACATTGAATGTAGTGGTTTACGTTGTTTATTTTATCGCCTTTGCATTAGATCAAGAATGTATGTCTGTACGGCTTCTCTTCTTGGATTATTCGAATGTCTTTGGAAGTCTGGATAGGTCAATTTGCTAAACGTCCTATCCGAAAATGGAGTTCACCTGGGTGTGTATAATCTATTACGTGAATATTTCCAGATCGTACTCACTTCACCAAGTTGAACGGTAAGAAGTCATCTGTCCTCCGTGCCGAATTTAATGTTCTGTATGGAGGGATGATATGAACTTTTCTCTTTTCCTTAAATGTTGAACGTCTTCCTATACAAACCACGTTTGTAGAGTGTAAATATGCTGATGATATGCTGGGTTGTATAGCCCCTACTAATCAGGGTTCCTGTCATTCAACGGGGTTCGGAAGATCTGTTGGTATGGTCTTCATCCAGATCTCTTAAGTTCAATGATTCTAAATGCAGTGATATACTATTTTCTTTTTCCCTTGGCGATGAGTTAGAGTCCCTCATAGATTGCTCCCTCACCCTTACAGTGAATGAAACCTTCATACCCAGCTATTTCACCGTCAAGTATCTCGGTGTCTTTTGGTTTCAGAAGCTTTCATGGTCTATGCACATCTGTACAGCTTACCGAAAAGACAGACTTAAGGTGTATTCAGTACCTCGTTCTTTAATAGTCAGGTTTGTGACCTCTAGCATTATTTCCGATTGGTTATACTGCTCTCTTGTCCCTTTCCCTGGACTGCTTTAGAAAAACTATATCTTACTGACGCGGTCTATAAAGCCCATTTCTAGATGCAGCGGCTTGTCTAGAGATGCTTTAGTTGCGTTGATAATTTCTATACATCTTGATGCCTTCAATGACTTTTCTTCTATGGTACTAACAGATGGATTTCATCCAGTTCACAATGCTCTTTCCAAAGCGCCCGCTTTCTGTTATACTCGTTCGAAAGTCAGAATTTTATTCTCCTGCACGTCATCGTATCGTAATAGCTTTTTGCCTTATCTCTGATGTTTGCTTGTTGACCCAGCGAAAGTCACTAACATGCCGCGTGAGCAGTTGTCAAAGTAACAGTTATTCATATTTCCCAATTTTCTCTCCAAGCGTGTATATTTCTATTAGCATCCAGATGCCCACAGTGGTGGTGTAAATACTGAAAATGAACTCAATAGCCTTCATAAAGCTTATTTTGAGTTGATTTGACTTGATGATGCTTGCACTAATCTCAAAATTTTCATTCAAACGGACAAGATTCGTAGCTTTACAGTTGAGGCCGTTTTGCCTTAGGTGTAGTCGTCATAATTCCGCTCTTCGAAGTTTGCTGTTCCAATTATTTTGCAGGCATAACCATATCTACTCGCTCTCTTTACTATTTACTGATGCGATTAGCTAAGTGTCGCACATATCAGCGGTCTTCTTCACATGAGCAACCACTACGGAATTGGTAGATGGTGGATGTATATGTCCCCGGCAATTGCAAAAATTTGCTTGTTGAATCCTTGTCAGAATAGTTCAGCCAGTGACTAGATGATTTTGAAATAATTCTCGGTAGCTCTATGATTATTATCAAGGAGGTGCAACGTGATTGAACCGTTTGTGGAACTTATTTCATCTCTGTAAGTCCGCACCGGTATTAGCTCGCGAATCTTCCGAGATAGGCGCCTTGTAGGGCAAAGCATGAAGCGTGCACCGCAGAAGCACGAGTGTTGACAAACGAGCATAGAGTGAATCAACGAGGTCAGTCCATTTTTCAAGGGCTTTACAAGAAGTGACTTGTTATAGTCAAGAATTCTCAAGCGGATTGTAAAAAGAGCATTCTCAACAGCAATTTCAGACATCCGGAAGAGATAGCAGCCACAAAATCGCCCGTAAAAAGTAAATGTATGACAAGCATTTTCTCGGGAACAATTATTCTATGTGGCTTCTGATTGCGTTCTTCCAACTGCCTCATAGCAAATTTATCAGGGGGACAATTTTCCCTAACAAAGTCGCTAATTCCCTGTAGTTCTTCGTTGACGGCAATTGGTGTACAAATACTGTGCGCCCTGAGGGAGAGAGATCAATTTAAATTCATACTGTAAAGATGTTGTGCTGTGGAGTTTAATATACTGCTCATTCCGGGTATGCTTTCTATGCATCTTTCCAGTTACGGATAACTTCTACATCCAGAGAAGTTACTCAACTTCTAAATTCATGTTCACCGTGAAGCAAAGATTCCTCTGTACGACATTAAAAGCTTTCAGCAATTGTATCGCATGCTTTTCGGACTCACGGAGTACAACTTGCTGTCAGCATAGCTTACTTATATTTCCGTCTCACCGAGTAGTGTTCAATATAAGTCATGTACTATTTCGTTTAAACACATCAGTCAGTAGTGGCCACAAAGGAGATCCTATAACTATTCCATAAATCTGACAGTGCGTTTCACCATTGAAGGTGGACTGAACATTTAACCTGCAGTGAACTAGTGCCTTTACATAGTCATTCCTCCGGAAAAGTTGCGTATATGCAATTGCCGAGGCAGCTCGTACACGTAATCTATTGTTTCGAGCAACAAAATTTTAGCAAACAACAACTGGGCATCAATTGATATTATTCTTGTGTAAGCAACGTTGAGTTCAGATATCCTCTCAGGGCAATTACAGTTGCCTCTTACGCTGTAGTTGTAACAGCTGCATCTCCACCATTCGCTGCGTCAAGAAATGCTTGTAAGAGCCCACTATGTCCACGATTGGACGCACTGGGGCGCCTTCCTTTGAAACTTTAGGTAGGCCATATATCCTCCGTATGTGTCCACCTACAGATTTCATCTATTCGAACTCGTTTTTCGTGATAAGTTTGGCTTGCATCATTCGCCTGAGGCAACCGGTTAATTGTTTCTTAAACTCCCCTGTGTTGTCCATTCCTGCTATGTTTCTGAAACATGCTCGTTACCGAGGATGTGTAGCATCTTACAGATATAATCCACTCTATATAGTAGCACCATGCAGTAACACTTCTCTAGCTTGGAGATTATTATGTTGCTGTTTAACCATAGCTCTTTAAGTAAATTAATTTGCTCCCTTGTAATAATACCATTATTAGGTGGTTTAACCACGTTTACGTAACAAATATTCACTAAGCTAGATCTTAGGTTCCTAATTTCACTAGACGAGGTATGCAGTCTTTTCGAGTAGACTTACAAAACTGCAGCTCTAAAGTCGCCTGATTTATTTTCTTACATGCGACGCAGACCTTGGGGCCTAAAGATAACACGTCTAGCTACGAAGGCTAAGCACAAATTTTTCCGGATTATTCGAAAAGGTCAATTGCGGGACATGTTTACCAAACCTACTAAGTAATTCACTAAGCCTCCTTACACCAATTTTTAGCTTAACCAGTTACAAAAATTCCTCAAAATGTTGTCTCAGAACTTAAGGCAAGCCTCTTTGCAATTCTGCCACCGTCGGGTTTATACAATTTCACTTTCCATACAAAAGCCGTTTTGAAGTTACTGTATGCACAGTTCTCCTGGAGTCGACGACATTCCACCGAAGGCTGTGCATACGGTGGCTCTGAACAACGAATAATGAACAATGATATATTATAGGCAAAAAGCGATTGCTTTACAAGTCCCGTAGGATGGTGGAAGTGAAAGTAATCATAAGTGCAGATCATCAATTTAAGCGTCTAGCGATTCAGGTGCCCCTTGTTCATATAAACTATTTAGAATATGTACTGAATTGTTACTGCAGAGTGATAGGGAAGTAATATGGGGAAAGTATGTCTTATGAACAAAAGAAATGACAACGCTTACTCGTGCGCCGCTTCTTGGACTGCGGTAATTGATGAATCTAGTTGTAATCTATCTGAAACTATATTCCACAACAGCAGTGTGTAAGTAGTGAAGCACAACAGCTGAGAATAAGCACCGTTGGTTCGCGTTTGGTTGACGTAGACATCTCTGATCAGATAGCGTAATGTAAGTGGATAAGCAAATCATCCAGACGTCTTTTGAATACCGTTAACGTGGGGGAAGAAACAAAGTATGTTGGAAGAGCGTTCCATTGTTGACACACATGAAGAGAAAAGAAATTCCGGCGGCATTCCAACCGGTTGTTTTGTTTATCCAGCTTTAGGTGGTGTCCTCTGAGTGTGGTATTGCTATTCAGCTGAAGTAGGTGACAATTAGAATAGTTTGGATTACTCAGGATCATATAACTCATTATCAAATCGCCACGCAGGCGTCGATATGGTCCACTGTAGACCCCGAGGGTTTTCAGGCTCAATCGGTAAGGGAGATGAAACAGGCCCTTTACCTTCTTGGTCGCCCTCCGTTGTGTCAATTCAAGAGCGGTAAGGTCTTGCTTTTGCCATGGCTGCCACGTGTGGATGGCCTAGCAAGAATGAGGCCGAGGTTAGTCCTTGAGCATCTGAGAAAAGATGGAAAGATCGAAGCTCCAGAATGCCCTCCGCCAAAGGCCAAGGTGTTGGTTAGCTTTTTTGGAGGCTTTCTCGGCCTGACGGGAACAGCCCAGATCTTCCTGCACTATCACGCCTAGATCGCATTCCGTTGAAGTGCGCTGCAATATTTGGTCCCACAGTCTGTATTCGCAAGTAGTTTTATGGCGTATGCTCAACACCTTGCACTTTGTAGCGTTGAACTGAAGCAGGTTCTGAGTCGACCATTCGTAGACCCTGTCAAGATCATCCTGAAGTGCTGCATCGTCGCTGGTTGTTCTAATGGCTCGCCATATCTTGAGATCATCAGCGAAGAGTAAGGAGTTGGAGGTGATTACTGTCGCGAGATCGTTTATGTAAATCAGGAATAGTCGTGGACCAAGTACTGCGCCCTGGGGCACTCCGCACTTAACGTCGATTGGGTCAGAGATGACGCCGCGAACTCTTACATTCAGATGTCGTTGAAGCAAGAAGTTACCTATCCAACCGAGGATTGGGTCACCAATTCCACAACACTGCATCTTGTGAAGGAGGATACGGTGGTTCAGACGGTCGGAAGCCTTTGAGAAGTCCAGATATACTGCGTCAACACCTAAGCCGCTGTCAACGGTCTCAGTCCAACTGGATCTAGCAAGTAGCAAGTTTGAAGTGCAAGATCGGTTCTTGTGAAATCCATGTTGTTCTTGTGCTATGATATTGCGTTCCTCCAAGAAGTTCATCAGTGCTTCGGCAACAATCGCTTCCATGATTTTGGAGAGCACCGGAAGTAGTGTTATCGGGCGATAGTTGGCCGGATCTGTACGACTTCCTCCCTTACGGATAGGAGTGACGATGCCCTGCTTCCACATTGTCAGCACCCGCATCTCATCGAGGCATCGTTGGAAGAACTTGCAGAGTGGGTCCGCCAGGCTTACCGTAGCCAATTTCAACGCTTTTGGACGAATATTATCAACGCCGAGAGAGGTATGCTCACGCAGGGCAATTAGCCTATTCATAACATCCGCACTCGTAAATACAATGTGGCTAAGTCCTGGTGGTGGTACAACGATCGGGAACAGTGTATGCGGTGATGTCGTGCTCTGTAAGTTTCGGGGCGAATTATTGACCTAGGGTGTTGGTCGCCTCGGTTACGGTTTGTGCGAGTCCACATAACGTGTGTAAGGCAGGAATTCCTCGCTACACTTTACGAAGCTGATTTATGTGTCTGTACAGGTGCTTGGGTTTAGAAAGGGATTTCTCAGCTAGATTCTGTTGGTGCTGTATTTTAGCTTCGCGTACCAGGTTTACGCAGTGATTTCTTTGGATAGTGTAGACTTCCCATGTTTCGGCACTCGACGACTCCTTGTAACTTCGCCAGAGTAAGTTCCTCGTAACGCTACACTTGCATGTCCTGCTGCGTATGAATGCTTTTACTGTCTTTGCTCGCGAAGGTCTTTTCCTAGAAGCACTAGTTACTAACGTGTTAAACTGATGCGCAAATTCAGACCAGGCGACATCGGGGGATCGTTCTGCTAGAAATGCCCAGTTTGTAGCATTTATAAGTTTGATTAGAGCGCCGCAATCCGTAATGAGCTGACACTCCTCTGTGTTTTCTGATGAATACTCTGCATAAAAGATGTACTTGAACATGAGGGTTGCATGGTCCCTACGGCCTAAAGGACTCTCTATCGATACTGTTTCGATCATAAGCTCTTCATTGGTGAATACGAGATCCAGGACACCCGGTTTGTTTCCCGTCCTGAATCTTGTGGGAGATGTGATGTGATTGTAGAATGTTAGTCTACTACTTATTTCCTGTATTTCCATTTTGAAGTGTTCGTTGATACAGACTGGGGTTTCTATGGTATGAATATTGAAGTCACCAACCAGGAGTATGTGGCTGTACGACTGCGAGAGAATGGTCTTCATTGTGGAGGCTAGGCGGTTGTCCATTTCCAAAGTAGGCGAAGGAGGGCGATACACCACACCCAACCAACATGCGTCCCCACAGCTTAGGTGAAGGCGACACCAAAGCACATCGACAATCTGAACCTCTGGGTCATCGATGAGATCAAGGTATAGTTCGCTGCGATAATAAAGTAGTACTCCACCTCCTCTACTTGGTCGATCGTTGAGTAGAATAGACATCCCAGGTAGTGCGATTTCTGCATCAGTGATCGCTTCATTCAACCAGGTCTCCGTTATCATAACGAGATCCCTTGACATGGAGGCCTGACGCAGGCGAAGATCCGTCAGTTTGCTTAAAAGACCTTGTACGTTGGTATAAAAACAGGTGAGTGATTCATAGGTTAGAAGGATGTTTGTGGATATAGAAAACAGTTTTGAGACTTGGCCGGCCCTCTTGAGGTCAGCTGCTACTGGTTTTGTTGAATTATCTTATGCTCGCGAGAATGAGTTGGAATAACTCTCTGCACCATGTGATCAGGTTCATGATGATCCTGATGCTAGGGATCCAGCAGAACAACTGGCAGTTTTCTACCAGTGTTGTCTAGAGTAGAGCCATATTCCACCAATATGGAAGCGAGGGGTCATCACTCATATCCATAAAGTAGGTAGCCGCGCTGACCTTACCAATTATCATCCATTAACACTGCTGCATGGAATTACTCATTGCAGATGCCCTGATGCAACATCTGGAAAGCTACAACTTAATAGCCCCAGAGCAACATGGCTTCCGTCAAAAGCTTTCAAATACTGGTTGGCGGCATCCGGTTTCCGATTCGTCTGTCACTGTGGCCAGCCACAGGACGCCTGCGCCTACAGAGGGACCATGGATGGCTTGCGCTACACCACCCACAGCTCCAACCACACACCCCATATCCAGTGTAAACCCGAAGGAATAAAACCGGGAGGCATGTGAATGGGAGCCACGTTTCATCAACGGAGCCGGCCCACACTCCTTCATAGGTAAACACAAGCACGCTGTATTTGGGAATCAAGCGCACACAAGGCGGTGGCTGGACCGTAGTCCGCTCCACACTGAGTGCATGGAACCACTCTTCGAGCCTAGCACGACCACAAGGACCGTGCACCCCGTCCCCTGCAGCAACGACCAACTATCTCCTGGAGCCAGTATGGAGGAGGTAGTGGGTAATAGATAGGTATGCACCTTGTCGGCATGTGCATCAAGCGCAGCCACACCTGAGATGTCAAACAACAGTCACTCATTCGAAATGCCAATATCATATAAAAGATATTGAATAAAATAGACCTATATGACGACATAAATACTCGCTAAATGAGCGTATGGAGTAAATTGGTTATAAGCGAATCCGAGCTAAGTATAAAATGTGTGAAAGTTATTGAAAAATTACCTCGTGATAAAGTTATGCAAGGTTAACACAGTTAGCATGAGCGACGTGTGCAAGTCAGGAGATGATTATCAGGTACGCAGAACAAACCAAATAAAGTGGAATGAATTTTATCCGCATTAAAATGACCTAGTTTATGTGTAAGTTGATTTAGCGGAACTGCATGAATAAGCATCATGCATGCTACATCAGCCTCAGCCTCAGATTATACTACTAACCTACTAATTGGACTGAAGCACTTGATGATGAATCAGAAGTCGATGTCATCTACCTGGACTTCTCAACGCGTTTACTCGCTGAGACCTTCTACTTCTCCTTCACAAGAATAAGTATTATAGCACTGTGGACCCAATCCTGAGCAGGATAAGCTGCTTTCTACCCGAACGTCTGTTGGAGGTGAGAGTCCGGGAATCTCTGTCCGATGCAATTGATGTGGAGTGTGATGTACCAAAAGACTCGGTGCTTGGACCTCGTCTATTCTTGCTGTTCATAAACAATTTAAGGGGAGCATCTGCTTCCGATTTCCTATTTTTCGCGGATAATATCAAGATACGGCGAATAATCAGAGGACCGGACGACCGGACGACCAGTAACGGCTCCATTGCGATCTTAACATGATTTCGAACTGCCCAGTTCCGAACGCTCCGCCATTAAACTTAGACAAATGTCACGTTGTTCAGTTACGCCATAGACATGACTACAAGTATCTGCTTGGAGCGCAAGGATTTTAGACCAGCTCCCAGGAACGTGAGCTTGGTTGCTCGTACAGAGCGACATCAAATGTTCAAAAGAGGCTGAGGTAGCTGTGAAAAGAGACAACCAGCACGTCGGCATGCTGCGAAGGGCATTCGGGAGTTTTAACCCATCAATCTTCCTAATGCTGCACAATTCCTATGTGCACCCTCTATTTAAATACGCTATGCAAGCTTGGCAACCTCGGTCAAAGCGCGACCTAGGGGCATTAGACACACCACAAGGAAGAGCAACGAAGTATGTAAAAGACCATCACGATCCCTCTTACCACCGAAGACTGAAGCTGCTGCGAATTTTCAGCAAACGCTACCGAAAGCTCCGCGGTGATCTCATATTCGTATAGCAAATATTTATTGACCCCAACCACGTATGCCACCATTTGCTAAAACTTAGCCACCACACGCAGCTCAGGAGTGACTGCCTGAAATTGAGAGAACAATATAACCGTCTAGAGTGTCGACGTAATTACTTTTCCCTTCGTGTGTGTCATCCGTGGAATGAGCTCCCAGGCTCAGTGACATCCTTCCCTACTTTAGACGTCTTCAAAAAACGGTTGGATTTTTCTCTTAGATCCCAGCACTTCGTTACCTAACCTACGCCAATTTGGATTAAATTCAGCATGCCCTTCTACAGGATCTGTGTGTCACATACGCCCAAGAGTAGGAGCATAATGGAGCGACCATATTTTACTTTCTTATGCTTTACGTTAACAATCACTGCACCCCGTGTATTTCTGTACGCTTAACCCCAGATTCATTTTGCACCGTTTATTTCTCAATGCATTTATCTCGGTAGACGCTCGGTAGATGACTCACAAATATTTCACTTCATTGTACTCACTCCAACCATCCTCCTGGACGTGTCAAGCACTTACTTTTATCCCGTGGAAAATCAATGCTCATTTTTCAATGTAAATCGAAGAAATCCGTCAATCTCTACAACAGATGCTGTAGCTGGATGCAGCGCTTGTTGTTTCCGGTATACATTACTGCATGAATGGTCTGAATTTCCAGGTGCACGCTACAGTCTCGGTGAGCACTGAGTTTTCAAATGCCAAATTAAAATAACCTTAATGGATTTGCAATTGGCTTAGCTATGCTCGTCACAATCCAACATTGCGGTTGTTAAAGAGTCGCGAAACTTATCAAGTGCCAAATTTGCCTCGTCACCTACATCTAAGGAATGCTCGAGGAGTTGGGATCCCAGCCGTTCCAATATAAACCTGCAACTATGAGACATTAAGTAAGCTTCTTTATCGAGTTGTCTCTGCGTGAAACGTTCAGCGTACTGCGAAACTGCTTTTGAAAGACATTGCTGACGACAAATAACATAAGCAAGCATACAGCCTATAATCACCATCATGATGAATTAGCATGTTTATCATAACTGCTCGAATGCGTCAGAGGTTTGCTACCCAAGCACATTCTCATCACTATTCATTTAAATTACCAGCAATAAACAGGTCGAGGCGTACTACCCCATTGAAACAACGTATCATACTGCCTAGCCCTCCAGCAGACAGTCCGTGATACCACATACTTTTGCAGCTTCGAGGCAACAACACTGTCTATTTGATTATGGTGGGCCTCATGCAAAGCGACCGTAATCGATAACCTTCCGGCTAGTGTTGAATAAATGGTGTAATACAACACTAAGTTCGTAACTCACCTCTGTACCTTACGCTCTTTTGGTTTAACTTCGCCTCGCAATAACAGTCACTTAATGAATTACAATAAATTATTCCTCTCAACATAATTAGGCTGCAGACAGTGTAAGCCACATCACATTTTCTCGTTCTATTGCGCAGCCAGCTTACTTCGTTGCTACTCTAGGTCTAGCCATGTTGATGTATTTTATCTCAAATTCAATCTTGCTTCTGCTTTTGGGCTGGTCTATCATGTAGAATTATTTGACTTAAATTTCGTCACCTGTTTTCTTTGAGTTACATTCGCTCGACTGATCGATTCACAGTTTTTTATCATATGTAACAAGCTCTAAGCAGTGACGTAGCAAACCCCATTTGACACTTGTTCTAACACCACCTAGACCTAACGAGGATACTTGCATCAAGTGTGTTGTGATTTTACATAATTCCTGCATTTATCTGTCCAAGTCAAATCAAGGATATGCTCGAGGCAATTACGAAAGGTGAATCTTCAGCCGCAGCACACGATGCAATTAGGCATAACTAAGTAAGTAGAATAATTCAAGCGGATAGGTATAAAACAGCTAATCCTAAAAGGTTGACGGCACTAATATTACTAAACTAATTTGTTTACCGGTTCCTGATGGAACGAACTGGTCAGACAAAAACTTTTTAACTAAGAGACAACTGACGTAAGGTAGGCTAGTGTATGGGCATACATAGTTTTGTACATCTCTCTGAGCACAGCGTTTGACATACCGTTACGCAAAGTCCTGAGGATTACCATGGATGCAACTTTGTTGCAGTAGTTAACACGGTCATACAGAATAATGCTAACCAGCTGCTGCCTTGATATATCACCACATCACGATAAACATTTCATTGACCTAGAGACCACTAGGACTTTCTTAATCAAGACTCCAAAGGAGATCACTGGAGATTAACAAGTCCGTCTGTATAACACACATACACTCTTCTAGTAGGATCAGACAACGAGGTGTGGAGAAAGTTAAGACGATTTACACGGAACAAGAGACTTCTGTCTGTCAGGATCACTTCTAGGAATTTTACCTAGGTGGAAGATTTCACACATTCATCATTCACGCTAAGTTAAGAGCACTGGATGAGGAGTTACTGATATGAATTTTCTTCAAACTGATAAAATGGAATCCTTGCATTTTGAGGTGTTCAACGATCAACAGTGGGCTGTGGCCCAGGCTGTGAGGTTGTCCAGTAAGACTTGTAATCTGACCGCTGTATTTATGGCTAAATGATAGAAACCTAGGATTAAGTCACCCGCATACTTCAGCAAAGTTGCTTCCACAGGGATGGGGATGAAGTGAAAAATAAAATTGGTACTGTAAATCTCTACGCAGAACATCAAGATTCGTAATGTGCGATGGGATGTTT
Organism: Dicrocoelium dendriticum; assembly: GCA_944474145.2. NCBI lineage: Eukaryota > Metazoa > Platyhelminthes > Trematoda > Plagiorchiida > Dicrocoeliidae > Dicrocoelium > Dicrocoelium dendriticum. The sequence continues at coordinate 223,857,438 of OX104063.1, forward strand.
TCCCATAAAGTTCTGGTGAGTTGCGTGCGCTTGTTAACCTTGCCCCTAATTGGAGGAAATACAGGAATCTGAACTCCAGAACCGGGCAGATCGCCCAACAGCAATTCACGGTTAGCGAAGCCAAAGCATTACTACAGTCCAAGGAGCAGATTCGCATGGGTTTGTTTTTATTATTCAGTAATGAATGCACAGAATACGTAAGGCAAGCTATCGTATCTAAGATGAGCCTTGAAATGCCATGTGCAAACAGGTGTTTCGTCCAAATGCATATGGGCTAACATCTTTGCATGAATGAACTTCTAAAATTCTTCAAAGCAATTAATGTGAAATCAGTTGACCGCTATTTGCAGCTTCATCGTTTTGGCCACGGCGTGATGCGTGCGCTGCACCAGCTGTCGGCTCCCTTTTGTTGCTTTAAACAGGATAAAGTTGTGAATCTATCCGTTTCAGCATGAACGTGCAATTAAGAGATGCTGTGTGTCTCAGCAAAACGCTTTGCCACGTAATCAACACATTGCTTGAGAATAACAGGAGACGGTTAATTGGACATGGTGATTTGTTAAACTGTAGCCTGAACAATTTCCTGCGAAAACTGAAGGCATCTACAGAAGGTGGTTTTTTGAGGGCAATTTTAAATTAATAGGTTACATAAATGAGACTATTACTACATTGGTCACACAAACTGAGGTTTAATTCTTCCACATTCAGAGTAGATTTCGTGATTTTGCGGGTGACACAACTTTGTTTCAGCATTTTCCATATTTTTGTATGCATATTTTTGTCCAACAAGGTTGGTACATGTACGTAGTTGGGGCGACGTAGTTCGATTTTTGTCATTCGACTAACAGTTTACTACGGCAACATCTTTAGTTGTTATCGTTTTTTCGAGTCAGCGCAGGCGCTTCAAAAGCCTTGTGACGAGAATCCATTTGCATAAAAGAACACTTTTTCAACTAGACACAAAATGTGGAGGCAAATGTTTGGGTAATTAACTGATCGAAGTACTCCGATATATCCGCGTCATTATGTAAACCAACGTCCGTAACGTCAAAGGTTTTCCGTAGCTGCTCTGTATCCTTAGCAAAGCATCGGCACAACCCGTGCTTTTGGACCATACCATCCGTAAAGTGCTTGTAGTTAAGTATTCTATAAATAGCAGAGGATGATTTCATACTGGCATGATCAGAACTCCCAAAAGGCGCCCGATAATATACAGAATGCATTTGCAATGTGATGGAATGCTCTATCCTGTGTACGGCAGTAACTTACAAGTCAATGGATAGTAAGTGACACTATATCATGTCTACTAACAGTCATGACGATCATTACCATCCCCCGTAGTTCATTGGTCCTCATCACTGACTGAAAACCGTTGGTTTACGGACTCTAACCTCAAAGGGGCCGGAAGGAATGCGCTCTGCTGACGATTCCAGATACGATGAAGCGGCCTTTCAGTGCTTTACCGAGCCTATATAGGCTATTTGAGTGAGTCAAAAGGTGATTAACTGTCACTTAAATCATTTAAATACACATTTAAGTGTGTTCAAGTTGTTGATAAATAATTTATCTAGGGCTGCTGCTGACCTGTTTGGAGATTTTACGTCTTTTAGCTCGACATCTGTCATGAATCCGGTGGCAGACCAAATGAAATCTTTAGCAAAAGACAATTTAAGTTTTCAGTAAGAGCAATTATAAACACGTTGTAAAATAATTTAACTTCGGAACGGTGGCACCAGGGAAAATTATAGACATTAGCTGACAGATATGTGTAATACCCGTGCGTATATTTTCGTATGCGTTACCCGTTTAAGCGGCTGGTACGCCGCAAGCTGGACTTGTTAAGCGATGCTCTTTTGCCCGTAATAAACCATTGTTCTATTGTCCCATTAAAAACGTGTTCCGTGAACTTGCACCATGGAGAGTTGATGCAGGTGATGATGCTACCACCACGGTACCTGTTGGTACAGTGGTCAACAAGGTAAGAGATTATTCCGTCAAGTCCCAGAATTGCATCCAATGTCAATGAGAAGCGGTTTACTTGCAGCATGATGATACCCAACCGAGAATCCTCACGAAAAGCTAGCACTTTTGCGATATAATTTCCTAAGCAGTTATCGGATTATGGCACCAGGTAAAATACGTATGCTCGAATTCCTGGGATTAGTTCTCTACGGATCAATTTACATCCTGCACGGTGCTCCCATGTACAACCTTCCGATTCTTCCTAATTTGTTTCATTTCGCTTTAAAAGGGTGTTATACTTGAATGATCCGCAAGACGGAAAGGGCTGAGGCTTCATTGTTTATAATGCGTGCATAAAAACAGCCTTAGGAAAACCTTGTTAAAATGGTGAAGGCTTAACTGCTATTTCTCCACGTCGGCACACAGCCAGTTGGAGCATAGAAGTGTGGGTGAAACCCATCAAGAGAATGCTTTCATGGAAGTAGTTTCCCAGGGGACGGTTCCACGGATGGCCGTATTACTTTACTTGAGTTGTTGGTTTAATCCGCATTGGTTATTGTTCCCAGTTTTTTTAATCCCTCTAATACCTCCAAACTACCAATCACTATGAAAACCCATTTGCGATCCATTGCATAAAAAGTGAACAATTAATTATTTTTCACAATCTCTTTGTACAAATTGATCAGGTCACTCAGTTCGACTGTGCCACGCACCGTCGAGGAATAAACCGTTTATTTATGTTTATTTACGTAGGTTGGCCAGAGAAAAAGCGGTAAATTTGTGTGTGTAAAAACATGCAACGTTTATAAAGCATCGTCGGTGTAAACGATTAATTCACTTGTCACTGGGCAAATTATTGAAGAGCTGAAACAAAAGCGCTCTGATTTAGTATCATAAAGCGTGTGCTAGCAAATCCGTTAAACATAAAGTATAGATGATTGCCAAATGAGAAGCTTCGCCTTATCGTAACCAATTTAATGTTTCTGGAACTGCACATGCTTTGATTCGAATATTTTGCCAGAGTGCTGGGATAAACTGCAGCCAGAGAAATTCAAGAAACTTCACAAGCAGAGGGAAAACGTTCCATAGCAAACAGCTCCATCTGTTCACTCAGACTAGTGAACTGTTCGCATGTGTGGCATGTGTGCGCAGTCTGCAAAGTCGCTGTTTAATTATTTGCTGCATTCCAAAAACCACATGAGTCGTCCCCAATTCCTGCTTATGAGTAATTTTAACTTTCATCGAATACACTGGCCTGAGGTTTATTTGTTCCCCTAGCATTGTGGAGTCCAGACGAAGTTTGCTCAAGTTATTTTTAAGATAATGACAAAATAACTCCACTTTCAGGCGGCCTGCATAAAACTCCCTCAACACCGTACTGTCTGGACCTGATAACAACAACCGCGAGACAACATGTGTATGACGTTAAGGTCCAGGGGCCACTAGCAGAGAGTGATCTCTCAGTGGTCATAGCCTGCCTTGCGTTGCCACTGCCATGCTCGCGTCCACATAAACCAATAGTAAAAGTGATTTCAGTGACTTCGTCCGAATTGTTGGTCAAGTGGAATGGTCATTATTACATGCTTCATCTGTTGAAAGCGGTTATGTTATAGAGAAGGAATGAGATCATTGTGCTCTAAATGCGTACTCCTTAGGTGTCGGAAAGTTGGGTAAGTGAAGTCACACTGGTACGGAAAGCACCATGGAGTTAACTTGATGTCGACGCATACTATGGAATAAATTCCCATTATCTGGCTCTGCTGATGATCATGAAATGTACAAGACCCAGAGAAATCTGTGTAACAGGGCGAAAGCGCAGAAATGTTGGCAGTTCGAATAGCAGCTTGCAGGCGCAGCAAAGACGGCCACAAGAAATTCTTTGCTTACGTGAAGCGGTACTTAAAACCTACTGGTGATGTAATAGTTAGAGGGCTCTGATGAACCGCTCTTAACCTGCAACACTGTGAGTTCCTCCGCATTAGCTGCTTACTTCGTTTCCTTATTTGCAACTAGCTGTGTGTCGGTATTGGGCCCGATCTGTGTAGCCCAAACCAAACACTACAGTTTAGATTGCGGTTTGGAAGATGTGCCAAGTCTACTCGTTCGTCTTTATGACATTAAGTCTGCCGTCGCTGAGGGGCTCTAGTTGCTGATTCTAAATCCGGTACCGGTCATGATCTCGCCTTCTGTGACAATGTTGTGTAGCAGATCGCTGTCCGGAGGTGCATTGCCGATTGGCTGGAAATTCTTAACAGAGAAGCCCATTCCGAAATACAGTGACCGGCATATCTTGACTTCCGTTTGGCCATGGAAATTGATATCATGAGCAAGAGTCTGCTGTAGCTGCTGGAGTCGGAAGACATGTTTCCGCACAAGACGGTAAGATTAGTTGTAAGCCTTGAACAGGAGAAAGTCGGTCGACGTGATCTACATTGATCTCAGCAAAACTTGTGATCAGATAAATCATGAAATTCTCTTAAACAGGCAGAGAATCAGCGGCCTCGGTGGTCCACTGCATCAGTTGATTGGCGACTTACTTATTAGGCGTAAGTGGAAGTACGAATGATTGCGCACCTAATCGACTAGTATGCTTCCACTACTGCGATATCCTAAGGTACAATATTGGGATCCACTTTGTTCTTGACCTATACCAACGAAGTAGTTCTCTTACTTAAATCTCCATGTGCCTGGTCAACAGACGATCTGAAGTGTTGAAGAGCAACTGATGCATGACCTTGACTACCGCCACATTTGATCTGCAGAGTTTGGCTGATCGGTCAATCCATTCAAATCATTATCTATGAGCTAGTGAAAAGGTAGCAATGAGCCTTTATACACTTTGACAGGCCAACCACCACATTCCACAACTTCCATAAGCGGACTAGACGTATTCCCAGATGAAATTTGAAGTCCCTAAACAACGAGGACAGGTTATGTCTAAACGTTCGAACGTAGATTCTGTACTTGTAATGTTGTGGTTACTACCGTAAGGCCAATGCAAAAGTGCTGCTTGCTAGCCTGTTGTCAGACCACCACTGCAAAGGTGTCAAAACTGAAATAGGTTCAGAATATAGCTATCGAACTCATCCCAATCATACCGGGTGTGAACTAGGAAGGTCTAACTATGCAAAAGACTGAGGCTGTACACTTTGTCATATACTTGATCGGGACCTCATAATTATCCGCCGGATATTGCATCTGGGTGACTTACCCATGCTGAGACGGTTGCTCCAGATACGCGAACTAAACAACGCTGCCCGTCACCGGTTCAAGTTTGTACTGCCTGACCGCAAGTGATTAGCCCATTCTGTACTCTTCCAGCCAAGAGTGATGAACCAGATCGAACAGAATGATAGAAACAATAGACAAGATAAAATTGGTGTCGTAATTCATACCAAACCTAGAGACCCAGTTTGCGAATCTTAGTTTTACAGAACCTGTCGAAAGTGAGTATGACTTGGTGCAACTATCATCTTTTGAAAAGGTACAGCAATAAATGAATTTATCCCACGTGTGTGTTAAGTATGTTTGAATGGAGCAGCATATACGTATGCCTCAGCTAAATCTATATTTTCCGTAGTTAATATCTTAGTGAGTCTCAACAGGTGGTGGAGTTGGTTTAAAAAGCTATTCACCGCTGTATCAAAATGAAACAGTCTTCATTATAAGCGACACTATTAGTACTTACTAACAGTAAAATGAAGGTGTCATCAAGTTCTGTGTATTATTCGGGTATTTCGGGCACCCTGCTTTTGCCCTAATACCAGTTGATTGCAAAATAATCAATAATAACGAGGAGCGGCGTTGGTTGGTAAAAATGTATAAGGCTATGAGCAACGCTAGCAAAATCGCTAAGTTGTCAGGCTCTTCCTTTATAGTGGGTCTTATCGAAGTAGGCATTTAAACGATGCCATCTTGTAGGACAAATTAAACGATGAGAAAACAGATCGATTCTCGTGTTCCTAAAATTTTTCAAGATTTCGAAAATTGACAGTTGCATTGGTTCTTCATTCTAGTCACATTCTCTAAATCTACACTGATCTCAGCGTTTTACTGATACTTGGAAAGCCTTAGCATATAAAACTGTGTTAATATGGCTGTTTTACTTCAATATCGATGTATAAATGCTGATTTGCGAGCGAGTATTTCAGGCGTCTAAGCAGATTGAAAGCACTTAACTTTAATTCACGACCATAAGGAGTAATCGATCCTGACACCCGGCAGATTTTCTCTAACGGTTGCACTGTGCATCAACCCGCCGATTCTGGTATTAAGCAAAAGCTTTTTGGGATCAAATTTGCAGCAGATCATTTGGAACAACAAAGGACCCATTCTGACTACGGAAATTGAGGAACCGCCTTACTCTTCGCTACAGTATGAGTCGTTTACCAGACTTTTGAAGCAATATGACTCAATTAGTACAAAATAGTTTTACTAATCCCAATCGTATTGGGAGTATTTGCTACCCTCAAGACAGAAGAAACAAAATACTCACTTAAATGTCTTTTTGGTGATACAAAGCAGAGCAACAGATAACTTGTTTGCACTTAGATCTCATCCAACAAGCTTTTCCTTCCATAGCAAAGCTGACGAAAACATTCGGTCTTCAATATACTGCGAGTGCACTCATAAAATCCGGCTCGACTAACATGACACAATTAGCTGTCTAATCTGTTATTAACAGCAAGTTACAAAATTTGTACACTGCTGATTTACACTGAACCTAAAGTTTATTAAGGAAGTTTGATCTTGCCCTTCATTGACTTAAACCTCATATTCGAAAATGTATTTGTATTTGGAACTTTCGGTGAAGCAAAACACTAGCTAACCCAAACTTGTCATATGTAACCCAGTACAAATTAGCCTTTCCCAAATACGAGCGGATCAATCCCGTGGAGATGTGTCGAACTTTTTCCTTTATCTTGAGTAATCGCATTTACGGTTCGCAGAGAAAGCTTAAGCACGTTGATGGTTCATGAAAGATTATGAGACGATTTTCACTGGTTGGCTGTTCAACGAGTTGAGTGTCTTCTGCAATGACCGCCGTCCTCTGCCACGCACCTTCAACAGAATCATCAGTGACAAACGTAAGACCAACTTTTAACCACCTGCACCATTCAACTATCTCAGTGTGGCTGAATATCTTTCACTATAGGTGACCGAAGTCTTCTGTAAAACAGGTAACTGTGTGCTTTCCATCCTTAGAGAGTTCAACACAACCCGTTTTTCCATGTGTATGGTCGGATTTTTGTCCACCGTCGCGAGCAACATTTGATGAAAGGTAGTGGTTCCTTGCAGTAACATAGCAGAGTTGTCAGTTCCCACAGAAAGCATTACTCTAGCCTGGGGATCAGACATTAGGTACGAAAAAGTTCCGGATTGACCTGAATGCTCCTTGCATATTGATGACCTTGTAGCAATGCCTGAACAATTCAGCGTTTAATTTACTAAATTCTTACTGGCTGAACTCCCATTCTTGATAACTAAACTGTGATTAATTACCGATGTACCGCGGTGCAATCCAGGTTATAACACTTCAATATTGTATCAGTACTCCTATATGCACCCACATGTGTGGCTGAAATTGGATAGTGGAAAATGATGATACGATCGTCAGATGTTAACGGCACCTTTTGCTGTTGTTCAACATTTGTGCTCTATTTTCAAAATCGCTGTATATAACACTCAATGGAAAACGCTAGTTATTCTCACACAAAATTGCCTAGACTATAACGTAACGAACAAGTATCCAATGCACAACACGCGCGTCATTTCAATCACTATAGAAAATACAGGTTAGACGGAAGGACATTTTTCTTTTCTTTTCGATAGCCTCGTCAAGAAAATATGGCATCGTTTTCCAAAGGCCTGATCCTGTGCGACATGCATGTTGGACTCCCAAATCATACAACAACAACCATCGACGCTGGAAAGAAAATTAAATTAATACATCTATCCGGTGCACGGCATCAATGTGCAAGTCAGTGGATAGTGTACGGCGCTATATCACATCTAATAACTTACTCACGACGGTCGTTGCCATCCCCGTAACTCATTGGCTCTGAGCACAGACTGACAACGGTCGAGTTTGGGATTCAAACGCCACAAGAGTCAGATGGAATGAGCACTTCTGATGATTCCCTTAAAGATGAAACGGCCGTACCGTGCTTTTCCGGGCATTTAATGATTGTCGACCTGAGTATCGATGTTATGAGCTTATGCCAATGTCATTCAATTCCCCATAATACTCCTCTGTAACATCTGGATATATGCACTGTAGTTGGCCGAATACCTCACAATAGGTCCTTTGGCAAGCTGTAGTCATCTGATTTCGATAACTCACTTCTCAATTACATTTCGTCATTCCTTTCTGTGGCAATGCGAGATGTGCAAGTAAGCAACCGTTCTGCACGTCATTGGCGGAGCACATCAAGGAAGCGTCTTCAGTCCTTTATTGAATCTTCTATACTAGATAGAAATCTTTGGTAATATTGAGAGCAACATTGACTTCCTTTTGCCGGTGGTATGAAAGTAGAGATACAGCACACACAGGAGTTTACACGATACAAGTAAAATGAGTACTCAACACGCAAAGCCTGGTGTCACCTATGGCAAATGTCATTTGCTTTCAGAAATTTTAGTACCGTATCCTAAAGGCCCACATTCCACCAACCCACCTATTTCTGCGTCTCAAGTTTGAGTGAGTTCACCATCTGGGTGCAAAATGCTTGGGTACTTTCAAGTTTTCGGAGCAACATGAGTTGCAAATATCAGAGGTTTAAATAACCACTTTGTCTCCATAATCTGTGCTCTATTTTGGGAGCAAGCAAAAACCGAAATCTGTGTAACTCCAGTAACATATAATCAAAAATGTCATAAAAGGTTATCCTGCACTTGCAGACACACTAATAGTTTTCACTCTATTATGTATCATTAGAAATTATTGACTCACAGTATCAGTGGGCTCATAAATATATGATGCCACTACCAATGTGCAACCGTCTTCAGAATCGAATGGCAGTAAAATGTAAATCTAAAAATACTTTGAACTGCTGCACGGATTTGGGATGCAGACCTGTTCGCTCAGACTATTCCAAACATTTATTACTCTCCACCTGAAGTACAGGGATTTGGAACTCGCTTTATATCCGACACCACAAGCTTGTATCGGTATCCGCGAGTGCAACGGATCGTTCAGAATTGAAGCGGTGGTTTCAACAATGGGGGAGTCGCTAACATGTATCATGTGGTAAGTCACGATGAGTTCGACTCGCAGCCGAAGATAGGACACAGTGTTGAGGCCTAGTATCCCACACTGGTCTTTATACATTAATCCTGATAAAATCAGAGTAAGCCCGGTAGCGACGTGCTTGGTCCGTTCCATCTTCTGCGCCTCACCTTGGTGATTGGACAGGAGGCAGGCAATCCGTACTCCACTTTTGGTCTTGTGACGTGAGGGAAGGAGTGGCGACGTCTTCAGACCATGTATAGTAGCTACGTTTTGTGGCAAGTGGTGAAATCTGGCACCTGTCCTATTGGCGCCTTGAGAACTTTGGCCAAAAGGAAACTTGGCGCAAAGCCAAACATGTGGACGCCCGACCGTCTGGGCTGTCCAAAAACCGGAGCGTGGGAGGAGTGGACAGCATGAACGCCGCAGCCAGGACCATTCAGCCAGCGTGGGCGGCTCAGCTAGAAGTGTGCGATGCGGAGGCGCATGCTACAATCCAAAGCCATCGTTCAGTAACAAACAAATAGATTTTCATTTTTATGCTGAGAATAAAGACTTGATCGTTGCTCAGTCCGACTTTTGCAGTTCGAGAGCGCTATTTAATACATTTGAGCGTCGAAGGCACGCGCAGTCAGGTACCATATAGACTGTACATTTTGTCCGCGGACTTCAAACCGAAGCGAGAGAAAATGCCTAAGTCCTTCACGTAAGATGTTATTTAGGGTTTGGATATCTGTGGTGTAATTTTAAACCTTTTTTCCCCTAGGCTCATGAATACCGAATTGCTTGTGATGAGCAGGAGAGAGATTTCTGAAGACCACACAGAGGTGTGGTTGCGATCTTCATAAAATAGTCCACAGTCATATGCGATGCTAATCACCATCCAAGTCTACAGGTTGTCTACAATCGGGGCACGCGGTAACCAAAGAAGCTGAGGTAAATCATTGATAAGTAGTAGGAACACAGTGGACCCTACAACCATGCTATAGGGTACGCTACTTGTAGTGGGATACTAGTCAGTTAGATGGTTTTCGACCTATACCCTACACTTTTGTCCAACGTAGTTTCCCAGATCCACTTCTGCAATGATCCAGCTACGCCGCACACTCTAAACTGATAGAGGACGACCTCATTTTTACCCTGTCTAGGCCTTTGCTGAAATTGATGTAGATTACGACGAAAATCTTAACCTGGTTCACTGCCTGCACATTATTCATCACGTCGCCAGCAAGATGGTAATGCATGAGGGCCTGGCAGCAAACGGCGCTGTGCGGGCGTTAGTAGATCTTTTAATTACAGCAGGTTATGTGGACGATACTTCAAGATCATCTCGGCAACCTTAAGCAAAATAGGTGTCAAACCCATTGGCTTTTAGTTGTCCACTTTGTCGGGATCACGGCCCTTTGGAATCGGCTTTACCGCAGTAGATTTCCAGGCACTCGGTAAGAAACCTTCAGACAGCGACCTTTTGAACAAGTCAGTCACTGCAAGTGAGATGCTAATCGATAGATGGGTAGAGTCTGTCATAGCAAGCACTTTTGTTTCCGTCAATAATGGCGAGTAGTTGACACATAGCTTCAACACTGAAATCCAGACTGTTGAGTGCGATATGCGCAGTACACCTTTAGCTCGGTACATACACCAGGTAATTTGCCAACACGGAAGCGAAGCTCTCAGCCAACGCGGATGCAGGCTCAGTGCTGGAGGTTTGCTGCTATCCGTCCCCACCCACCAACACTGGCAGATCACCTGCAGGCTTGAGATGCCGCTTTACGTAAAGGAATTTTCTTTAAGGCGGCCTTTCCAGTGGTTGCTAGCTGCTCTTCACCATACCAGTACTTTCTCGTTTTTGCTCTGTTTCAAATATTTTGCTGTATCTTAGTCACTGGAATTGTCCGCGAGGAGGAATTTGTCCCACAACTTTCGCTGCCGAAGAGCAATTTTGCTATATACCACATCGAATTAACGTCGCTTAACTGGTACAACTTTCCGGCACTTTCGTGGTACAAACTGAGAACATATTGACGCTACTTACTCTCTACTAATAGTCCAGCCGTCGTCCACAGATACAGCTTGCGACAGGGACCAACCTACTTGGCCCGCAGCTTAAAATTAGACCGTCGGTTAGTTTTACAGTAGTTGTAAACTGGCTGCAGCAGACAGGGACACGGCAAAGCTAGATCCGTACTAGCTATGAGCGGCGGAAATCTAGGAACTCAAGGACCCGAATGTCATACACACATTCTTCAAAGCGTGTTAACTTCAAGTCTAAGCAAGACAGAGTTAAGCGTAGCATTATACGTGTAAGCTGGCATATGTTGCGCAGCCCCATTTCCAAGTCTATAAACTTTCGTCCGAAGTTAGCAAGCAAGAGCATTAGTTGGACTTCAAATCAGCGTAATCAAGGATAAATGAAATCACAGCCAATCTAAACAAAGTTTAAGGGACTGCAATAAACTGCACTTATGTGTAGCTCTCCGCGCTTTAGGTGGATCGAGCACTTCACTTTCTCACACAGGCTATTGTCGCTTCGGTGGACGCTCACAAGTCCCCCACACTGGAAAGACCTTATTTACTGCAAGACACTACTGCTGTAAGTCGATAGACTCTTGCAGCAGATGCACGCGTGACCAATGAGCTCGGTTTCTTGGGTAAACATCTCAGGATTTAGCAAGTCACACCACGTCCAGCCGCTCAGATGCGATAAATGACAGTTATCATGCTGGTTTAGGAGACTGCAAATGTTGGTAAAGGCAACAGGAACTGCCGGCATGCTTGAACTGTGAGCAATCTGTCTATCCCGATTTGTGGAGTCTTCAAAACGTCCCGAAAATTTACTATACGGAGATTCGTTTCCTCAGCATCACTTGGTTTCTTCAACCCAATGAGGACAGACGAGCTCTTCTCGCTCTACTGGATGAAGATCCGAATGAAGTTAAATTTTCAAACTTTTCAGTCTAGTTAGGCTGGACAAGATTAGCCTCGGACTAGTTTCACGAACAAAAATGACAGCTTGGTCCAATTTATTGATGAAGTTTGATTCCAAGACGAGTAATAGGCCTCTCAACCAGTCCTCACCGACATCTAGAAGTCCATCAGCTAGGCTCTGGAAAACCTCCACATTCCGATGGTAGTGCATCTGGAGAGCTGAATCACTGTACTCAGGCGCGCGGATAATCACGT
>OX104063.1:223870309-224179619 GCA_944474145.2 Dicrocoelium dendriticum
CCCAACAAACGATACAAGTCACAGAACAAGTTGGAACCAAACTGAGATCCTCCATCTGTAGTGATAGTAATGGCACACCGAAGAAGGAAATCCATGAGTCCAAGAATGCACGGGCAACATTTGCTGAAAATGTATCACGTAAATGAATGGCATACGGTCAACGAGTAAAACGGTCAACACAAGTCAGAATGAAAATGAAATTGTTCAATGGAGGAATCGGTCCGACTATGTCTAGGTGGACATGTCGAAAACGCGCCTCAGGTAGTGAGCATGTTCCGGGGGCAGAGCTTGTATGTCTGTGTACTTTAGTGCTCTGGTAGCTGAGACAGTGTTTAACCCATTGACGCATATCGGAGCGCCTACTAGGCCAGATGTAACGATCAGTACTCAACTTCACAGTGGACCGAATGCTGGGATGCAATATTCCATGATGGGCTACGAGAAACACATGCTATAACCTCCAACCTACCCCATGCTGTTAGCTAGCAAGATACCACCTGAACGTTAGCAGAACTCACGGTAAATGGAGCCTCCCGGTGTTTATATTGGCACGTTATAAACAAGACTACTACTCCACCAGTCTGATACCCGGGCCCATCAGCTCTGTAGCACGCGAAGTCTGTAAGCAGATCCCTAATAAGGTTGTCTGGAGAAAGCCAGGGCTCCGACACTGCGGCCACCTCAACATGCTGTTGTAAAGCGGTACGGGCTTATTCCTTTGTTGGCTTCATCCGCCTGGGCTTGCTGGATAAACTCCCGACGACTTTTCTCTTATTTAGCTAAGTCGGCTTAACAGCACTGCTTGTGTCACTATCCACCTTCACCGCACCAGTCACTGGATAGCCGAGAAGCCGATGAACGTGCTGGAACCTAGAAGACACCTCCCGGTTGGCTCTGAACCCAATGTGACCAGACGGGCTATTAGGTGTGACAAAAGCAGACCTTATGTGCTGACAAGTAAGCCTGGTGGACCAGTCGGGCTCAAGAAATAGAGGAGGCAGGTGCCATGGGCAATTACCGCAAGCCCTTCAAGCTAATCCACACCACTGGTCCCAAGAAACCAGATGTCAGTGACACAAGCAGAGATCGCGCGGGTGCGCTGATGCACAATAAAGAGCGCCGAATGGCTCCTTGGGCGGAACACTTTCAAGATCAGTTCAGCTGGCTCCCTGCTACCGGTCGCTTCTTACTCAGGTGATGCAGGACGAGCCATGGACGATTAGTTTAGAGCATCCGCCGGAGGCCTTTTTCGAAACGCGATCACGGCCCTCAATCGTTTTCGCGCCGCTGGTCTGAATTCTCTCCCACCTGCACTATTTAGGCATGGAAGTGATGTCCTTTGCAAAGCACTGACCTCCCTATTAGAACGTATTTGGAAAGAGGATAGTGTCCCGGCTAATTAAAGCTAATCGACTATAGTGACAATATAAAAGAAGGACATTTGTGCAAACTGTTCTAACCACAGGGGCATAAGCCTAACGCCAGTTGTGACAAAATTACTAGCCTCGTTTCTCGTTCGTCGCCTCTCTGCGGAACAAGAATCTCGTAGTAGGGAAGAGCAGGCAGGTTTGCGCCCAGGACGTGGCTGTATAGACCACGTATTCACTTTGCGGTAAACGCTAGAGCAGCGCCACGCATACCGCCGACCGACAATAGCTATGCGCCTCGATTTCAAGAGTGCTTTCGATTCAGTCGCTCGATCGATTCTGTTTGAAATACTTGTGCGGAAATGTGTTCCCACGAAATATGTGAACATCCTTCGCGCTCTATACTCGTACACTACAGGCCGGGTCAGAGGCTACTGTGTCCTATTGGATAGCTTTCCGACCACAACTGGCTTTCGTTAGGGTTGTCCGGTTTCCCATTTTTGTTCAATTTCGTCGTGGATTCTGTCATGCAGTGTTCCCTTGGGAAACCTCATGATGTAGACGCTGAAGTGCTGCCTGATGAAAGGTATATAGACCTAGATTATGCGGACGATATGGTCTTGCTTTTCGACCATGTTGCGACGGTACCATCAACCCTGACTAGCCGGTCTAGAGTGGTCCCATTAGTTGGTAAGCACTTCGCACCTGCAAAGTGCAGTGTTCCTGCAGGGCCACCGGCCACCGGCCACTTGATGACCCCTTGACGCTTGCTAACGAGGAACTCGAGATGATTGATCAGTTGAATCATCTGGCAACTGCAGCAGCAAAGATGGGCGCATAGAAACTGACGTCAGCTCATGCATTGTAAAGGCCAGAGTTACCTCCTCGTACCTGCGGCATCTATGGCGACAGAAAGGAACTTCCCTCCGTCTAAAAGGCCGCGTATACAAGATCACAGTGAGGGCCGTTCGGCTCTATGGTAATGAGCCTTGACCCATTCGGTACATTAAAGGATTCCCTGTTATCTAGCTATAAAGGAACGACACCGTTGACGCACTGATCCTGCCAACTACCGTCCAATAACACTACTTCCAGTATTATCCAAAGTGATGGAATCAATCATCGCAGATGCGCTGATGCAATACCTGGAAAGCCACAATTTAATAGCCCCAGAGCAACATGGCTTTTTTCAAAAGCATTCGTGTAATACTAACCTATTAATTGCACGCAATAGCTGGACTGAAGCTGTTGATGATGGAGTAGGGGTCGATGTCATCTACCTGAACTTTCAAAAGCATTTGATCGCTTAAACCATCGCATTCTCCTTCACAAGCTTCGGAATTACGGCATTGGTGACCCAATCCTGAGCTGGATTGACAATTTTCTACAAGAACGACAGCTAGTGGTGCGAGTCCGAGAATCATTGTCTGATGCAATCGATGTGGCGTGTGGAGTACCACAAGGCTCGGTTCTTGGACTTCGTCTATTCTTGGTGTTCGTTAACGATTTGGCGAAATCAATTACTTCCGATTTCCTATTTTTCGCTGATGATATCAAGATATGGCGAAGGTTCAGAGGACCGGACGACCATGAACGGCTCCAGTGCGATCTGAACACGCTGTCGAACTGGTCAGTTCAAAACGCCCTACCGTTCAATGCAAACAAATGTCGCGTTGTACAATTACGCCATAGTCATAACTACACCTATTCACTTGGGACCAACGGACTGCAGAATAGCTCCCAGGAACGTGACCTTGGTGTGATCGTACAGAGTGACCTCAACTGTTCAAAACAGGCAGAGGTTGCCGCGAAAAGAGTCAACCAGCATGTCGGCATGCTGCGAACGGCATTCGGGAGATTTGACCCATCAATCTTCCCAATGATGCACAATTCCTACGTGCGCCCGCATGTTGAATACGCTATCCAAGCTTGGCAACCTTGGTTGAAGCGTGACCTAGAAGCGATAGAGGCACCACAACGGGGAGCAACAAAGAATGTAAAGGGTCTGCGCTATCACTCTTACCACCGAAGGCTGAATTTGCTGGGAATTTTCAGCGGGCGCTATCGAAGGCTGCGCGGTGATCTTATACTAGCGTATCAAATATTGAGTGACCCCAACCACGTATGCCGCCATTTGCTGAAACTTAACCACAACACGCAACTCAGGGGTAACGGCTTAAAGCTGAAGGAACAATACAGCCGTCTAGAGTGTCGACGGAATTACTTTTCCCTTCGGGTTTGCAAACCTTGGAACGCACTCCCAGGCTCAGTTGTATCCTCTCCTACCTTGGATGTTTTCAAAAAACGATTAGATGTTGCTCTTAGCTCCCAACATTTTGTTACCTAAACTCCCCTACTGTGGATTACGCCAAGCATGCTTTTCAACATGATTTATGTATCAAATGGACCTAAGTGAGCGACCATATTTTACTTTTCTCACTCTTTACCTCAATGATCACTGCAGCCCAGTGTCCTTCTGAACGTTTACGCTCGATAACTTATTTTACTTTTACACTGATGTTACTTATCAAACTATTCATCTCGGCAGACGTTCTATAGATGACCCAGACATATTTTGATTTCACCATATTCACCTCAACCATCCTACGGGACGTGTCAAGCACTTGCTTTTATTCCGTGATAAATCATTGTTCATTGTAGGGGAACGGAACATCCACAGCACACAGGACAGTCGCGAGGTGCAACCGAAGCGAGCGCCAAGCAAACATGGCGAGGAGCAAGTCAAGCATGGGAACGCGGCAATCAGTTCAACAAACCACACCGGTTGCTAGGTGTACAATGAAATAATTTTAGTTAGAATTTTACACACGCAAACCGGGGAATCTCCAGACTGCTAAATAGCTCTCTCCCAGAAGGGACTGTGTAAGCAGTCCTCCGATCTACGTGAAGACTGTCCGTCGCGGGCCAGCCTTCTGCGAGACCAGGTTGTGAAACCTGATGCAGCTGCTGGGGAGAACCATGCAATCGGACCATAGAGGGCTCACCCGTGTTCTCCCTACGGTGTTAAAACGGTACAAACTGTTTGTGGGGGACAGTTAGTAAAGTTCACGTATGAGGTTGAGCAGGTAGTTCGGTCCACTTTCAGTTGACGTGCGGGAATTCAGCGAAAAGTGAAACCGAGGTGCAACCAACCGGCGGTGTACATGGAAAGCAAAATAAAAAGGCAGCACAAACGCACAACAATACACAAAAGAGTGCAAAGCGAAAAACCTGCAAACCTGGTTTTGGGTTTTCAAAAGTTTTGCTCTTTTTTCGGTCGTTTCAAAACGTTTTGGTCTTTTTTATGGATTGTCGAAAACGTTTGTTAAGAGCAGAAAATTACAAAGTTACCTTCTATGTGAAATAGGAAGTGCTAACGGAGTCTGATAAACGAAGTAGAGGTTTGTGCTTCCTATCATCTCGATTGATAGTAGGTCGAGTAGTAGCGCTATCGGTTAAGGTTGTCGGTTCTGCTGGAGAGAACTGACTCGCCTGAGGTTGCGGCGCGAGCTATGATGGTGCAGGCTGTGACGGTGATTGTTGCACCGAAGACCCAGACTTGTCGAGGAATGCTGGCTTGAGTCGATTGACGTTGATGGTCCCAATCTTAACATTGAAGCCAATGGTAAACTTCTTGTCGCTTCTGCGTACGACACGGCACGGACCAGAATGTGGAGGTTGACGTGGCCAGCGTACGCTGCCAGTGCGAACGAACACGTGCGCGCGAGTAGTTATGCGTTCGTTTACGTTGGTACGCAAGCTCTGTGCTCTGGGATGCGCAGGCTGAATCTGTCGCATGTGATAAGATAGGCGAGATGCGTAGTCGCCGTAGTCGAAGGTTGTTGGCACTTTTGGTGAGACGAGTTCATCAGGTAAGCGTTGTGTGCATCCAAAGACTAGCGACGATGGATTGGCATGCAACTCTGCTTTCATCGTGTTTCTTGTGCCTAAGAGAACGAGCGGAAGTGCTTCGTGCCAGGATGTGCTAGATTGGGCACAGAGTGATGCTTTGAGTTGCCGGTGGAACCTTTCTACCATCCCATTAGCTGCGGGTGGTATGCGGTGGTTCGGTTATGTTGGCACTCGAGAACGTTGAGCAGCTTGCTGCAGGATCCGTCAAAGTGTGCTCCTCTGTCAGTGATGGCTACGCTTAGGCAACCGAATTGCGCCACCCAGCGTTCTAGGAAAGCTTGCGCAACTGTCTCAGATAAGCAGTTGACTAGCGGAATCACCTTTTGCCAACGGGTGACTCTATCTACACAAGTGGGGAGGTACACGTAACCTTTGCATGTGGAAAAAGGTCCGACCAGGTCGACATGCACGTGCGCAAAACAAGAGTCAGGAGCGGGAAAGACGCCGAGTGGGCTTTTGGTGTGTCTGTATACCTTGGCGCGCTGACACTAAGCATGCGCGTGCCCAAAGGCGGACATCGCGATAGATGTTGTGCCATACGTAGCGTTCAGTTACGAGCTTCTGCGAAACACGTATACCGGGATGAGGCAGGTTGTGTAGAGCTGAAAACTAGTCGACGCATCGAAGTAGGAACTACGGGTCGGAGAGAAGTTTGTGAGACGTCACAAAGCATGATCCCCTCAGATGAAGCTAGTGGAACTTCGCGTTGTTTCAACGAAGTGTTGCGTCGTAGCTTTGCTATGTCGGGATCAGCTTGTCGGGCAGTCGCCGTAGCGGATAGATCAATGTTGGTGCCAGGCGATAAGCTGATCTGCCGAATGCGTGAAAGCGCATACGCGACGGGATTGAGAGCACCTGAGACATGTCGTACGTCTGTCGTAAACTGAGAAACGTTGTCTAGGAGAATACTTGTCCGTTGCGCCACTGATTGCGTAGATCAATGACTTGTGGTCAGTGAAGACTGTAAAATGTCGACCTTTAAGATAGTGACGGAAATGTCTGCTACTTAGGTAGATAGCTAACAGTTTCCTACCGAATGTGCTGGAATGCGATTCGGCAAGTTTTAAACGTTTCGAGAAGTAACCTAGTAGTATGCATCCATGGTCGATGGGTTGTTGAAGAACTGCACCGACGGCAGTGTCGAATACGTCAGTCGTCAGGGAGAGTGGTGCAGATGTATCTGACGGGCGAGGAGCGCTATGTTGAATATAGCGTCTTTGAGCCTTTCAAAAGACAGTCTGACATCGTCTGCAAAAACAAACGACCCCTGTTTACCGCGAAGCAAATCAGTCATTGGTTGAACAATGCTCGCGCAGTTAGGAATAAAGCGTCTACAATAGTTGACCAGGCCAAGGAATCGGAGTAACTGGTTGAAGGAACTGGGAGCAAGTTAGTCCTTCAGTGCCTGCATTTTGTCTGGCAGAGCTTCAATACCAAAGGCGGATGGCCAAGAAAGTCGATGGAACTTTGGCCAAGCTCACATGTATCGAGGTTGACGGTAATCCCACGCTGTGTTAAGCGTTGAAAGAGAGCGTCGAGGTGATGAAGATGTTCCTCATCGGAAGAGCTGGCGATAAGAATGGCATCTAGATAAGTATATCTGCCTTCGAGTTCGCACGTTACCTCATGAATGAAACGCTGAAAACTATGGGCAGCGTTGCTAAGGCTGAAAGGCATTCTGAGGTACTCGAATAGACCGAACGGCGTGATGACTGCTGTCTTAGCAATGTCATCTGGCGCGACAGGTATCTGATGGTAGGCGCGAACTAGGTTGGTGTTGCCAGAGATAGTCTAACCAGCTAGAGCTGAGGTCAAGTCGTGCATATGCGGAATGGGATATTTATCCAAGACGGTAACTGTTAAGTGCCCTGTAGTCACCACAGAGACGCCAGTCACCGGATTTCTTCGGCACCATATGTAATGGTGATGTCCATGGACGTATGGACAGGCGGATTATTCCCAGTCCGAGCATTTGCTCGAATTCCGCCTTAGCAGCTTTGAACTTGTCCGGGGCTACTCTGAGAGGGCGGGCCGAAACAGTTGGGCCCTTAGCATAAATTTGATGCATGACATCTGACGTCACGGAAGGCAAGTCGTTCAGAACGCGAACGAGTTCAGGATGCTGGTTGGAAAGTTCTATAAAAGGTTGTGAAGCTTGAGGTAGGACACGAATGGGGGTGGTAGCAGCCACGTTGGCGCTGGTCCCGAGAACACTGAGCTGTGTCCTAGAGTCGATAAGATTCTTCCTTCTAGCGTCGACAATGACATGGAAGCGTTTAAGAAAGTCTATGGCGAATGCACGGCAGCGATTATGAAAGGCCAGCGAAAGGTTCGCCGGAGGCCTAAATTGGGCGTTAGCAGCCTTTCGCCAGAAGTTGCGATTTGTGTGCCATGGGCGGCACGCAGCGCGGTCGGAGATGGTGAGACGACCTCATCTGAGCTACGGGGTATAACGCTAACTTCGGCTCCTGTGTCGACTAGAAACTCGGTGTCGGAAGTTAAATCCCTAACGCGGATGAGGTGACTTTGGTGTTGGCCGGTCGCGTCCGTCGCCGTTACGGACCGGCCAAGATGAATTCTATACCTCCCTATTTATAGCACCGTGTTGCCGGGCTGACGACAGTAAGAAGGTATTTACAAAGGGTGTTACCGAGGGAAGCACGGGCTGATTGCGGCAGGTTATTTGTTGCCTTATAACATAAGTGAGGTAATAGAAGTAGATAACGGTGACACCGAGGGAACATCGGTGTAATTGTCATCTGTATGAATTGCCATGCGGAACCGGTGGGATGGGGTCAGCGAGGGGGAAATGCTCGGCGTGGAACTTCTGTGCACCCATATGGGCTGCACAGCCGTAGTACTAGCTGTCGCTCAAATGTGCCGAGAAATCACCTCAGAAACCTAAGTTCAGCTTCGTCACGTTCGCTACTTTTGAACATTAGTGTGAAATGCCACGAACTTCTTGAACGATAAAATCTAAGACTATTTCATTAACCACCTGTTGCATGACATGTCGTCTATTAGCTATTTGCTTCTAAAGCTGCCCCGCACAGTCAGCAGTTGGCAACTTGCAATGTTCATTGGGAGTTGCTTCATTCCTGCCCATTCGTTAGTCCGGTCCACCTAGATCAGGAGAAATGCACGGTCGGATGCTGAGCGAATTGCCCTCCATATTTTAGCATAAGCTGGAAGTATCTGCATCGAGGATAGAATTTTTATTTGAGGTCGTTGATATAGGCTAAAGAGAGTAGCGAGGTGAGGAGGGTCCTGCAATTCACCTGTGGTGAGGTATACGCTTTCGGAGTGTCGGCTATCTTAATTTAAAGCAGTTAGTTTCCTTTAGCAATTTAAACAATGCGATACGAAGACGAAAGCTGGTAGATGCATGCATTTCTTATTGCCTCCTCAGCACCAATAACAATAACCGACATGCAACTATACAACTAACAATGGGTCTGACCAAACAAGCTTGAGGTGCAAAATGAATGACAGAAGTTCCACGTCTATGTCCACGGTAGCCTTAAGCGCACAAACAATTGGTTTTGAACGCACATGGGAGGCTTCATCCGGCTTATTGGCACAGCCTCGCCGAAACGGAGGAAGCGAGTATTAGCGTGACGTAACATGAGTTTGAACGCTGATCCCAGTTGTATCCGGTGTTGCGTTACCAGTAGTTGTCGGCCTAATGAGGAGGGAGGCAGCCTGCGCGAACACGAAGATTCAGGGAGACAGGGATGCCGGTCAATTTTACGTTGAACCCACCTCGTACGTGTTTCCTTATTCGGGAAGTCAAAGATCGATTAGTCCTGTCTAGTTAATTGGATCCGCATTCACACACGAATTGGCATACGCAGTGTGAATCGGCCCCGATGGCTGCGATTCCTTCGTTAGAGGATCAGGTAAATTACGAGTTCGGTTAACGGCCACTATTTTGGTAGCACACTGGGTTATCTGCATAGCAGAAATTAAGCGTTTGGTGATCTTCGGTGTAGGGCTCACATTTGAAAGGTAACACGATAAATACCTTTTACTTAGATGTTAAATGCACTAAGTTCTTTGGGCCTCGCTGTTGACTGTATTTCGCCATGAATCTACGAAGATAACCATTCTGCATGCGCGTAGTTCTACTTAGCTCCAGCTCGTCCGCCAGACAATCCGCAGAGCAAATTCGTCTAGCGTGACTAAATAAAGTTTTCACAAGTTTCCATTTGTACCGCACTGATGTGATTCTAGTGAAGTGCAGCTATTGCCCAAACCATGTAGCTTTTCTGAAGACGGACCTCTTAATTAGTCCGTCTCCCCTGCGAATGATAAGGATGTCCAAGAATGATAGACAGTTCATTGAGTTCATTGAGTCGTAGAGAGCAGAAGAGTGGTCCAGTGTCAGCTCCTCCGCTTCCCGATCTTCCAAGGATTGCAAGCGAGTTGGCTGTCATGGCTCAGGATGTAATATCAGCCCTGCAGGATTCTGGAGTACTCAGTAGGAAGATGTCTAACAAACGTTTGAAACTCGCTTCTGATTGCGCATTGACAATCAGGTCCGGCAGTCAGTTCCAATCATTAAGTACTCGAGTAGAGAAAGCAACATCTGAGCGGACTTTGAGCCTCCTCGGTTTAAACAGCTTCCAGCTGTGACCTCTAATCGAGCTGCCAAGTCTTAGCTGAAAGAATTGCTTCACCTTACAGGTGATCCGCAAATTAACATGTGCGTTGCTAAGCTGCTCTACCAACTGCAGGATCTGCTGCTCCGATAAACAAAAGGCCAGTATGTCATCCACATAGCGTTTATAGTGTGGCAGCTTGGCTATTCCTGTGGATATGGATATTTCTATCATTAACATAAAGAAACCGGCCAGTACAGGACCTAGTGAGCTACCCATTGCCCCTCCAACGATTAGATAGTCTGGAGTATTCTGAAAGCGGAAGCTCACATCTTCACTTCACAACAGCAAGGATACCTTTAAAAGTTCGACTGGTATTGATAACAAACAACCGGATTCCTCAGCTAATTCACAGACTGTCTGGTGCAGCTACCGTTAGTCAACAGAAATTCTACATACAATGAACACATAACATTATCGGCCAGACTGATAAGATCCAAATGATCAATAAGCTGAAACATGAATAGCGTTAACCGGGCCAATAAGATTATGTAGAATATCTGTTTGTTAAGGTTCCGCTGCGCTAATATTGAAGCGAATTACCAAGGCTTTCTTGAACGAGGATACCTAAGTGTGGTTCACTAGTCACCTGTTGCAAAACGCGCTATCCCAGAAAATGTATTGATGTAGCTGTTACGCGCCGCCAGCAGGTGGCACTTTGCAATGTTCATTGGCAGTTGGTTCCTTTCTGCCCATTCGTTAATCCAGTCTGGATCGTGCTGGAGATAGGCACGGTGCGATGCTGAGCAAATTGCTCTCCATATTTTAGCACCATCAGCAAATATCTCCATCGGGGATCGAATGTTTTCCGTGAGGTCATTTATGTAAACTAAAAAGAGTAGCGGGCCTTATGGTACACTACTGGATACGCACACGCTTTCGGAGTGAGTGTTGGCTATTCTTAACTTGATAGCTCTCTTGTAGGTAAACTTCCAACCAGCTGTGCAGGGAACCGTTGATATCATACGCAGCAAGCTTTTGAAGGAGAATGAAGTGCTTGACCCTCTCGAATGCCTTAGAAAAATCTAAGTAAACCACATCTATGGGAACTCATTCATCAGCTGCCCTGGTCCATGAATCCCGGGCAAGGAGCAGATTGGTGAGGCAAGATCGTTTGATTCTGAAACCATGATGGACATTGGAATTTATTTGCAGACTTTCAAAATATTGTGTCAGTTCATCTGTGATGACGGATTCCAGCACTTTTGATATAACAGGTAGGAGTGTAATAGACCGGTAGTTGACAGGATCTGATCGCTTACCTCCTTTGTACCTTGGAGTGATTATTCCCTTTTTCAAATCAGATGGGAGTGCATGTGTTAAACAGACCCTGGAAAACACTACAATATGTACCGCTATGGTGTGGGTGAGTTTTTAGTACCTTTGGAAACATCCTGCAATTCCCGTGGCACTACTTTCCCGGAGAGACTGTAATTTGTAAAGGTGACACTAGATAAGCTGACGACATTTGTTTAGATTGGTGGAGAAAATGTTCCATGGTATTTGTAACCGCTGAGCCAAAATGCAACCGTAGAGCGTTCGCGGTATCCACAGCAGTAATCCTTAAGCCACTGGCGTCTGGATTGTTGGTATTCCAGGTTTTACCTTTCTTTTGTCGTTCAAATACTTGTGTATCAGTTGGTTGTCACTCACCTAATTGAGTACTATGGTCTATCGCACTCGTCTGCTCTAATAAGTGACTTGCAGTGGTTTCTAAGGCTGGCTAGCCGAACAAGTTCCTCGTGGTGCCAGCTGGGTGGTTCGGGTTTAATCCGTTCCAGCAAATAGTTCGGCGGCAATGTTCCAGGAAGTGGTGGGTTTGCGCCTGGCAAGCGTTCACCCTATAAAAAGCCACAAAGGTTTGCCTAACAACACTGTGACCTGGCGATAGTGACTCACTACAAAATAAAGTCACTGCCCTGTGGGCATCCGGATAATTCTATCCAACCCGCGGACACAAATCTTGTATTCGCATATTTCTGACGATACCAAACATTGAAGAATGGAGCAGCATAATTACAAACACAAGTACACAGGTACATACATATACACACACAATTACATACTTACATACCGCCCTACACAAACATAACTACTATGGCAAACGTCGGATTTTTGCACCTTCTTGACTGCTCATTGTTATGGCAAAATGATTATACCTGTCTCGCCTTGTCGAGAATAAAATCTTTATTTATTTAATTTGTTTTGTTTTTCTGCTAGGTGGTATCGCATGGGATTAGCGTATGTTGCCTTCAAATCTCATCTCTTCTTTGGATCCATTTACGTCTTCTGCTTCGGATCCAAGTTTTGGTCCGGCGTTATACTCGTAATGGTAGGACGTTTGTGACTGGTTGTATAACCCAGTTTTATTTACAATTCATTCCATGCTTCGTTCGCCGAACAGTGCGGCCGTAGTTCCTAACCAACGGTTGTCGCTAGCTTATGAAGCTTGGAATAGTCGGTTGGGTTTCTCGTCTCTCAACAACAACACTGGTAGAACTCACATTACCAAAGGTAAGGACGAAATGATCTCTACTACTTAGTGGAGGGTCGTATGCGAATGACTCAATCATCAACACTTCATTAGTCAGGATGAACTCCAGAAGCGATGGTTTGTTTGAACCACGATGTCTGGTTGGTCGATGCACATGGTTATACAATACTGCTATATAAACGAATTCAAGTAGTTTTGATTTGAATGAAGGCCCATTGGATGATTATTGAAATGACATTGAAATCGCCCATTGTAAGTTCGCTGGAGTACTTTCCTGAGACAGCATGGCGGAGTGCGTTTAACAGAATGTCATCATTGTCTGTAGACAATTGCTAACAGGTGAGCATTACGCCTTTCTTACGTGATCCAACATCTCGACGTTTGGCTGTAGTAGGCAAAATAATGCATCTGGACTGTTTACTGAATGTTCGGTAAGGGTATCACATCTCACGTAATCGCGATAGTAAATAGCAACCCCACCACTGCGAGATGGAGGATCATTCCGAATGACTGACATCTCACTGAGTTCGATCTCCGGATCTAGTATGTTACTTGAGAGCCAATTCGCAGTCACTGCTATGATGTCCCAACTTGTTGTTTCACTAGGATGGTGCAGTTCCGGGAGCATAGTATACAACCCTTGAATGTTGGCGTAGCAACATTGTAGTTGTTGATGTATTAGGAATTCTGTTTACTGTGTTTGACGGGCCCGTATATTGCCTGTCGGTCGACGTTTGTAAGAACGGGTGTTGTACGGTTGGCTGATATGAGATCGGTACAACCGAGACTACCTCATCTGTACCTGGTGTCCCTACTAATTGTAGCAAATGTCTTAACCGTAATTGTGAAGGCCCCATTTTACCGTTGTCATGCCACGCTTGGATCGTTGTTGATACTATCTCGGGCATAGCCAAGACCAATCAAAATTGTTGGCTTGTTGCCGTGGTAGTTTGAGGAGGCAACTACACTGATGACGCAAAAGCGTCAAGGTTTTGCAAGTTATACAGCTTGGTGACGTAGCTCCACTCCCCAACGTCGCGACTTTAACATTCACAGTCCTCGCCATGCTTTAATTCTGGTATGACATAAACCAGTACCACGTTATTTTCCTCATTTTGAAGTGATACATTCGGGTTAGAGTTCCGCTTCTGTCTTTCTACCCATAACTTATCCGGAAAAATGCTTGCACTGACAGAAGAATTCACTAGAGTGTGGCTTGCCAAGAGCAGATGTTCTAGATTCCGTGTGTTGCCAAAAGTTACTCGCAGAAACTGAAATTTCCCTACGTTCGGGGATCATAGAGTTCGTGAAAGACATGTAAGACTAGTTGCTAGAACGTTCCGTCCGAGTGCGCAGGTTATTTGGTCCTGCGGTTTTGCTCCTCGCTTTGTCTACCTTATAACCATGTGCTTGTGGGTTCTTGGCTGTTTGCACATATCATTGTCATCGTCTTTCGGCTGCGTAGTAAGTGTTTGTTCTGCAGTTCCTTCTAAGCGGAGATTTATCGTATGGGAGTGTTTGACTTTTGCATGGAATATCAGTCCAAGTCTACTCTAAGACTGTTTATGTGCGTCGTTTGTCGCACTATCTGTAAGAGTCAACTGTTGTTACCCAGCTAAGAACGTATGTGATCGTGCAATTTGTACATAATCCTATATGCCTTGCAGCATTTTCTGAGGCCTGTTGTACCGTACATTCGGCATCTCCTCACTGTTTGTCACTAATGGTGTTTGTCTTTCGCTGGACTGTGTAGCATTTTTGCTAGAGCTTATGTCTTCTAAGAGGTCTGGGATTAAGGCTACTAATACATTAATCTCCAACTAGACTTCAGAGGTTTTCCCTCCAAATAATATGAACAGTTCTTTTCGCTGTGCCGACGTAACAGCAAAGATTTCACCCCAGATCGTAAGCGTTTGAACAATTCTAACCATGAGAATATCTGAAGACATGTCACCGAAGCACAAACTACCTATCGATGCGCTGCACGTTCCGTTGCGTTTAGGATTTACGTTTGTTACGTCATAGGAATTGGAACAGAACAACCACGTGACTCCTGAGATGACCACTGTTGCTCACTTGTCTGAGCTACCGTTGTTATTGGTTTTGTTGTTCACTACATTCCCATTTGACAAACCTCTCCGACCCATGGCTCAATTGTTCGTAAGTAATTTTAGGTCGAGCTTGTTACACCGCCTGAGCTCCCTCAGGTGTCTCTCTTGGTTAGCGGGAAATGGCGTTGTGTCGGCGGGTTTGAAGTGGTGCGTCGCTCGGAAAACAGGTGGATAACATCATACTTGTTTTGCACAGTAAAACACATAAAATTGCAGTGATAAATGTGAGACGCCAAAATGGCTTGTAGCTACAGTATACCGTGCTGCACAACATTACGTTATATCTTGTTTGCTAGCCTTAAAGAAGTTCTGTCGACCGGTATCACAAACGAACTGTGAGAAAGCAAAACTTCAAGGTTTCACACGTTGGCCATAGTGAATGGACTTTCGAAGGCCTCGTTCGTGATGTACCAGCGCGGCGCTGGACTTACTTTGAAAAGATAGATCGCGTTGGATAGAGCTTAGCGATCTTAATCTGTTGGTTAAAGAATGTAAAGGAATAAGTCCAGGTAAACACAGAATATGACATCACACGACTGACACGCACAAGACACGTCATGCTGGCGTTGGACGCTAACATATACGACTGCAAAAGCATGAGGTTAAAACTAAATTTCTTATTGTGAATGATGCAAAGTTTTACAGCATAGTAGAGATTAACGCAGTTGGTCTAGGAAGGCAGAGACTACATACGCGGTTCGAGAAACTAGCTAAGGACGAAACTAAGGACGAAACAGTCACGAGGAAATTCATTCGCCTTTCATACTCTGTGATCGGGGACAATTTTCCCCCAAACATTAGCAGATCTTCACGTATGTGCAAGCCATCATATCTATGTCACTGATGTCGAAGCGACGGAAAGCGCATATCGTGAACCGTAATGACAAAGCTAGGGAGGAATAGTCGATATTTTCATGAAATCGTCCTCATTGCTAGCGCAAGCACGGTGCGACAATATGGTAAAGACTGAACTTTTATTGTTCTCAAATCAGCCTTATAGAAAATGTAAGGTATAAAATAACGAAAATGCATGGGGTAACGTCGCTTGCTCGGTAACCATTACATCCTCATGTTCCTTTTGTTTCATTCTGTCCTGCCAGTGAAAACAGGATGAAAATAACCAGTGGTTATTCAAACATTCTGTAGTCGCACACATGATTTATTTGAGAAATTCGTGGGTCGAATCCAGTGTAAAAGCCCGTCGTACCCAACTCACGTTGGTAGCTCATTAGATCGTTGTTATTTTTGAAAACAGAAATCTCATCAACTATCCACCTCCTTAAGCCATCGAAGTCCTTGAAACCTGTCTGGTCCCAGAAAACCTAGTCCATATTGAAGCTTGGGTTCCAGTGAGTTTTATAAACTCAGTCGCATGTAGACAGACAACGTTGCAACGAGACTGGACCTTAACGTGGTGCGGCGGTTTGCGTACCTC
This sequence comes from Dicrocoelium dendriticum, assembly GCA_944474145.2. Lineage (NCBI taxonomy): Eukaryota > Metazoa > Platyhelminthes > Trematoda > Plagiorchiida > Dicrocoeliidae > Dicrocoelium > Dicrocoelium dendriticum. The sequence continues at coordinate 223,886,290 of OX104063.1, forward strand.
CTTGACCCATTGAGCTATACTGCGTGGAGCATCCGGGCACCTTGAGAGCTACTACTACCAGATTGATCAATGGTGAGAGGTCAGACAAACGCAGTCCCCTGATCCTCTAGGTTGGGGTTTGAAATGGGATAGCGTCCATTTCTATAAAACTAAATCACCGCTAACTCCCTGCTGTCTTGCGGACAAGCATTTGAGCCAAAGCCCTTGGATGAGAACACCAATCGTCCTCCTGTCTAGGTCTGGGCGCCCTGCCAGTATCAGCCTACATACAACCATGACTGTTGCATCAAAGAGAAATGTTAACCTTGCATTGGCCGTCTTGCAGATTATCAAGGGTCGCCTTATCTGCTGCATACAACAGGGCGGATAAGCGAAAACATGCTACTGCTTGCGCCTCCCTTCTTTCTTTTCCACCTGTTTCTCTTACTCCCATCCCGACCCCCATTACTAACCTTCCTTCTGTAATTCCCAGTTTAAATGAAAGCCAACGAAGTGCCACTGGAGTAGAAGCATCTGCAGCCACCATCCACAACACCTATCGGACGCCTATCGGCAAAAGTACCTTATAAGGCCACGCTGTCCCATTTCTATGTCGACTTACAAAGTTCGCACTTTAAGACAAGCAGGTCAACAGGCTGCACTCGCGCGCACCCTGGACACACTGGGTATTGATGTGTGTTGTGTGTCCGAAACTAGGATCAGTGACCCTAGTGGGGTTCCTGAATTAACTGCACCCGGCTTATACTGTCGCTATTAGTTGCACGCATCCGGAGACCCCGATGCAGCACTCACGGGTCAAGCTGGTGTGGGTATGCTTCTAAGTTCCAGGACTGAACCATCGTTGGTTTATTGGGTTCCGGTGAACAGCCGTTTATGTGCAGCCGGTGTGACGACATCAGATAAGGTGGGTTCCCGAAGTAATACAAAACGCTGTTTGTTTGTGATTTCCACTTATAACCCCCCCCCACCGGCTGCAGTTCCAATGTTGTCAAGGATACATTATATCACGAACTTAACGCGCCACTAAGCACTGCTACTAGTTCAGGTATTATAGTACTTGCAGGGGATATGAACGCACAAGTAGGGCGTCTGAGCTCTTCAAATGCTCAGCTGGGTGGTAATTATGTGTTTAACTCGGAACGGACGGACTACAACGAGAGCCTGCTGTAACTATGTGCGGAACATCAGTTGTTTCTTAGCAGCACGGCTTTTAGACACAGTGGGCGCCGAAATGCCACTTGGCGTCCTCCTGTAGCTGGCCAGAGATGGAACCAAATTGACCACATAGCCATAAGTTACAGGTGGCGTGGTTCCATCCTGTATTGCCGCTCGTAGTGGAGTACCTGCGTTGACTCTGATCATGCCTTGGTACGCTGTCCTTTCTCCATGAACTTTACCGGGAGGCGCACCAAGCGTCTCCTCCGATTGCCAACTAAGAGGTTGTCTCAGCCCGCGGTCAGGAAAGCTTATAAAGATGCACTGCATAACGAATTTTCGCTGTCTTGTCCTAATGACACTGAGCTTCAGTTGCATAGGATCTCGGCCGCCATGCACGACGCAGGAGCATCTGCTTGTGGCACTAGCAATGATCATTGCACCAGTCACTGGATATCCGAGAGCTCTTAGAACCAGTTGGAATCTAGAAGAAAGCTCTCGGCTGGGTCTGAGTACAAGGTAACCAGATGTGCTATTAGGCGCCAACTAAAGCAGAGCCTGCGTGCTGAGATGTAAGTCCGGTGGAGCACTCGGGCTCAAGAAATGGAGGAGAGAGGAGCAGTAGGCAATTACCGCAAGCTCTTTTAGCTGATCCGTACCACTGGTCCCAGAAAACCAGGCGTCAGTGAGACAATCAGAGAGAGCGCGGGTGCACCGATACACAATAAGGAGCGTCCTGTGGCTCGTTGGGAGTAACCCTTACAGGATCAGCTCAGCTGGCCCCCTGCTCCCGGACATCCTCCTACTCAGGTGCTGCAGAACGAGCCATGGATGGTTAGTTTAGAGCCTCCGTCGGAGGCAGAGGTCCGAAACGCGATCCCAGCCCTCAATAGTCTTCGTGCCGCTTGTCCGGATTCCCTCCCACCTGCAATATTTAAGAATGAAGGTGAGGTTCTCTGCAAAGCACTGACCTCCCTATTCGAATGTATCTAGAAGGAAAACATTGTCCCGGGTAATTAGAGCGAATCGAATATAGAGGCAATATACAAGAAGGGCAGTCGCACAGATTGTTCTAACCACTGGGGTATTAGCCTAACGCCAGTTGTGACAAAATTACTTGCCTCCATTCTCGTTCATCGCCTCACTTTAGAACGAGAATCTCGGATTAGGGAAGATCAAGCAGGTTTCCGCCCAGGGCGTGGCTGTATAGACCATATATTCACTTTGCGGCAGGTGCCAGAGCAGTGCCACGCATACCGCAGACAAACAATAGCTGTGTTCCTCGATTTCAAGAGTACGATTCAGTCGATCGATCGATTCTGTCCGAAATATTTGTGCGGAAATGTATTCTCACGAAATATGCCAACATCCTTCGTGCTCTATACCCGAACACTACAGGCCGCGTCAGGTTCTACGGTGGCCTATCGGATAGCTTTCCGACCACAATCGGCATTCGTCAGGGTTGTCTGATTTCCCATTTTTGTTTAATTTCGTCGTGGATTCTATCATGTAGTGTTCCCTTTGCGGAATCTCCCGATGTGGGCTTTGAAGTGCTGCCTGGTGCAAGGTTAGTTGACCTCGATTATGCGGACAATATCGTCTTGCTTTTCGACGATGTTGCGGCGGCACAATTAACCCTGAATAGCTTGTCTAGAGTGGTCCCGTTAGTCGGTATGCACTTCGCAGCTTCAAAGTGCAAAGTGTTGCTGCAAGACCACCAGCCACTTGATGACCGGTTGACCCTTGCTAACTGGGAACTCGAGGTGGTTGATCAACTCTCTTATCGTGGCAACTGCATCAGCAACCATGAGGGCACAGAAACTGACGTCAGATCACGCATTGCAAAGGCCAGAGCTGCATTCTTGAACCTGCGGCATCTTTAGCGACAGAAGGGAGTTTTTGTCTGTCTGTCTATACAAGTCCACAGTGAGAGACGTTCTGCTCTATGGGATTAACAAATGGCCCCTTCGTTCTAATGATCTGAGGCGCCTTGAAGTCTCTGATGATTGTTGTCTGCGAAACATTGCTGGTGTCGGATGGCACAAGCGTGCAGACAACAATGGTGTGCCTAGGCGAGTACTAGATAATGATAATCATAAGCATAACCATATTCATAATAATCGTAATCATAATAAACATAATAATCATAATCATAATAATCCCTAGAATAACAGATAGCATGGAATAATTTGCGTTGGCTTGGGCACGTGCTACGTCTGCCTGGTCAACACTTACCTAGGAGGGCCTTGTTCAGTCTACCAGGTGTAGGTTGGCACAAGGCTCGAGGTGGACAGAAGTTGAGTTGGCAGCGGGAAATGAAGTCACTGACGACCAAACTGGGTGCCGTTGGTACGTCTCGCGTTCCGCGCTGGAGTCCATGTGACTTCGCTTTGTGCTTGGCTCGAGACTTTACAGGACATGGCTCGCAACCGACACCAGTGATGCGTCTGCTGCCGTCTCCTGATCGGATTGCCTGTTTAAGGTGTATTTGATACTGAGTTATCTGCGGGGCCATGGTTGATTATGACGCGTGACAGTGAAAGCCGCAAGGAAGCTGTCTCGCCGATGCCGCCTTATTTTTGCACGATAGCCAACTGTTTGCGACGGTATGTTGTTAACACAAGGTGTAGGCGCCTTGACCCTGAATGTTTGCTTAGGGCATTAAGGTTTTCAGGTAAGTCCCTCTGCTCTCCCTCTTCTTATTCGTTATTCCATAGGTCATCATGCTTGCATGGCAGCGAAGCATCGCTTCAAATGGCTGATGTACTGCTGTTGATGATGATATAGAGTGACAAAATTATGCATGCCTTTAAAGAGCCTGAAATGAGCTGTGCCAATCAGCTTAATCAATTTAGATGAAATGCTAATCACATGGTCTTAGTATGGTGTTCTACTTATCCCTTCTTGTCTTAGTTAATGGCCTGGCTACTGTTCGTGATTCCGTTTTTGATGGAGATACGAGTGTATTTCTTGACGAGATTATAACCTACGACGTTTACTGCGTATCGTCCACAGTTAAGAAAAAGTGTAGACAAGCTATCGAGAATATTTATATATTTAGATTTATGTAAGCGCTTAAAGAAAAGTGAGAGTCAATCTTTTTTCATCAGATCATTGAGCAATCCAAATGGTTGCCCTTGATGACGGTGTGAGATAAGTGTGATTCAGACATCCATTTCGACCATTGTGCAACATATGCAATTACGTGCCTACCAACCTAATTTACTTGGAATTATTCTGACTTCAGCTCTACGCAAGAATAAGTGTCAGTGCAATGATAGCAATTGAACCTTGGAATTTTAATGTGCGTGTTTCATCTGAAATGTCGATCTTTACTCACCAAGACACAGAATGGAGTACATGTTGCTTTGTTTCTTCGTGACAACATTCTCGAGTACCACAGAGTGATAACACATTTAATGTTTACATACTTCACCTACCGTACCTTTCAAATCATATAAAACCATGAGATCCATATCAACGTAACTTATGTTCCACAACTCCTAACAACACAAGCAGCTAAGGAGAGAATAAATTCAATTAGCTTAATACGAAAATATTCTCTCCAACTTTGTGGAAACGAATAACAAAGAATGTCTTTTACTAAACTATGAAATTGGCAAACAAGTTGTCCTACACAAAGCGAATTTTTTGAAGTTACAGTAATTTTTCTGTATGGTTAAATACGGCTGAACAGCAGTAGCATGGCTCTACCACGATCATAAGCGTGTGACAGTAGTAAATCGTCCCTACGTGTTAGGGCGTTATATTATGAGAAAGTTACTAGGTTGTTTGGTTGTTGAATTCACCCACTATTGGGAAGATCTGATTATGGCTGTCCTACATACAAGCACACATATCTGCAGTGATGGTAGATGAATATAAATCGCACACGCCCATCGGAGAATTCAACATCCGGAAATTGCAACTCCGTTTGTTCATCATGAAGTCTGTACATCCGCTACGTCGGTAACTATCTTTATCGTGTGATGTCACCACCGCACCTACGCAAGGTTGTGCGTACAGAAAATACTTGACAAACGCAGTGTAGTTGTATTGGCCATAAAGCTTACCAGCAAAATCCACACTTTCAGTCACTTTGCTCACAAATAAGAGGCTGATATTTGAATCTACTTACTGCTTACTGCTTTGACAGCTTAAGTGTAATACAACCCCACTGGGATAGCGTTAGTCCATTGTTGAAATGCGTAGATTTTAGCACATTTGCTGAAGGCTGGTTAAGATAAATGGCCCCAGCAAAATCGAGCTTGGAATGTCTAAAGCACCAATGTTGAAACAAGTTATACTGCCAATCCCGTTTACAGTTAGGCAAGACTCTAATAAGTGTAGCTAGAACAGAGTGAAATTCTTTCTCACTTTAAGTCATCGTGCTGAATGACTACTCTGGATTTCGGTAGCATTTATCATTTAATGCGTTAGATACTAGCCCATCTACTTTGAAATTACATAAAACGCACCTTGCCTTTCATTTAAAATGCGCCAGCTTAAATCTGTTAATTAAAATATAGCTTAATAAGTACGATTGTTACAAGAATCTCAGAGAGTTTAGTACCTTTTTGTCGACAAATTAAGTAAAGCCTTTCAAATGTACAACTTCACACAATCCACTTATTTAGATCTTTGAATGCTCACTCAGCACAGCATTCTTTTACGATCCACATTACTCGACTAATTGTATAGTGTGCACAGAGAGGAAGTTGAATGCTTACGCATTCGTTTGGATGTGCTAGCACCCCTCCACAGTAAATTACTTTTAACAAAATTTGTTATTTTCTAAACTGCACGAAGTCGTACCACGCGATATATTAACCAGACCAGAGTAAAATCCTTAGGAATATAAGGTAATTGGTACTGGGACCAATTGATGCATTACCCGAACTACATTACCGTCCCATTTAGTCAGCCATGCCATCAATCTTAGCAGCATCTACCTAGATTTGGCCACGCCGTAAGACCAGCTGAAATACCATCCATACTTCCTTTCTTCCTCGGATGTACCAGCTGCGAAACGACTCGGTAATGCACAGCTCCAAATATATGTACTGTTCGCTAGGATGCTCATTGGCGTAAGCAAACGGTGTATTTCCAAATTTGAACCGGGTTGAGCTATGCTCGTCTTCATGCAGATATCCATGTGAGTTCACCATGAGCACTCATTGTTATTGACGCAAATCTTCGCTTATGGCATTTTCACTCAAACCATTCTAAGGGACATGCTAAGCCTTTTTGGTTTTGCCTGTATTGTACCGCTGGTTTACGTAACATTTGCACACTGCTGCTTGCATTCTCAAAAATTATTTACTGTTATAAAGGTCTTCAGTTTAATCAAACATGTAGTTCAGCTACCAATCCTAGTGTACGGTGATATTTGAAGGGAATAACATTTTATATGAAGTACCCTAATCATAATACTTGCTGCTAGGTTCGATGGAATGTCAGGATGTTGGTGTTCCTTGGTAAACTGAGTCCCGAGATAAAACTTCATGATCGCGATTGCTTTACGACGCATAAATTAAAAACCCAGACTTGCAGTTCCATCTCTTGTCTGCTTTGAACTCTCAGTAGTGAACAAGAGACAAATGTAACTGCGCAGCGAAAGTGTCTCGACACACCTACACTTAACCAACCTACGGCTATTATTCCCCTCGTGAAGTAGGAATCAAATCTACTCCATTTCACTTGTGAAAAGAGGGAAACTAAATAAAGATTTTCATTCTACACTAATCTGCGTGTAGGTGGACATCCTCAATGCCCAGCTAAACTGACTTTCCAAACCTCAATGCGTTGTGAAGTTTATAGTGATTTTATCACTATACGACCTGATCTCTGCTATCTGATTAGCAAATATCGCAAGCTGTCAAATTCATGGACAGCCTTGGGACACATCTGTTTGTGACTCCCAGTAATTTACATCAACACTAGAAACTCGCTTTTTGGTTAAGTTTGCTCTGAATTTATAGGAGCGGTATATTTTATGCTTTGTCAACTAATCATAAAATAAAACTGATTGTACCATAATTTCAAAGAAAAAACCACAACGTTTGCAAAGCGTGGTACGCAACTGCAGCTATGCAACTGAGCAAGTAGCACACATTGTATTGTTTACAATTCACGATAAGGCAACATTCTGCACTGACTTATTTGCCGCGTGGTATCGGCTGTGGAACGGATTCATTCACATCGAAGAATGCACATGCTGTTGATGTCTGAAGCTTCTGAAGAGTTAACAGAAACCACGTGCCCACTATCAGCCTGTTACCAGGCTAAAGTGATGGTGCTTTCATGGGACCAAATTCTTGCTTGCTTCAAACTTCAATTGTTTGATTAGCTCATCAGGAAAGAACTTAATCAAATTACGAACTGAGGAAAGAGGAAATAATGCCGACAGCTAAGATATGGAGCACATTACGGCCAAACAAGTAACGCATGAAGTTGGTACCTGAAAGTGGTGCAGAATGAACTATTTGTCCGCTGGCCTTTGTTAATGATAATCGAATCCACGGGTGTTGCCTGAATTTGTTCTTCCTAAAACGGTTGGTTTTATACCTGGTAATATGAGCCCACATTAGCCGTGTTTGTTTAACATTACGGGATCCGGCCAATATGGCAGATAGACTGAAAGTTAGAAATTGTTGCCAAGGAACAACCCAGTCAGTATGGTTGATTCAAGCGGGATGAAAAGACAGGAAAGTAGTTGGTTTTCGTATACACCCATCCTGCAAGTACTAACAAACAGCTGACACTACAGTACAGGCCGTAAAAATGATGTATGACTTGCATAATAACCCAAGCCAGATTCTCCTTCGCTTCTCACTCACGTCGATGCATACGTTATGTCTAGCTACCTTACACTATCGTGTTTTCGAACCTCAGACTCCATGCTAGCTATTTGTTCAGGAAGACTGTAATGAATGGCGTTTCGTCTGTGAACTGTTCTCTCTCAAAAGCGCAACCATTATTTCGATTTTATAATTAATAGTATCACAAAAACATGAAGAATGTGGTCCATGAGTAACGCAATTTACACTGCAGTCCAAACCCACGGAAACATTTGTAGGAAATATGGCCAAATAGCTTAGACAGCTGCCATTTAAAGTAGGTATTAAGGCAAAAGACACTCAGCCACAAGGAGACAAGATAACGCTGAACACGCAAGCGTCCTGTGTGATCTTGTCAGTATGCGGCTCCGAACCGGAACCCAGTCGAAATCACTGCTGAAGGAGCTCTAAGCTGCTAGCCATGTGCTGACACTGTGCTCTAGACGCCAACTCGGAACGCCCACAGAGTTTGTGTCAGCTGCACAAGAAAAACGTCCGACACCTGATCCATCGAGAGTCGGCATGAAATCTCACTTGGCGTCTGTATCCAATCAAACACTTCTGACCACCGAAGCCTTAGTGTCAGTTGGCTTTTTCACTGCTTTCTCAGTTTGTCTTGATAATCCGAGATAGTCCTGCACAAGCATCTCAAAATCACTCCCATGAAAAGCGCGCTAAAATACATGTTTTCCTAGTCCATATTATTAGGTGCTATGGTGGCAGCTACTCATTATTTTACAACTGGCACGATTAAACTAACGCACATTCTGAGCTGACCATCCGTAAACCCAGTTATGATCACCATGCAGTGCTCTGTAGTGCTCTACTTACTTGATTGCCCAACAGATCTTGTGATATTCTGCACAAGATAGAATATGTGCAGGTAACACACTTGGAAGGTGGTTTGTGAACAGTAGGAAGAGCCAAAATTCCACTTAGGGCCTTGATTGACGCCACAGTGAATCTCTATCGGTTCGGACATCGTGCTACGAACTCGCGCATACAAGCATCGTTGGAGTAGGAATGAAGCCAATCAGCCTACGGTAGGGTCACCCATTACATGGTTTTGAAGGTTGTAAAGAAGAATGCGGCGATGTAGATAGGCAAAAGCCTTCCAAAGATCAACATGGGCGACGTCGACTCCTTCATCGGCATCAACGTATTTCTTCCAGCTGGCACGAACTCAAACGTGTTCGTGGTGCGTGAGCTGTTTTAGAGGCACCCATGATTCACCTTCACGATGATATTGTACCTTTCGAATATCCAATGAGTGTCGCTGCAACGATAGAGTCCATGAATTTAGCAGTCACAGAAAGGGGCGTAATCGGGTGGTAGTCTGGATGAACAGCACGATTCCCTCCCTTATAAATGACGTAACTGGTCGACGTTTCGCGTATGCGGAACCTGCAGCTTGAATGGACAGTGATAGAAAACAGAGATAGCGGTTCAGCAATGCTCGGGGCAGCTACCTTGATTGGTTTAGGGCACATGTTCTCTAGGTGAACTGCACTCGCGTAGTGACAGCAGTAGGTTCGGCACATGCGCGGCAGTAAAAGACGTGCGGATAGTTCCTAGTGGTAACGTGCTCTCTGTGAGAACTTTATGGGATGGCAGTGCGTTCAGGAAAAAACAAGCGAACTGATGACTAAGAGCTTTATGTGCTTCTTGCGCGATTTCCGCATGCGCACATGCAATAATCTGAGCAAAGATAACTAGCTGTACTTTCTTGAGATTTTAACATGTCTGGAGAATGCCTGGAGCAGCATTTCTTCGTTAAATCCTCTTAGTGTATAAATTTGTTTTCACGGGCTGCTTTCACCGAATGGCTTCGCTCGCTTATGTATACATTTCAATTTTCCGTGTTTGGATCGGTTTTCTGTGTTTTCTAAACTGAGTCCCTCAGAGTCACTTGTTTTCGCACCCCGCTGCACACGAAGGACTTTACCTTTTGAGGCTTAAGATTTCAGTCTCCGATGTGTTGTTTGCTAACGTAGTGAACAGGTTGACAAACGCTCCCCAAGCGAACTCGGGAAATGGGTACACTGCTATAAAGCAACAAACAGTGATTTCGATGAGATAGGATACAATGTTATGATGTATTATTACAGGGACGTCTTCTACGTCCCTATTGAGCTGCTCTGTGTACAAGAGGTAGCAACAAAGAGTGTTATTTGATCACTATGCCCCAAGTGGCTACGCACTGTTAACTGGTCGAACATAAGTTCCTCACCGGTTCAAGATGGGTTACAGAATGGCCGGATTGTTCCCCATTCTGAATCTCGTAAGACAAGTACCGTAATTAGGAAGTGGTAGGCTGGTGAAAAGTTCTTGCAGCTCGACCTTAACTTGCGCACCAAGAGAGACCGGGACCCCTAAAAGGTGCAAATTGAAGTATTCCACATACATGAGTGTGAGACTGAGTGAGAGTGACTTTCAGTGTAGAAGACGGATGGTTGTGATTTCTAGTGTGGATAACAAAGGACAATACATGAGACCAACTATACAGGTGTCGACATATCTCATTTTTGGGTGGCATCAAACTTAGTTCACAACATTAATCTTTGGGTCGTCAACGACTTCGAAATGTAAGGCACAGCAATGGCAAAAGGTACAGCGCCCTTCCTACTATGTCGATTATTAAGTAGTGCGGATACACCTTTTGGAGCGATCTCCGTATCAGTAACTTTATCTTTCAGCTAGGTCTCAGTTAGCATTTTCTAGTTCATAGACGTCGAGCGTTGTCGTGCTTAAAGCTTTGAGGCTTTGCTGGAGACTTACTAATCCTATACATACAAGCGAACGCTTCAACTATCAGAAGCTGGTCTGAGGGCGCGCGTTTCAAGCGCAATTTTGACGAAACTATTGAGGACGGCAACTACTCCTTTTGGACAGGTAATAACTGACATTGAACACTAAGCCGCTTCATATAGGCTGGTAGAATGACCAAAGGATGAAGTTCTGGTTGCAGCAAATATTGGGAAATCCGTTACGCTCACAGTGATTATAAGCTTAATAGATTCACAGTTAGTTCTCACTGATATGGTTCTGTTGCGATCAACAGGGGCATGGTGTAGAGCGCTTTTAATCGCAGTTCTGAGTGGTGCTTCTTACGCCGCCTGAACTACCTTACGTTTGCCTTATGCGCCTGGTTTGGACTGGAACTTAACCATCGTCATCCTGGGGCTACCATTTTAGTATTTTGACGACGTATGCAGTCTTAGGATAGCTTTAGCAATTACCTTGTTGAATAGGATCGCCTGTAGAAGGTAGCATTAATGCCTGCAAGCAGCGGCTAGTGTTTCACGTTCGTCGGAGGCTAGAAGCCCTGAAAAGCTAAACCCATCTATAGAGTTTCCTTTTTATATGGTTCTCTTGTTTTACAGCCCATGCAACGAGGGACTTCGCACAGCTTCTGAAAGCTGTGTGAGTTCGTCCAAAGGCGGGCGGGTGACAAACGAACCGCCTCAAAATTTTTCACTGATTGCGACATCACCAGTTGAAGTTATGGTTCTCCATAGTGGGTCGAGGTCGGGTGCCGTGCGGTGCTCAACAATCTAACCGGTTCAGCCTCGACTCCTATTAGCAGAGATACGGAACGCCACTGTCTTAGTTCGTGCCGCGCAGTACGCACGAGATTCAGGGCCATACAATCGTCATTTAATCGTCTGATTGTCTAGAATTGGTCCGTTTGCAAGAGAATGTGAACTGTTTTCTTGGTGGAGTGATGGGAGCATGTGTGACAGTCTGACGCATTGCACAATCGCGTCAGGTGTAGCCATAGCAATTGCTGCTTGTTCTAGAACAACGCCAACCCGCAGATATGCAGCCTCGTCTTAGCCGGGAGCGCTTCTGTACAACTGTGCCTATATAGCCTGCTCCGCACAATTGTTTGCACGTAATATATTTTGGGTCAGGATGGGATTCACCTTAGTAGGTGGAACTCAGCCGTTTTGTCTGGTTTCGTATCGGAGTTGTCCGTGTATCCAGTTTTATTTTTTACGATTACCTGACAATGCTTGGTTGCGTACTTTGCGCACTGAGCCCGTCTGCTGTTGAATCCGCAGGTAAATACTTAGTACGTCTAATTTCCTCGACAATCGCCGCCGCGTTACGGCCCTTCTGTGTCAGCATAGCTTTGCATTTAAAACCTTGGTAAGCCCTATAGCAAAGCAGTCAAAACATTTTGCTTGAATGCTCAGCACTTTCGCTTCTCGTGCAGTTAAATGAGCCCATTTCGGGTGATGATGTTTGCCGCCTTTAGAACACAAAAGACAAGTTGGAACCATTTTTGACAGCCGCAAGCACTTTGCAACTACAGCTCGCTCGGTTTTATAATGCATTTGGCTTCCTTTTAAGTTATATTCCTAGTTTTATCCGGGCTCAGAAAACGAGTGGCGTAGTTTTCCACACCCAATCATACACAAGCTCACGCAAATGTATTTGAACTAGGCGGGCACCTCGCTGAAAGAGGTGATGCACCCTAGTCACCCAAAACAGGTGTAGATGGTGCGTCTGTGGCTGATCGATCAACTGCGATGACCACGGCAAAACTGGATGATTTGTGTGGCTGAACATTGTAGGGACAGCAGTAAACAAGTAGGTGCAAATATGATGCACACAGTATTGGATGAGCATGAGTTTATGCTATTCAAACATTCTGGGACAGACGCTTCCGAGTATGATTTAAGAAATTCAGCGGGAGATTGAAAATTGAACTATTTGTGGACATATGTTTCGGTAACTACTTCGCTTAAATGTCAGGAAGTAAGTAAGATATTGAAGTGATAAGAAAAATCTGGCTATTTAATATCCACTTGGTAGGGCGCTTAACTCAGAGTGGAATTAGTGTATTTTTGATGATGAGCAGTAACGTAGTAAGGGATTTTGCGGAAATCGTCGTGAGCTCCGAAGTGGCTCGAAAGCACGACACGTCTAGCTTCGAGTGTGATGGGTATCCTGACTCGGTCATAAAGTCACGTTCTGCTGGTGTGGGATACAATTGTACCCTATGGAAAGTTCAGCCGCTAATTCCTGACAGTTATAAGCGAAGTTGCAAGAAGTAATAACCGACCTACCGTTGTACATGCAAAACGCCTTGCCACGCCATTCAGAACGGGTAAAGAAGCATCCATCTTAGACCTTGTGTTCAACAACGAGAAATCCATGTTCGACACCGTAACCGTAGGTATTCCGCTTGGTCGCAGCGATCACGAGACGTTGTTCTTCTGTTACGTCAGTAACCAGCGTAAATCAATGGCAACACCGATGTAGGTCGTGTCGCCAAGCATTCCGACAAACCTTTTAACCTGGTTCAAAATACCAACTGGTCATTTCTCCTGAAAAACCTTCCGATGTAGCCTGAAAGGATTTTGTTTCGTAGTTCACGGGGCTAATAGCAGGTGTGTGGGAAACCAAAAATGTTCGCCCGAAGCAAATGAAGTCCCTCCTGTGGAGTAGGACTTAAAAATGCATGTCAAATAGGGAGGCAGCTTGGAGCATTTCCAAAACCTATCTCAGGTTGCACTTGCGACAAATTGGACCGCGAATTCAAACCCAATCTGTAACAACATTGAGCCATGAAGTTCAACACTACTCGTTTTACGCCATTTAGGAACGTCAAAAGCTCCGCAGGTTATACTTCGGAATTCTGCTTCTACGGGCGGCTAACTGCACAAGTGAGAGCAAGCGCACTTCGGCACAAGTCAGCCGTAGTTATCAGGGTGAATCTTCAACTGTCTCTGGCACGGCGCACATACCCAGAGTTAAACCGCCTATCATTCACTGCAGCGAGGTTTATTAAAAATTATTGGCTTTGCACATGCGCAGCTCTGCTAGCATGGTTGGTATGCACGAGAAGATACAAAATGTAGCCTCTGTGAACATCGTTGAGCAGTTGCTTCGGTACTTCGATGATGTCTCGACGAAATGCAGATTCCCACAAATTGGAAACGTGGAACAGTCATTGCCGTTCAAAAAGTGACACTCATGCGCAGCGCTTGAACTACCGACCGGTAAGTGTTATCCCGGTACGATCTAAAACCATGGAGGGCATTATTGCAGAGTTGCTCATGTAATATCTTGAGCAATGACGCAAAGATAAAGCAGCAAGGATTCCGCAAAAATTAGTAATGCAATGCGAACATTCTGACACCCCTAAAAAGCTGGACCAAAGCTGTAGATCCTAGATTACGTAATTACGTCGTCTATCTGAAATGATTGAACGTATTTAACTACCTGGGCCACTGTATTCACCTACACAAGCTTCGGACCTGTAGGATCGGTGACTGTTCCTGGTTGGAAAAGTAACTAAGGAAGGTAAGGCAGGAAGGCCGATGGCCCAAATAGAATGGCTTTGGAAACAGCAAAAGCGCTGCGTATGCTATATGCCTCCCGTTTCAGAGGGTCTTGACATCGAGTAAGTTTCCAAATTTTGTCGCCCCTCCCGCCAGTACTCATTCACGTCACTTTTACCGCTGAAGCTGTATTGTAGAAGCTGAACTCTCTGCGCAAACACAGTTCCCTGGCTGTCGATACCATTCGTCCAGAACACGGGGAGCAGCAGCAAGTCAACCGGCAGGACCTAAGGTTCCGTTTTTCTGAAGCTGCTTAGACCAGTACAAGTTGACACCTTGGAATAATAAGAATATAATAATAATAAGAAGAATAGTATTCTTCTCAAACCCAAAGGACATTAGGAGTGCACGAGAACGAACAAACGTCGTGTATAAAATAAATTGCAATAATTGTGAAATGAAATATGTGGGGCAGACAGGAAGGAAACTGTCCACAAGAATACAAGAACATCAGAGGACTTGTAAAAAGCATTATGCATCGTTTCTTGTCTCAGCGCATGTGGATGAGAAGGGACATAGCTACAATTGGAACAAAACGGTGATTTTAGCTCAAACAACACAGAAAGGAAGAGAGTTCCTAGATGCATGGTGCTCCTCTAATGATTCGATCAACATGCGCATCGACATCGACCCAGTGTACCATCGACTCAGAAAGAAAGATCTCCGGCGGGTCGCAAGACGTGGTTCAGCCGTGGAAGCAAATGGGCAGAGGTTACGTGGCACACATCGAAATCGTCACCTTCAAAAGTCACCTACCCGTGGATGACGGACTGATAATTCAATAAGCAGCATTATACACTGCCTATTACCGCACTGAACATACCACCTCGCATGGTGGTGAAACGTATGCGATCTCTTAACCCAGCTCGGAAAAACGATCAACTGGTGAGAAACCAAGCAGGGCTACCAGTGTTCCAAATTATCTCGAATAATAGTACTAATGATAATTATAATAATAATAAACCCCAAAATACCGCCCAGTATGTGTTCGCCCTGTGCTCACCAATGTCGTGAAGTCCATCGTTGCCGATACACTGGGGTGTTAGCTGGAGAACTCTGAGCTTATTATGCCCGAACAGCACGGCTTCCGCTTAACTTGATCGTGTATAACGAATGTATTACTTGTGCGCAGTAATTGGACCGAGTCAGCTGACACTGGAGAAGAGGATGATGTAAGCTACCTGGATTTTTGGAGATCATTCGATTGTCTAGGCTATCGGATACTCCTTTCCAAGCTCCAGTATTGCCGGATTGTCAACCCTCTTCTAAACTATATTGCTAACTTTCTCTTTCAGCGGATTTTAGTGGTCAGATTTCAATGCTCTTCATCGGACCTCAAACAAGTCGATTGTAGTGTGTCGCCAGGCTCAGTTATATGACCATGATTGTTTTTGGTGTTTACTAACGAAGTCGCACAGGCAATCGCCTCAAATTTCCTAATGGTTGCGGACGATATGGTAATTTAGCGCAGGATTTGGGTGAATACTGACCAGCTTCTGTTTCAAAGTGAACTAGACATGGTACACCAGTGTACAATCAGACATTTACTACTTTTTAAGGTGAGTGCATACAAGGTACTCTTTATACGACATCAAAGAAACCACCCATATCGGCTTAGTACGAATGTACTATAACAATCTACCGTTGAACGTAATTTGGGTGTGCTGGTTCAAGATGATTTGGGTTGCCCCGGGCAATCTGAATAGGCCTCGGGAGCTGGAAATAGACGTGGTGGGTTGTTTTGACGAGCGTTCGGATAAATCAACAGCTCTATTTTTCGACAATCACCCAGTGCCTGTGTTCACCGCCATGTCTAATAAGTAATTCAAGTCTGACATCCATCGCTGAAACATGATCTAAATGCACTGGAGGAACATCAATACCCGGAATGCGCAATCTTTTCTACCAGCAGAGGCTAATACGATTGAGGATATCCAAAGGACTGTGTCGCAGATTATGAGCAGACGAGATGCTGGCATATTTGATACTGCATGAACTATATAATGTGTGCCGTTCATTACTGCAACTCAACAACAATAAAAACTTAGAGGTCACTCAATGAAACATGCAAAACTGTATAACCATTTGGAGTGCCGCAGCAATTTCTTTTCCATTCTTGTCTGCCAACCGTGGAATGCTCTCCCAAAATCGGTCGTTTCTGCTCCGACACTAAACGTATTTAAAAGACTTTTGGGTGCCGCACGCAAACACTTACAATTTTTTACTTAGCACCACGTCTCCATCCTACTCCTTGAGTGTGCCTTGGATATATTTGGTGCTAACTCTGGGTGCCGTGAATATACGCGGATTGCAGAACTGCAGCGGAGCAAAACGATTAGTTCTCCCTTTTATAGTTAAAGTACTTCATTTTGTTATCATTTTTGATAACCCTCCAAACTACCCAGCGGGACTGGTAAAGTAGAACTTCTCAACCCGTATACCTTTATTGTTTATTGTTACTTTTACAAAGTTAGCTGAATGTGAGAGTTCTCAGCATTTTAATCGACCCAACTGATTTCCAGTAGGGTGTAGACTAAGGATAAATAATTGGACCACATTTATTCCTTATCTTCATAAAAAAGCGTGCTGTTGTATTTTAGTTGACCATCGCAAGAACTGACATTAAGCCGTAACGATGGACCATCACAGCACACGGCAGAAAGATGACGATAGAGCATATTCATGGTCACCCGAAAACGCTGTCTGTTTTAACCTGGTGAAACATCAACGCTTTGAACGTACGGCATCAGCGTTCTCATGCATATCGATTTGGGGCTCAAAAGTTGCAACGTAATACATATAAAAGTGACATCAAAGTATTTCTTCAGAATAAGCTTAGCTGCTCGAAGCAGACCGGTAGGCATCGAGAAGAGAGATGCTGTAAAACTCGACATCGTGATCATAGCGCCCTTTGGGTAATGGATCACTGGACTCCGGCGAGTGGAAGATCACGAGGTTATAACGCCCCTGGTTGGACCACGTTGACCTTGCAGGGCGACGTATATTTCCAGCCTCACGTGCTTTGGCTACCTGTTGACTTACAGCAGTGAAACGCCCAACATCCCTTCCTACTTTCGTTCTTGTTCTTTCCACTGGTCTTCAGCACTCAGGTTTTAACCTGCTGTGACATCACTGCTCGTTGGACACAACAATGGCAAGCACCTTATGCTAGTGAAACTAGGCTTCTCACAACGGCTACCTAGCTGTACAACAGTAATCCAACCCACTGGTTTGAATGTGGAGGCGTTAGCAACCACTAAATTGACTAAGATATTGTGGTGAATGATAGCGTTCCACGATATCATACGCTTCTGCACTAACGAGCAAGGCCCTGGTGTCCACTAACATCTCCACATCACTACCCCACACAAGCCCAATTACGGTAGGAGTAGCCACCGCATTGGATCGAAAGATAGCGGGCACGGGTAGTAAATACATCCTGGCTGCAGTCGTGTGCTGCCTCTCCGAACTTTCTACAATAGGTGCAGTTTTGGCATGACTGGGTAGGTGGCTGAGCGGTCGAACGCCAGTTGACTGTTAGCGTGGGTCTTTGCGCGTTTGGCCGGTATTCGGATTCAGGATGTCTGTTCTGCTGAACGACTGCAACTCGGGGGGGAGGAATACTAAAGTCTCTGATGGCAGTCCTGAGCCAATACTTCGCGTACTTGATGTCGGTGCGCCGCTACGCGCAGTGCTTCTTCCAATCCGCTTGGTGGTCGCTCCGGAAATTCACGCCGGACCTCAGTGTATGTCATCATTTGCAGAGCTTATGTGAGGAACTTTTGCTCACGATCTGCTTGGCTGTCGTTGGGGTATGCGGATACTGCGAATTTGCGTAACGCCGCTACGAATATGGCATTACGTTCCCAAACTTCTTCTTTCGTTGGTGAAACAGCCGCCCATACTCCCACTCATGCAGTGGGGGCAGTATAGCTGCCTTAAGGCGGTTGAAATTACTTTCATTGACCATATCAACAACATGATCTTCAGCGGCGACAGTGGTATACGCCTCGCGGCCTAGGAGACTGAAAAGTGCTGGTACCTCTTCGTGGTCCGGAAACCAGCTCACTTACCAGCGCGCTTGTCGTTCCCAGTAGTCATAATTGACTCCAGGACCGTACTTCTCCGGCAGAAGTGGATTCGGAACAACCATAGTATGTATTTGCGAGCGCAGATCAAAAGAAGTGAGTCTAGCGGGCCCCATTGTTTCCGATCGCCCGCAGGAGGACGGCCCGCCGGTTTGGCATTTCGCCGTCTTAAACGGCTTTCGATCGCTTTGTGCACGATCATTTCTATGAGTGCGCATATCGGTTCCGCTGGCAGGGTCGCCAAGTATGTAGTATACGCCAAGTCGAAGTTTCGGATGGCTTCTGTGTCCGGGGCGTAGGTGGGTTGTATTAGACAGATGCGGGCTGAAAAGCGAAGAAAATACTTCGTAGCAGGCTGGAAAACCACCTAGTAAATGTCGGAGCTGGATGGTTGGTGTACTTGTGTCACATCTCGTGGCTAGCTGGGCGGTACTGTCACAGCCGCTGATAGAGGACCGAGCGCGGGGTGACTGGATAGATGGCGTGAAAGCATACCACGGTTGGCTAATACAGCAACACCGAAGACGAAAGGGAAAAGCAAGGAGACAAGGAAACGATCTTCATCACCTTGAGTACGCTCGATGACAACTTACTTGTACCTGGCATCAGCTATCTTCTCAAATTTCCTGCTTTTCTCCGATGACGTCAAGATATGGCGGGCGATTAGTAACAAGACAGATCAGGATCTGCTCCTACATGACCTAGATCGCATTTACGAATGGTCAAAGAGGAACAAGCTTCAATTGAACATAGCTAAGTGCAAAGTGACACATCTGCGTCACCAGCCGGTGAGCGCGTACAAGCTTGGAGACCACACCTTGGCAAAGGTCTCTCAGGAGCTTGACCTGGGAGTGTTGATACAGGAAGATCTCAGGTATCAAAACAAGCAGAGAAGGCGACGAGAACCAACAATCAACACTCCGGCTTTCTTCGCAGAGCCTTCGGTCGGTTTGAACCCTCAATCTTTCCCTGAATGCTTAACGCATACGTGCGACCTCATGTGAAATACGCTAATCAGGCGTGGCAGCAGAGGCCGAAACAGGATCTCGTTGCTCTCGAGACTCCTCAACGAAGGGCAACCAAGAACGTCAGGGGCCTCTTCCCTCTGCCCTATCAGCTTAGACTGAAATTTCTAAGAATGTACAGCAGTCGATATCGGTTTTTGCGGGGCAGGGGATTTCATAATGGTTTACCAGATACTGAAGAACCCAAATCACACATGCCGTCCGCTGCTGGAACTGAACCACAACAAGAAAATAAGAGGTCACCCACTGAAACTGACAATTCATTATATCCGGCTTGAATACCGTAGAAATTTCTTTTCCCTCGGCATGTGCCAGTCTTGGAACGCCCTCCCTAATTATGTCGTCTCTGCTCCCAATCTGAGGATAGTTAAAAAACGTGTTGACGATGCATTGTCCCACTTACATTTCATTTTATGTATTGTTAGCCAGGAGCTGCAAAACGCAATCAAACAGTGTGTTGCCAAACGCCTAACCAAAGGATTTATGGATTTATACGTTTAATACGCGAACATCTCCGCTA
The DNA here is from genome assembly GCA_944474145.2 of Dicrocoelium dendriticum. Classification (NCBI taxonomy): domain Eukaryota; kingdom Metazoa; phylum Platyhelminthes; class Trematoda; order Plagiorchiida; family Dicrocoeliidae; genus Dicrocoelium; species Dicrocoelium dendriticum. Next base: position 223,906,270 of record OX104063.1, read on the forward strand.
TTCCACATAGGTCTATGGTGAGTCCACCACAACGCTTTTCACTTTATCATGCAATGGATTTTCGCAATAATTTCCATCCCACGGGACTTGTTAAGCGATGCTTATTTTACCCGTAATAAACCATTGTTCCATTGTTGACTTGCTACTACTACAGTGACACATTATACATGTCCACATGGCTAGCCTCCATACAGGAGAAAATAAGCATGGCTTTTAACTATTTGCAGCGCCACAGAAGGCACAAGATGTTCCCTAGCGAAGTTTGCCAATTTCGATGCTTGAACCGGCTTTTGGCACAGACTTTCTTGTTAAAATTTGTCAGCAGTCACTTGACTGAGGTAACAATAAATCAGGAGGAAAGAATTACCAGTGGAGTTGTGAGATGGAGTTATCGAAGGTCCGAAAGAAGGAGTAGCAAAGACAACCCTAAGTTCCTGACGACGTCATGCTCAGTAACTTGTCCGAATACCCATATGGTGTGTCTTATACACGGCGACAATCACCAACCCGATTCAGCCTTACGGTGAACGCTTGTCGGATTCACTGACACGATACTGACTGGCCAACAGTGAATTGTACATACAACATTGGTCACCAACCTAGGCTGAAGTAATTGATTTACAGGCTTGCTCTGCATTTTCTCGGGCCAGTGAAGACGGCTCAAGTTCAACAGTTACTTCAATAGGCACATGTGGTTATTTTTCCGAACACCAAATGACGAACACCAGCAGTAGTTACTCGGTTCTCCCAATACTGAGAAATACTTACTAATAATCGGTGCTAAAGGCATAAAAGGCGGTGATCCAATGCGATCAGATATTTGCGCTAATGAAAAATGAGTAGGCGCAAGATTTGACTGCTAAGCCATTTTGGCTACTTTAGTGTACGCTTATCAAAATAGCTGTGAGCTTGGAGATTGAGTATCCGTATGAAGTATGAGTTTGAAGACGGACTCGAGTTCCACATGGCCCGAAGATCGCCTCGGAAATCCCGTTTAATGGCTTCGGATTAACGTTGATGTCCTGTTCACGACGCCTGAATGCATCGGTTTGAGATAAAACTGGATTTTACTAAATTATTTGCGGTGCAAACTTTTCATTTGTTATGCACGCCAGGTTTAGTTACTTCAACAACTTGGATAAGATCAAAGACAATTTATGGTCCTTATCTTTATGACTGATGTAATTAAGTTTAAATTAATCTCAATTTGCACTTCTGTGTGTTGGGAATTTATGTTAGTATAAAACATATGATCTAGCAGCAATAAGTAGACTGCGATTCAGTCGAATCACTCAATATAACTGCACTTGAGATGTAATTAATTGGTTCATTCTCAACTAGGTGAAGCAAGGCCCAGCTAAGCTGGTCCGATCATAAGATACAAAGCAAATACACAATAATCTTACAAACTGCTGTACAAAAGCAATTGTGGTTCCACTTCCATTCGTTCTTGCGCCATTTATTTAGTTTCAGAATCCCTCAGAATCCACCACAATTGCAAAATGTTCAGACACGTTTAGGCGGATGATTGGGAAAGAAAAGCAAACTGACAACGTTTTACGAGGTGAATGACAATATGTACATGGAAAATGTAATTTAAATATTCATAAGATTGTATATAACAATAATTTATAACTACAAAGGATAACACGATAGACAGTTAAACTGAGAACTGCATCCATCATGAAACATAAGTCAATTCGAATTAATTACATACACCACACAATAGGTAGGAGGAGATAACACAAGGCAAATGGAATTGCGTAAATAAATTTGTTGGGTTGGTTGTAGCCACCAACAATTCACCATTTCAGTAAGTCCGTGTCTTGCAGACACTCATGCCTGCATTCATACCAGTTTTCACAATGCGTCAATTAACAAATGGGTTTTCATGTAGCAGGTAAAGTATTTTCTTTTGTATGTTAACAGATATCTCCGCGTAGTTCTCGCTAATGATAATTTTCTTTGCTTCACTTCATGACAATCAACTAAATAATTATGTACTAAATCCACACGATACATTTGTTGGAGTTCAGAAGATGACTATAAACAGATAATTCAAGAAGCTGGAAAATGTTAATTATCAAGAAATTGGCCTTCACAGCCTAGAACAATGTTAATGAGCAGAAACAATTAATAAAATTTCAGCAAACCCGCATTTTACAGCTTCCAAACAAATTTGAATATATGTGTGATATCTTGATGCTGGACTTAGGTCTAACTTAAAAATGATTATTATCATAAAAGCTGGTTGGTAAAGGGAGATACATAAATATTGTTACATTTAGTGTTCGTAGCACTGATCGCAACTGGTAGCATTTGTTTATGCAACTGAACTCCTTTCAGGTAAATTTTGGTAACTATACTTAAACGGTGTTGCAGACAAGTGTTTACAATAGCAATTTAGACCATATAAAAATAACCCACAAATCGTATACTTTTGATCGGGTTTGTGCATAAAATTTTGGTTACACACTACCAGGAAGCTTGAACACTACTAACCTGAATTATTAACGGCTGCTGAAGTAAACAATAAACTTTCTGCTTCGTATGATGTCACAGCTGCTCTCTGTTTTTCATAGATTGCTCTGGAAGATTCATCCTATTTTGTGCGCGTAGAATACTCAATGATGTTAAAAAGTTGAGAGTAGGCGACTTAAACCTTTTAAAAGGCCTGTTAATTTACCATCACCTAGTAAAATTGGAATTCAACCAAAATTATGTTTCATTGCTAGTTTTCCAGATTTTAATTTTAGTACTGTACTGTAGTCAATTGAGAAGTCTTTAGGAACCTGTATTATTTTAAGCACGGTGCTTGAACGGCGGTAACCCGAGTCTGAGAGGGATCACTTAGAGAAAGTCCAAAAGAAATTCAATAGTCAATTTGACAGAATTCCCGTGTCGTTTTCAATCTTACATTTAAATTGCATGACTGTCTGGTTCATGTATGTACTTCTACCCCTCAGAGATGAGCAACGCATATTAGGATAAAATGGCTCAACGTTGTACGGTATGACACGAGAATGGACATTATGACAACGCTGCAGCCGTCTAATTTTCCCTTTCTTATAAGTACTTATGTGCTCAGTAAGCGATTCAATTTCCCGCGTCAACACCACTCTCTGAATCGCCAAGAGAATCGTGGTGTTTTGCTTCCGAATTCGGTTCCCAATCACCCGTCTCTTACCTGCGCTAACTGCTTTGGCAAGTCTCCTCGCCCCTATCATGTTAATTTTCACCTACGTTCGAATCTGGACAGTTTAATTTTCGTATTTGTGCGTAGATTCTCAATCGAATGAAAATCAAACAAACCTCCAGTCACATGACTGATCGGTGCTATGCGGTGGGTTTTCGGTGTGGAGCAGCAGCAGCTTCCTCTTTTCCATTAAAAGCATTTAATTTTGCGCCATTGATGTTTCAGGGCCAATTTGACAGATTATCAATCATGTACACCTCCCAGCTTCACTGTTTCCTGTCTGTCAGAGTATCCGTCATTCCGTCTGTTGTTTACCGATTACAGATCATAGAGCCTAACTTGTAGTTTGTTGTCAGTATGCAAAGTGGGAGAAAGAGGATAATCTGAAAAGTCGTTTGTCGTATGAGAACTTGTTGTTCCAAATGATCTGAACACATAGTTTGTCTGTACCTCGCAGTCGAGAAATATACAACTTTAATTATTTTTCAATGGCTCCAGCAAAACATCGGTGCAAAATGATTCATTGTTAACGTATAAGAAAGAAATTAAATATCCTATCAAGCCAATATACGCCGTTCAACATAGTCGAAAAATTCTAGCCACAGTTGGTTCACGTGCTGCAGGCTCAATAGATTAGGCTGCTTAAAACCGGCGACAGGAATTAGGCAAGATAACAGAGACAAAGAGTTTAAATTTGCCTTTTGCTACTTAATCGGTAACCCGCCACAATAATTCTAAACTGTTTTCAGATGAATTGTTATGTAGAAATTCATCACACCTGGATTCAGACAGACAGCTGTTACTTGTCCAGAAAGCACTGCACGGCCGTTTCATCCTTTCGGGAACCGTTAGCAGTTTGCGTTCCATCTGACCCTGGTAGGGCTAGAATCCACTATTCGACGGTGGACGGTTTGTGGTTGAGACTTCCTGGCTATGGGAGACGACAGTGACCGTTGTGAGTTACTAGACGTGATATAGCGCCGCTAACTTCTACTTATTTCATTCAACTCCCCCATGACTCCTTTTTAATCAATAAGCAGACCAAACTGCACATAATGCCGTAGATTTGTTGGTGGCTTAACTTCGTCAAGTTCGTCGCCTGGTGATAGGCTCCATTTCCTCTTCACGGTAGTAATATGCAAGTCAGTGGACAGTGAGCGGTGCTATAGCACATCTGGTACTTCAGTCACGGCGGTTCTCACCATCCCCCGTAGCTCAGTGGTCTTAAATACAGACTGACAGTCGAGTTTCGGATTCAAACCCCACAGGGGTCAGATGGAATGAGCACTTCTGACGATTCCCCAAAGCATGAAATGGCTGTACCTTGCTTTCCGGATGTGTAATGGCTATCTGACTGAGTATAGATGTGATAAACTTCTACCTATACCATTCAAGTCCCCCTACTTATACCTTGTAAATGATAGCTAGGTTCTCTCCGTTATGCACTAAACAATAATTATAAGCAAAACAGACCATTTTGGTAGTTGTTGCCATACCGCTGCCTGGCTGGTGCGTGCGAGGACCGTCGTGGTTAAGAAAGCATGTTGCTGACAGTAAAAGAATTACAGTCAAATTTTAACTACTTTAGAAGGGAGCATTTTGAACTGAAAGCCATGATTTGTCTACGGTAAACTTTATATCTGCTAAGAGTGCCATGCTAACATTTCGGATAACTGTGAAGCTGATAGAAGCAATGCTTCATGGGAATACTGTGGCAAGGGTGCGCCACTCAGTGGTTAGTTATAGTGCCTCAATATTTAGTGTTAATTAATTGTTTGGGGCCCTGTCTCTTTTAGGGCACAATCGATTTATCTCGCTTTATTAGCGCACTGAGGTGCATACAAACCGTAACGAATTGTTATGGTAGTTTTGACTGTGGGATATAGAAGTGCAGTCAACCCTGTCCAAAGCGACCTCCACATGGACCGAAAAAAGTTGGTCGTCTTGGACAAGTGGTCGACATGGACAGATTCATGCCTAGGCGGCACTACTCGTGATCGATTCTACATGTTTGATAAACTTGCAGCTCGCGAACTAGATCTATAAACCGAGTGATTCTACAATCAGAATTAGCTTCTAGTTAAGGCAACAATAGTAGGATGATAAGAATAATAATACCTATCTTTCTCTTGATGAGAGAAACTGTGTCTATAGCGGCACAGATCAATTTGTACAGAAGAATCCATGCTCTTGCATGGGTGACATGCATAGGTGGAGTATTGGGATATGCGTTTCATGTATTAACATTCTGACAGAAGGTCAAGGCCAAAACCTAGTTATGAAAACACTGGTGTTTATTTGTTTTTGGTCCCATCTTGGCATAGCTCATCGAGGGATTTTTCCCATATGAATATACAGCTTAGGGTAGTCAGATCAAGGTAATTGGCGAGTCTGCTAATAAATGTTGCAAAATTGTCACATGACCTGAGTGTTATTGATAGTTTATTCCACAGAAAGCTGTATCTGATCCGGAAGAAATTAGAGCGGACGTTCGTTGTAGCCTTCGGTATATTTAATATGAAATCTTTCTTGCGAAGCGCTCGAGTTGAGCAATGTTGTAAATTGAGTGTAGGGCCCTTGAAATAAGTCTTTTTGTGTAACACCTTGAAAAGCAGCAACAAGTTGTGCTTCAATCGTGGAATCCAAATTGGTTCGAGATGAAGTTCATTACAACGTTCTCGATAACCCATAGCAGTGTTTACCAATCAGATGTTTAGTAAATGACCTCTGCAGATTCTCCACAGCAATTCTGTCACTCTCATATTTCCGTATATTATGCTGCAGTATTCAAGGATAGGGCGAGTGAGTAGCTTGAAAAGCTCAACTCTAGCACTAGTTGTGTGTATTTTGTTTGATATATTGAACATAGACTGTCTGGCACGTGATACTTGGTATTGATTTAGTTCGGAGAAATTGAAGGTAGACGAGTACCTAACGCCAAGATCTGGCGTGGACAACTGTGTAGGGACGCGTTCATTGTTTAGGGTGATAGATCCTTCCGGGATGCAGCAGCCGTAACACTCGATGCTTGATTTCTTAGCCGTGTGTCTCATCACCCATGTGCATCAACATGACTCAAGAGAATGTAGATAATTTTGAATGATCAGTAATGTCTCGTGAAGCTCGTCACGCCGAAACTCATAGACTAATTTGATATCGTCAGCAAATAAAAGTGATATAGCATGTTTTACTGATATGGTGCTGTCAATGATGTAGAGCAAAAATAGTAAGGGGCCGAGCACGCTCCTTTGAATGATTCCACTGGTGATTGAGAGTGGGGAAGAGCGATTATCACCGAAAGTGACTATCTGATGACAATCACTCAGGTATGATAGCCAATCTAGTAATGGGTCCCGGATCCTAAGGTTCTCCAACTTTTGTAGCGCGCTTGTGTGGTACTCGATCAAACGCTTGGTGTACGTCAAGAAACAAAATTACTATTGCATAGCCGGCAACGAGTGATACTGAAATGTGATTAGGGTAATACAGTTGAGAGGTGGTGCACGATCGCTTATTGAGAAAACCATGCTGCGCTTTGCTGATCAGATCAATGGAATCAACAAATTCATCATTTACATGCTGACCAGCTTCCCAAATAGCCGAGCGATTATCGGAGTGTGGTGGATTGGTCAGTAGTTATCAATCGTTTGTTTGGGACCTCCTTTATGCCGAGGCATAATAAATGACGTTTTCCATTGGTCTGGAAAGTGGTCAGATTTCAGCGATAGCGTGAGCATGCTCGTCAGTAGCAATGGTATATCAGGTCCTCCTGGTTTAATGGTGGTTGGTGAAATGCCATCAGATTCTAGCTTGGAAGTTGACCTGAGTAATTTGATAACTTGATGGATAGCGTTGAGCGAGATATCGACTCTGTTTAAGAGGTTTGTTTCGGTGAGGTCTGTGCACACAGGCACCGGGTCAGCTTCGCGACTCATGGTAACGGCAAGAAAGTCGCTGAATGTTTCACAGATTTCAGCTGGGTCATGGAGTAAGTGACCCTCACCATCAACAATTTCGGTACTTAGAAGAGAGTGGTCACTGGTTCTACGCTGCAGTCTTTGACAAGCTCCCTAGCTTTGCAGTTTGTCCGTAGGGCTGTACGTTCTTCATTTTGTCGTACTGTTAACTGCGCATGTTTGACACTGATGGTAAATTCATGCATTTGTAAGACAAGTGAAAAAGCATGGGTCATTCCGTATCTTGCAGCTAACTTTTTGGTTTTCTTGCTGATTAAGTGCTCGACGGAATCTTTGGAGATATGAGAGGTATGAATACATTATGGAACAAGAAGGGCTATGGATTTGTTTATAGAACTGCTCCACAGCAGTGTACATACTAGTAGAGAGGAAAAATACATCTCAGTCGAAGTAACGAATGAAGTAGTGTAAGCATTGCAACTGGGGTTTCAGTGGCGAATTTAGTGACCATTTTAATCCGGAAGCTGAGTCGGATCATCTTATGGTCACTGACAGGAAGATTGTTTAAGATCTCGGTCTGTGGATTGGGTATTCCCAACGTGAATATTAAGTCCAGTACATTGGCGGACCTGGTTGGACTGGTAATCCATTGTGTCCAACCCCCAGATCTGATGGAAGAAAGAAATAGGGCGTTCAAGGTAAACGTTGGAGGGGATGACCAGCGTATTTTCGGTAGGTTTAAATCGCCGGCAATAATCTTCTGGCTGTGTGGCAATGCTGCGGCGAAGTCAAATGCAGAAGTTATGTCGGCGATACGTTAGGTGCATTCGGTAGGTTGTAGATACATGCGAGCTGTGTGTAAGATGAGACACCCACGACTGACGGCCAAATAGATTCAGGGATATTTTCCAATTGTGAGTGGTCTATAGGCTTAGCTGTAAATGGTTTGCATAGGTATACAATATACCCTCCACCTTTTCTGTCGTAGCGATCTTTTCGAAATAAGTGGTAGTTTGGAATCACCAGAGTAGAGTCAAGTGTATCTGAAGAATACGATGGTTCACTGACGAGGATTGCTTGTAGGTCATTGAACTGTGCAGTTGTGTTTATAAAATGAAGTTTGTTGTTTATGGATCTGGTATTAATCAAAATCACTGAAAATGTACTAAGTATTGGGGAATAATCGCTGTCCGTTGCGTGATCGTCTGCATCTTTGCGTTCTAGCATGGTGCACAAGGTAGGTAAGTGCGAGTATGGTGGGCCCGAGTTAGCCATTAGAAGGTTTGTTGATAAGGGTAGTATGTCATGCGTGGATATCGAGAGAGTTGGGGGCACGACGGGAACACAGGCATCATGCTTAGGTTGCCGTTGGTTTGACAATGGACTAGCCTTGTGATCTGGAAAAATTGGAGGAAGAGTGGGATCAAGGTGTTGACCCCCGCCGCATGTATTTGAGATGGGAATGGGTGCGGGTTCATTCCCGTCGCCGCTAAAAAATGGTTGTTGGAAGAAGTTGCTTGAGAGGTTGCAGGAACATGAAAAAGAGCGGGTGGTAACATAGTCCTACTGGTCGACATCCTTCCACTATCTATGCACTTCCAGTGATTGTTGTGCAGTGTAGGATGATAATTAGGCGTAGCCAAAAGACAGTTGTTATTGCTCTTATTAAACATGGAAGGTTATTCGCGATGGTGGTTGTAGGAGATTGGTCGATAAGGAATTTTGGGTGCGACCGAGTATTTAGTATCCATGCGTATGTAAAGACACAGGTCCCTGGATTGGAGAAGTCGTCTTTAGGCGACAGTGGATCATGAATTACATCAGGTTGTCTATCCTTGGATGTGTCCTGTTGGTTTGGACCGTGTTGTGATATATTCAACGAGTTGTCATTACTCCGCTGTTCCAACCACTTAGACTTTCCTTTAATCCTTGTGCATGAGGAGTTCGATATAATGGGTGTATTGTTGTCAGGAACAGGGGAACCCGCTTTATCTGTTTCTTGTGTAGAGGGTGTTTCAGTGGAGCAAGGAAGGACGGCTTTGAAGCTAGTTGACAACGTTGCTAGATTATCGGTGTCTAAAACAATATATGTACTATCCACCTTGGATGCTTTCATCTTTTTTACGTTTGGCTGATATTTCTCGGAGAGCCTAGATATGCTGTCCGGTGTTCCCAACACAGTTGCAAATTCGGACCTTTGTAGGGGTGTCCTATCTGGTTTACTCAAATTGCCGTTAAATTGGGTGCACAGGCCTAGAAATGGCCCACAATGGAGGAATAGCTGCGCCACTTCCTGGCTCAAAAATTTGAAAATGATTGCACAACAATGTTTCGGTGTCTTCTTTTTTAAACGTTGGCATTTGCAGTCCACGTTAGACATATTACGAGCTTTCAGTATCGTTAGTTTTAGTTTATCCAGACTCAGTCTCTCCGGAACATTAAAAGACAAACACATTTTTGCTCTACATATTCGTTCCGTGCACTTCAGAGGCAACAGAGGCAATGAACTGCCTTGCTTTTCCCATTAGAACAGGATCAGTCTTCTCCAATGGGTTATTGATGTAGCCAAGCGTAATCAGGTGACCTTTGAGGGGTTCAAAAAGTGCCAGCGTTCTTCTCATCTCATTAAGTTGTGATTCTAAAGACAGCAATTCATCACTTAGTTCTGCGATGAGTATAGTTTTAGCCGAAGAACTGGTTCCCTTTGCTTTTGGGGCCTCGAATTCTATTCGCTTCGCCGGTGGCGTAGAAAGTACACTACGCTTAGGTTGATGAATACGGCGAGCCTTCAGTGGGGCCATTGCGATCTAAGTTTGTCGAGATTTGGACTCAATCACCAAGGTGATATATTGATGTAACAAAAACCAACCTTGTGTGATTTCTCGCCTTTGGCGTTTGATAGGTGGGTTACATTCCACGGGTAGGTTTGTCGACAATAGCCACAATTCAACGAAAGTGTCCAGACGTGCAAAAAATCCAAGATGGCGGACACAGACGGTAGTTAGGCTAAACAGTGAGAACTCCGAAATTAGCCAGAGAACGTCCGCCAAATCTACACCGATTGAAGAATACACCAAAAGAAAAATATTGGTGTAAAATTCACAACAGGAAAATCACGTATAACAGAGTAATCCGGAAGGAAAACTGCAATCCAGCGCGGTAGGATATATGAGCAATAAGAAAGCAGTAGTTACTATTTAGGAGTCAACTTTTTAAAAACACCTGCTAATCATCGAAATCCACAAACATTAAAAAACCCGTACAGAGTTCCACTGTCGTAATCATTTTCCTTTAGGTAAAAGTCAAGTATGGTGGTCTGTTGCTTGGTAGTTGAAATGCAATATGTATTTAGTTTTCCCTCATGCTCAAGATAAGTTAAAGCACGTCAGTGCGTCCGCTATTCATTGCAGAGGAGAGCAAAACAGCAACAGCACCCTGTGCGTCTGTGAATGTTTACGTTTTCAGAACTTCTATAGAATCCTCTTCCTGCTCATCGTCTGATTCACTATTCACATCCTCAGCTGCTAAAATTGATGTGGCAGGCAGGTCACTGTTTATTTGTAAGTAGTAGGGGAATTTATAAGGTTTTGTATAGCTTCGCCGCAGTTAGACACAGACAGACAGCCACCACACATCCAGGAAAGCGCTAGACAGCGGTTTCGTCCTATTTGGACTCGTCAGTAGCGCGCACCCACCGAATCCTGCTGGATTCGAACCCACGACCTTACTCATGCCAGTCAGCGACGTGTGCCACTGAGCCATGGGCGACGGCAGCGGACCGCCATGACTGATATCTAACTGCTCTATTGCGCGGCTCATCCTCCACTGCCTTGCATGTGCAGAGGACAGGGCTGGCTCCCAGAGCAACGACTTCCTTTGCGAGCCGCCACCAATCGAGGTGGCAAGTATGCTGCTATGGCGACTACTGATTATTTGTAAGTAGTAGGGGATTTATAAGGTTTTTGTATAACTTCGTCGCAGTTAGACACAGACAGACGGCCACACCACCACGCCACCTCGATTGGTGGCGGCTCGCAAAGGAAGTGGTTGCTCTGGGGGCCAGCCCTGGCCTCTGCACATGTAAGACAGTGGAGGATGAGCCGCGCAATAGAGCAGTTAGATATCAGTGATGGCGGTCCGCTGCCGTCGCCCATGGCTCAGTGGCACACGTCGCTGACTCGCATGAGTAAGGTCGTGGGTTCGAATCCAGCAGGATTCGGTGGGTGCGCGCTACTGACGAGTCCAAATAGGACGAAACCGCTGTCTAGCGCTTTCCTGGATGTGTGGTGGCTGTCTGTCTGTGTCTAAGTGCGACGAATCTATACAAAAAGGTCACTGTTTATTTCTCTTGTGCTACAGGTTTGGAGACAAGAATCAACTATATGGCTGTCAGCCAGTTGGCATCCAAACAAGTACTTTGAAGGAGTGTCCAAAGTAGTGGAGGTTGAAGGAGGTACAATTTGCTCATACGTCTCAGGTCCAGTTTGCATTTCTCTCTCAGATGATATTTCTGCATGACAACGAAACCCCGCTTTACAAAAACAGAGATGTTAAATTCTGCAACACCTTCCACGCGGCAGCCATCCAAAACACGACGTCCAAGAAATTTGCTCGTTTCATGAGTACAGTTCCGGATATATCTTTGTGGCATTTCATGATCGTCATAAGATGCAGAAGCTGCTTTTCCTAAACCTTCTTTTAAACGTCTGAATGACACCCTGACGGATGAGTTGACCTAATGCAGTTGTGGTGGGTGGCAGAAACTGCAATTTGACATTAAGTAGCTGGAATTTGGGATAGAAATTGGCATTGTCAACAAACAGTCTAAATTGAAAACCCCATTGATTGATCGAAAGTCTGTGTAAATGAAAATATGTTTTCTGTAATTCCTCATCAGGCTTTTACAAATACATGAGAATCAAAAGAGTGAGGGAACACCATCCGGCCTGGCTCGGAAATGGAGGCCAAAAGGCTGCCAACTCTGCCATCGCCGCTCATCTTGCGGATACGGGTCACGCCACCAAGTCGGCTGATCCGTTCAAAGTAATCTATCAGGCCCCAGAAAATTGATCAAAGTATTTGCGTAAGCGGATATTGGACGCCGCAGAAGCCATCGCCATCCGGTTGTACAAACCAGCGCTGTGCACGCAGAAAGTTTCACTCACGCGTTGAATCTACCTTGGCCAGGAAGGACTGCAATTGACCTGTGCGAGCGTACGACTATAACTGGAGCCTAACCGACGGTTTATCATAGCGCACTAGAATCAATTTGGCTGACTGAGGACCCTTGGGTCTGTATGCAAATTTGGATTCTAATGCAATTGTAAAAACCCTATGAGGAATTACCGAAAACATATGTCCGCTTACACAAAGTTTTGATCAAACAGTATGAAATTGCGTTTATTTTCCGCATTTTTCTGTTAAAACTTTGATGACAAGCTGCGAAAATAGCTAGAGTCATCCGCGCATTTTTGTTATTCTTATAAACTTCCGGCAGTTCTTTCATCTTGGTGTTTCTAAAAATTCGAGGGTTGGCTGATTTCCGAATCATAAGGCCGGTTCTCGCTCACCCATGTTAGTGCAGAACTTTGATATGCTCATGCTTCTTTTCCCACCTGTGAAATTCTCTCCGTTAAGAAAATTATTTCCGACGTCGCTTTCATTAACAAACCAATTTCATCTAAATTAAAAATATATTGTGCTGTGTAGCCGGAAGATATTTCGGGTAATTTTTCTGTCTACTCGGATGCAGCACCCGTATCTGAGTTACCACATTCGCCCGATTGCTTACCAAACACAAGGTTGTGTCTACTGATGAAAGCTTGCAGCCAACCATTTGACGCTTAAAGTCTGAGTTTTACATTGTTGCGAAGTGCAATGCTCGTTCTTGAAACATGGGTCCACATACTGGGATTTTTCTCTCCGGTGTTGACTTGCACTATTTCCAGCAAAATGCGTTTATGTCTTCATTACCCGTTTTCCTGCTGTCCACACTTTTCAGTCTTGGTGCGTCGTGCACAAAGTCATTCAAAAACAATGCTTACCTTTTTAAAGTTAGAAGGATTTGTTTCTTTCCTACTCCGAAATTTTCCGCCAATGTTTGTGAACTTTTTCCTTCTGGACTTTGTCGAATGGCTGATATTCTTTCATCAAGTTTTAATGCCTTTGGCTTTGCTGATGTGGAACTAACCATTTTGTCTCTCGTAAGAAGCTACTAAAAGAACTATAAAAACGAACATGAATATTCAGCAATGATGTACATCAACAGTACCGTCTCAGTGCTGCCAACTGACTGGTTACATAATAAACAAACACACAGAAAGGGATATTCACAGTACTTGATACTGAGTAACAGTATCACAAAACCCAGAGTGCGCGAGGGAGTCCCACGGCTCTTTGTTGGCTACGGTGGTTCTCTCCGACAAGTTTTTGCACAGCTTATGTCGGGATACGTGACTTAGTTACATATGCTGATATCCAGGGGGAAAATTTGTGGCGCAGCGCAAGCCACCCATGGTCCCTCTGTATGCGCTATCGTCCTGTGGCTGGCCACAGTGACAGCCATATCCGAAACCGGATGCTGCCAACCAACTGGCCAGCTACACGAGGACGCCAAGTGGCACTTTGGCGCCCACTGTGTCTAAAAGCAGTGCTACCAGAAACAACTGATGCTCCGCATGCATTGCAGCAGATGCTCGCCGTTGTCAGTCCGTTTGGAGTTAAGCCCATAATTAGCAACCAGCTGAGCTTTTGGAAAGCTCAGACGCCCTACTTGTGCATTCATATCTTCTGCAAGTACTACGATATCTGAACTAGTAGCACTGCGTAGTCATTCTCATATACGGTTATCGATTCAGGTCAAGATCAAGGTCAATGGACAACACAGACTTCTTGTACTGGTAAGCGAACCATTAGCTACTAAGGAAGCACCTTGGTCCTCAATGGAGCCTGCACACCGTCTTGGGTCAAGATGTTTGACGGACGCAGCTTCGACCTATTGTAAAATATATTGACGCGTTGGCAACACTGAACACTCCCACACAGTACATGCATTGATCGTCAGTTGTCAGAATGCGTGTGACTGCTAGTGTGGTCCTTCATCTCATCTCACTTATTGCACATTCGGGTTGGTAGACACATGCATTTGCGAAACGTGTTCACCTACCTACATCGGTACATTCTGCGCCGTCCTATCATGCCCACCTTGCCGACCTTGCAATCGCATGTAACTTGGAATAGAATGCACGCGATTGGCAAAATGTAGCAGATGCACCTGTCGTCGTTTCGGATGATGTCGGTTCCACTACGGTGTAAACGTGTGTCACCGGATTTCAAAAGCCCCTGAGTAGTTGTTCAGCGTCATCTCATCTGAACCATAGTTACATAGTTATTTCTAACATTAGTATCTACCAACTTGTGCAATTATGTAAGGTGGGTTCCAATTTACGGAGGCATCAATCATCAACTGTACCTCTTACCTCACTATGTCGATAATGCAAGCTTTACCACCTTGTGAGCCAGATTCTCCACCAAGCCTTGTTTATACCGCAGGTGAATTTCAGATACTTCTCCCTCCGTATTGTCTTGGGGTAAACCGACCTGTGTACTGAACAGTCTCTCCTGCTATCTATCAGTATGTCAACAAATATTAGTGATATATATATATATATATATATATATATATATATATATATCCTGAGCCTGATGTTGCATTCACGATGCCTCTTCATCGCAGTTGGGCTAAATCAACTTACACTTAAACTAAGTATTTTTAATCTGGATAAATTTCATTCCACTTTATTTGGTTTGTTCTGCGTACCTGGTAATCTTTTCCTAACTTGCACATGTCGCTCATGCTAATTGTGGTAAACTTGCGTAAATTTATCACATGGTACTTTTTAAATAACTTTCGGACATTTTGTACTTATCTCGAATTCGCTTATAACCAATTTACTCCATATGCTCATTTAGCGAGTATTTATGTCGTCATATAGGTTTATTTCATTCGATATCTTTAATTTGATATCGGTATTTCGAATGATTGGCTGTTGTTTGACATCCCAGGTGTGGCTGCGCTTGATGTACATGTCGACAAGGTGCCTACCTATCTATTACCCACTACCTCGTCCATACTGGCTCCAGGAGATAGTTGGTCGTTGCTGCAGGGGACGGGGTGCACGGTCCTTGTGGTCGTGCTAGGCTCGAAGAGTGATTCCATGCACTCAGTGTGGAGCGGACTACGGTCCAGCCACCGCCTTGTGTGCGCTTGATTCCCAAATACAGCGTGCTTGTGTTTGCCTTTGAAGGAGTGCGGGCCGGCTCCGTTGATGAAAGGTGGCTCCCATCCACATGCCTCCCGGCCTTATTCCCTCGGTTTTACACTACATATGGGGTGTGGTTGGAGCTGTGGGTGGTGCAGCGCAAGCTACCCATGGTCCCTCTGTAGGCGCAGGCGTCTTGTGGCTGGCCACAGTGACCGGCAAATCCGAAACCGGATGCCGCCAACCAATGTGTCACGGGACAATTCTGGTCTGGAGGCAATGTGACCCTTGGGGTGAGAATAAACTAGAGGAATTGGGGGAGTTACGCAAAGTGAACTGGTCACTTGCGACAGCGGAGGTATTAACAAGCCCAGAGGGAAGTGGATAAGGAGACATAGAATGTTTATACCTGAGCGATAATTTATCAGTGCAGGGCATAGGGTTTGGTTTCTGGGGCAATTCTGACACCTTGAAACGAAATCTAAGCTATCTGTGCGATACAGTGGCAGACTTTCATGACATCTGTACTGGCAATCTCGGCTAGTAGTGGTCGCCTTGATGAAGTGCTAGAACGCCTGCTGGGGTTGTGTCTGACGCCGTGTGGTCGTGCTGAATCGACTCTCCACTGATTTTTAAGCTACCACCCGGGCTTCTAGGGGCAATCCACTGTGCTTACACCTGTCCATCTCGGAGGTACCAACGCTATCCAGTGGACCTACCGCTGCAAGATTATCTAATACACACCATCATTGCATACGTTACTGCAATTTCAATGGGATTTCCACGATTATCCAGTTGCGAATCAACCCTTATTTTTCAGTGCATACCATGGTTTGTAACCTCATTCAATAGAGTGCTCTTAGCGCTATCTAGCGTTTCGTTTACCACAAGAATCGGATACTCCGTTTGATAGCTGCAACACGTTTTATCGGCCACCATCCAAACACTCGTCAAACTAGAATGAATTCTACCACACACATCAAAACTGTCCGCCAGGCCTAAGTCCGTCCAGATCCTTACCTAGTCGGCCACATCCCACACAAGCAACTTAGCGCAGCTACCTCAACCGGCTTTGTTTGCAATCGTGGCCGCTTTCATAGAGTACTGCGACTGACATCGTGTGCCTATCACAACACATTCGGTGCCCGCAAGCTGCACACGTGACTCACATCTCGGCAAGGCCTCTGTATACGGTCTACACTGCCGCAGACAAAACTGTTCGCGATTCGAAATGGTGCTCTAAGACTACTGGAATTGGAAGTGTAGTTAAAACTATCATCATAGATGTGTAAAGTTAGATGTAGCAAAACGGAAAGAACTACCGTGCATACCAGACCCCATTTGGTTTTATGCAATATGTATGAATGACCCATTCGTGATGTGCATCGCCATGCTGGCTCAGAAATGTGCCAAACCGTCAGCTATTGTTTAGCGTGCGACGGTTGGTCTACATGTCACATCGAAACTAGCTGCATGGGAACTCGATTCACGTTGCCAAAATATATGTTCAAATTAGGAACAGAATATCCAAAACCAGTGTGTAGTTAACAATGTACAGCCAACAACCCTAACCACGAGAACTAGCAGCCGCGGTCTGGCAACCCCAATTTTGCTGAGAGTGGTTTCTCCCGGGGATGTGTCTGTCTCACATGACACTCTATTGCATTCGGGTTTAGCTAACATTACGGAAAGTCTGACAACTTACGCAACCTTCGTCACTGAATGAAAACCCAGGGCAAGATTAGCGCGTATATCTGCAACTACTCCAATAAATGCTAGAGGTGACACGAGTACTAGTGGGCCTCTGAGAAGATCGCCTACAGCGCTCTCAGTAAAAGGAGGCATTATCATATCCAAAATTATGAACTCTAAGAAGACAAAGAACCCGATAAAGATATTATGCTCTAAAGTGCCTGAGTCAAAAGCAAACTCTATTAAAGACAAACTACTGGACGACTTAAAACTTTGGGAAACCATATGCCAAGCTTTGGGAATCCAGGTCAAACAGGCTAGCTTGTGTCGTATCGTCCGCCACCTAAATTCAGTTGGCAATGGGGAGCCAACGCTACTTCTGATGATATTTCAGTCAGGGAACAAAGCGGAGACCGCCCTCTTGTCAGCTCACCGTGTTCGTGATATGCCATGCGGCCTTCGTGTATTTCCTGACATCCCTTGGAATGAGCATCGGCAAATGAAGCAAAACCCAGGAGAAAACCGCAAGTAAACCGGGGAAAGGTCGACGTTTGTCTACGGTGTCCCCGAAATTCAATCATTCGATGAATCACAAGCCGAGGCTCATGGCTTGGAAGAATGGCGGTACATCCGTGAAGCTCTCTCTCCATGACGTGATTGCCAACTAAACGTTGAATTTTCCCAACTCACCCAACTATAAGGGAAGTAGTCTAAGGGGCTTGAAAGTCATGCCCTACTCCAAACACATGGTTGTGAGGGTACTCTTCAGTTGACATAAGTTACGCACCAACCTGTCAGCAGATATACGTCTGAAGGCGGTCGAAACGAGGCCACCATCGGGTCAGGGAACACAAAATCAGCAGGCCGTTGTCGCTAGTACCGCAGTCTGCAGTTTCGAACAGGAACGCGTTGAAAGTCCTCAGCCGTCCGAACAGGAAGGAACAGACAATCTGTTGCAACGCGCTTCTAAATAGACCAGGTCGTGGGTGCTCTATGCAACAGAGCGAAACCGCCACGGGGTGTTGGGGAGAAATATATCCAAAAAAGGATTGTCAGCCGACCCCACAAGAGTCGGAGTAAATTCTCGGGAAACCTATGTATGTGCAAATGCGCTTCCGGCATCTGTTACTCTCAATTTTTGCATAAAAACACCCAAGGGCTTCTCAGTAACTTGGCAGAACTTCAATCTGCTAAAACCTCAGTGTGTTGGACCTCATCATGGTAAGCGAGACATGGCTGAACGAGGTGATTACCGACGCCGATATCGCACTATCTGATATGTCACACCTGCGCAAAAACTGACCCACAAATGGTGGCGGTGTAATGCTCTACTATCTCTGACCTTCTCATGGAGCGTATACACGACCTTGGGATGTAAACTGTCGACGCTCTATACTGCTGCCTACACCTAGGGCAGAGCCATAGATGCCTAGTGACCAATGTATCCCACCCACCAGTGTCCACGTTAGAAATGAATGAGGCCCTATCCTCTGCTATGAATATTCTACTGAGACGACGCTACTGCCACGTTCTCCTGGCACGGGACTTCTTCACTGCCTAGAAACCCCGGCCAATCTGGGTGAACAATTCAAGGCGGATCTGCAAGAGCTAATCGCTGGTACTCTGCAGTACAACCTCGTCACTTCTCCAACATGTTTCAGGACAGGAAACCAACTGGCCATCTTGGACGTCGTTTTTACCAATGAGGAACTAGTGATCGACGTAGTAACTGCGTGCAATCCTTTATGCCGCAACGACCATGTGACATTGCTGTTCCAATACTTGTGGTATGCAGTATCACCAAGAAAGTAATGAGGAATCTTACCACATAACCAACTAGGATAACCTGTCCGAACTCATTAGTGCGACAAGCTGGTCATTCCTAACTGATTAGTACCCTGAATTGGTCTGTGAGTAATTTGTCAATAAATTCAACAGACTCGTGGCAAGCACATTTGAAAGCAAAATCCACCGACCCAAAAAGACGAAGTCGTTCCTAAGGAGCAGGACCCGGAATCGCATTGCATTAAGGGAATTGGCATGGCACGCCCACATAGCCTCTCTGAGTGAGGATAGTTGAAGCGCCTATACAACATAAAGCAACCACTTTGTCAAACTCGTCCGAGTGGATAAAGTAAAGTACCAACAAAACCTTGGGGTAAAACATTTTGCTCTAACCCAAAGCTGCTATACAGACACATAAACAAAGTTCGCCGCGTTAAGCGCGGAATTCCGATTCTGCACACAGCATGTAGGTTAGCACAAACGGCACAAGAGGCGGCCAACATTCTTGGACAGCAATTTGATCGTACCTTCCAGGGCACGACCATCGTACACCATGCCTACGCAGGTCATCCTGCCATCAGGCCTTAATCCCATATCTTTTACAACCGCAGCTACATTGAAGCTGCTGATGTCCTTGCGCAAATACAGATCCCCGGGTGCGGGCGGCATTCGCCCGAAGGCATTGAAAGTTGCCGCCATGAGCTTAGCTGAACCGTTAGCAACACCTTTCAGTAATGTCTTCATGAGATGCACCTTCCTAAGATGTGGGAGCACGGGATCATCACCCCAATCTACAAATGTGGCAGTCGTGCAGAACCAGCGAATTATCGTCCGATTACACTTCTTTCGGTGATCTCCAAGATCATGGGATCCATTGTAGTTGATGCGCTCATGGAGTACCTGGAGAATAACAAGATTCTCGTTCCGGAGCAGCACAGATTTCACCAAAATCGGTCCTGCTCCACCAGTCTGTTGATAGCTCGTGCACGCTGTACGGAATCTGTGGACTGGACTTCACAAAGACATTCGACCGCCTGGGCCACCGCATTCTACTGCACAAACTTCAGCACTATGTTATCGGCCATCTCGTTCTAGGATGGTTAGGCGACTTTCTCGTTTAACGTCACCTGAATGTGAGGGTTCGCAGCATCCTGTCGGAACCAATCGAAGTTCAGTGCGGCGTACCTCAAGGCTCAGTACCCGGACCACGCCTGTTCCTACTTTTCATAAATGCTCTTGCAAGTGTGTTGTCTTCAAACTATCTGCTATTTGAAGATGTGATGAAGAGACGGCTTGCTATATTCTCCGTGGAGGAACATACAGCCCTACAGAATGATCTGGACAAAGCATACACATAGTGCAACCAGAACAGACTGTGTTTCAGCACCACCAAGTACAAAATTCTTATCACACGCCATCAGAGTACTCACAACTACAGCCTATGACCAGAAATTCTACAGCGTGCTTCTCATGCATGCGATCTTGGCTTGCTTGCACAAGAGGACCTTGGTTGTTTGAGGCATACTGAAAAGACCTCGAAGAAAACAAATCAAAAGTTCGGCCTTCTTCGTAGGGCATTCGGAAGGTTTGACGCTGCAGTCTTGCTTAAAATACTTAGCGCGTACGTGGGGCTGCATACGGAATACTCTACACAAGCGTGACAGCTCTGACAAAATCATCACTACACCGCGCTCGATACCGTACAATGCAGTGCGACAAAGAACGTTGGACGTTTGCCCCGCCCTCACTACGCACTCCCAACATATACAGCGGACCTTACAGGCGTCTAAAGGGCGATCTCGTACTGGTGTATCCGATCCTGAAAAACCCCAAATCCAAATGCCATTCTCTGTAAGTAGTAGGGGGATTTATCAGGTTTTTGGATACGTTCGTCGCCTTTAGACACAGACGGATAGCCATCACACATCCAGGAAAGTGTTAGACGGCCTTTTCGTCCCATCGGGACTCGTCAGTAGCGCACACCAGCCGAAGCCTGCCGGATTCGAACCAACGACCTTACACTTGCGAGTCAGCGACTTATGTCACTGAGCCATGGGCGACAGCAGCGGACCGCCATGACTGATATCTAACTGCAATATAGCGCGGCTCATCCTCCACTGTCTTGCATGTTATGAATGTGCAGAGGATAGGGCTGGCCCCCAGAGCAACGAGTTCCTTTACAAGCTGCCACCAACCGAGGTGACAAGTAAGCTACTAAGGCGGCTACTGATTATTTGTAAGTAGTAGAGGGATTCAGTAGGTTGATGCGTAGGTTCGTGGCAGTTAGACACCTTGGCATTCTCTTTTGAAACAGTCAAAATACATCTCTAAGGGGTCAGCAGTTCAAGTTGGTCACGCTATACAGCCGACTGGAATGTCAACTAGACTTGTTCCACCTCCGAGTGTCACAGCCTTGGAACGCCCTTGCAGAACACGTATCTAATGCTCCTACTTTATCCCTTTTCAAAAGACGCATTGACGATACTCTGACACACACTATGTGATATAGCCTGTGCTACTCTAAACGCCTTGGGGAGTCATGTATTTCACACTTTCTTTTACGGACACGGTATTTTTATTACGGTTTTTACCCTCACCTTCGTACCGGCCATGTCAGGCATTGGCCTTTAAACTCGTCATAAAACATTGCGCTATTACAAAGGCGTGGTCGTGGTCGCGTTAGACAGATGACGCCATAGACAGTTTAAGATCAATGAGAAAATATAGGAAAATCGTTGGGGATATCTTTGACTGGTCGCTATTGGCCGGTGGTCGCCATAGACAGGTGGTCTCCATGGCTGGTTGGACTGTATTTGTTTTTAGAGGAAGCAATGTACGAGACCTATGGTTTTGAGGAACATAGAAATAAATGAGTTTTGTTAGATTAGCATGACGACCTCTAGTGGCCACACCGTGCAAAAAATATCTACTTCAAGTGAACTTTTTACAATGCTTCGGTGTGATTATTTACTTGTTTGCAACCAAGTAAGGTATACGAACAACTACGTACTCTTACAATTTGTGCCGTATGATATTCAAATCTAGAACCATAAAGAGTGCTGTTGCCAAACAGTTGTTAGATACTAGATAAGACTAGCGAATTAGGCGATTCGAATGTAGTCTAACAGATATCCTCAGTGTGCCAACCTGAGTAAGACATTTCAGTACAGTGTTGTTCCCCACAGCGTTAACAAATCGTGGGTCTTCCTACTGAAACGACATCTCAGAGTGCAATGTTCCCTGCTTTTTGTGCTATAGCTTGCATACCAGCTGTAGAGATCCGTCTTACAACAAAGCGCTTGGATTCACGCGACGGCAATGAAGCGGACAAGGCCTACTGTCACGTAGGCGAACGACTTCGATCCGTTTACTTCAGCCGTGCGTGGTTACTAATCACACCAGCCAGCCAATCATCTGGCACACGCCCCCAGTCTCGCAGCGAGAGTTTCCGTGAATCTTCTCAACTTATTGATAAACCTCCTGTTGTTCAGACGTCTTCTGCTTGCTGGGATTACGTGTCTCGGAAGCGTGCGTTACATGCTTATTGGTACTATGTTTTAGTAGCGACGAAAATGACGAACCCAATGTTTAGTACACTTTCTATCTTTTGGTCATTTGCTGAGGAAAAACCGACCTTATCGAACTAGACAAGTTGGAGGAAATCATTTACAAACTCCGTGGAATTACTTCCTGTACTGAATCCGTCTGTTTGTCTTTCTGAGGCTCACAAAATCACACTATTCAGGCAAGTGCTTGGCGATGATGATGAACGACACTACCATGCCCTACAACTGGAAAACCATGCCACCCTCAGTTCTGCTTTTGATACTTATACCACGTTATGGGGGCTGAAACAAAACGTTTACACTGCTAGATACTGCTTTTCAAAACTTGTCCAAAAGTCGAACGAAAGCGTCAATGAGTTTCTTGCACATATTCATCAAGCTATTCCTGAGCGTAAGTATAATGATTTACCTCTTGGGAAAATTGAAGAGCAAATGAAAATTCAATGTTTGATTGCGGGAATATCGGAAAAAATTGCCAGAGAGTTATTATCATTGGACGAGTCGGCCGCCACATGGGAAAACGTTTGTCTCATCGTTCTCCAGCGAGAGTATTCCACACCAATTACGCGAGTTCATTGGTCGTCCGGTAGTTGATGATGTGCGCGCGGTCCACAAACAAGACACCAGTGAATATGGAAAACAATTTGTGGTTATCGTTGCGGCTTGCAGCACTCTCACGCTTCCGATTGCCGGCACAAAGAAGGTATCTGTCGCAAATGCGGCAAGATAGGCCATCTAGCACGCGTCTGTAGATCGGAACGTTCCCGCCCCACGAACTTCGCCTCATCGAGAAGATAAGGTCCTAGAAAATTTGAACAGTGAGCTTAACTCTGTGTACTTGAATCGTGTGACACTCAAAAATTGTCCTCCTTACACAATACATTTGATGATAGAGGATAAAACTATAGACATGGAGCTAGATACTGGGGCGGCGGTCACAATTGTAAACCGCGGTTCAATGAAAAAGCTACCACACTTGCAACCGTGCAACTCGAGCTTACGGACGTACACAGGTGATCCAATTCAGGTGTTGCGCAGATGTTCCCTTAAAGCCAGGCACGGGGAGCGAGAATTCACCCTACCCTTAATCGTTGCACCTGGGAACAAACCGAATCTCATGGGTCGAGACTGGATACAGTTCTTTCCAGAGATCATGAACTCATCCAACTCACTGTTGAAGATGGCAGTTTGAATGGATTATTGAACCAGTTCTCATCGTTGTTTGAAAACAAATTGGGAAAATGGAGTCATTTCAAGGCTTCCATCAGCTCCAAGAGGGTGCCGAACCACGCTTTTACAGAGCTAGATCATTATCTTATGCAATGCGCCCTAAAGTTGAGGCAGAGGTGCCAAGTCTGCAATCAGCAGGAGTCATAGTTCCTGTGCAACATTCAGATTGGGGTACTCCGATTGTACCTGTACTCAAACCTGACGACTTCGTTCGTATTTGCTGATACTACAAATTGACAGTCAACCAAGCGTCGAAAGTGGAAAAATATCACCTACCACGTATTGAAGACTTGTACGCGAGTTTAGCCAGCGGTCGAAAATTTCCCAAGCTGGATCTCAGTCACGCATACTCTCAGGTCGAACTTAATGAAGAGTCACAGGAACTGACCAAAATAACTACCCACCTGCGACTATTCCAGTACACGCGCCTCCCGTTTGGAATAAATTTAACACCCAGCATTTTCCAACGGATC
Organism: Dicrocoelium dendriticum; assembly: GCA_944474145.2. Lineage (NCBI taxonomy): Eukaryota > Metazoa > Platyhelminthes > Trematoda > Plagiorchiida > Dicrocoeliidae > Dicrocoelium > Dicrocoelium dendriticum. Next base: position 223,930,390 of record OX104063.1, read on the forward strand.
GTGGATAATATGGTTAAGTATAAATCGTTCACCTGTGCATACTTGGACGATATCCTTGTTACTGGCCGCAGTGACGCTGATCATTTAAACACATTGCGAACTGTTCTCGAGCGTCTGGAAGAGTATGGGTTGTAATTAAAAAGTCCAAACGTGAGTTCTTAAGCGATTCTGTTTGTTACCTTGGTTACAAACTAGACCAAACCGGTTTGCAATTCCTGCAAGAAAAAATAGCGCCTATTGTGCAGGCACCTCAGCCCAAGAATAGTGATGAACTACGATCATTCCTAGGAATGTTGTCGCACTATCGTCGTTTCCTACCGGATGCCTCAACCATTCTTGCTCCATTGAACGAACTGCTACACAAAAACATCCCGTGGATGTGGAAAAGTGAGCAACAATCTGCTTTTACTTGTGCATAGAAGTGTCTTGCTTCTGCATCTGTTTTGGTCCATTATGATAGTGATAAACCGTTAATCTTACAGTGTGACGCCTCTCCATACGGAGTCGGAGCAGTTCTATGCCACAGAATGTCGAATGGTGTGATTCACCCGATTGTGTTTGCTTCACGAACTTTACAACCCGCCAAAAAGAATTACTCCCAGTTGGATAAAGAAGCCCTGTCAGTTATAGTTGGCGTCAAGAGATTTCATCAGTACATTTGGGGCAACTATTTCGAAATACAAACTAACCACAAACCACTGATATCCTTGATGAGCTAGTCAAAGGGAATCGAGCAGATGTTTTCACCGAGAATGCAACGCTGGGCATTAATATTATGCGCATATAAATATCGGATCTCCTATATTCCTGGGTTGAACAATCATACAGCGGATGCATTAAGCAGGTTAGCACATGCGACCCCAGGCGAAATAGTGGAGGAACCAGTAGAGCAAGTAAATCTAATGCAACACCTCGACACCACTCCATTGACAGGTGAAACCATACGTCAGTGGACCGATGGTGACCCAACTCCATCTTCTATAGTACGATTTTCAAAAACCGGATAGCCTACTACTGTTCCCGTCGATCTTAAACCTTACGGACAACGGAAAAAATGAATTGTGCCTTCACGATGGATGCTTCTTTTGGGGATTCCGTCTGATTCCACCGCTAAAGACGCAGCCGTTCATCCTAAACGAACTCCACAACGCACATCCAGGTGCAGCCCGAACGAAAGCCTTGGCGCGCGGTTATTGCTGGTGGCGTGGCCTAGATTCAGAAACAGAGAACTATCTAAAAACATGTGGATTTTGTCAGCAGTATCAGTCAAATAAACCTTCCGGTCCGGTACACCATTGGCGTTGGCCTGAAAAGCCATGGCAACGCATCCATGCGGCCTACTTTGGAGCCATTATTGATGTATTTTTCCTGCTGCGAATTGACGCTCTTTCAAAATGGATTGACGTTTATCCCGTTTCCCACCCTACTACAGAGACAACTATCTCCATAATGCGGTCGTCATTTGCCACATTTGGGATACCGGAGACACTCTGCACAGACAATGGGTCATGTTTCACTAGCAAAGAATTTGAAATCTTCATAAATAGCAATAGTGTCCATCATGTCCGTACAGCTCCATATCACCCTGCTTCTAATGGGCTAGCGGAAAGGGCAGTGCAGACAATTAAAAGAGGCCTCTCGAAACAAGAACCAGAAACTGTTCAGACGAGGTTAGGTCGCTTGCTGTTTGCCTACAGGATAACACCAACGGAAGCTACTGGTAAATCACCTGCGGAGATGATGTTTGGCCGAACACTCCGTACCAGACTGGATCTTCTGTTTCCAAATCATAGAGCACAAATAGAGTGGAAACAAGACAAGGCTGCCACATCGTAAGATGACCACAACTCTAGTTGGCAGCCGGGTGATCCCGTATACACATGACTTCCCCATGAGCGCTGCTGGCAACCCGCAACTGTAATTAAAGATGACTGTACCCAAGCAGACCTCGAATTAAATGGTGGGATAGTACGGCGACACTCAAACCACATACGCTCACGTTTTGTTGAGACAACAGCAGAATAACTTCTGGGTGAATCAGCATCGGTTCAACCGGAAACGGAAGCAACCCCCCAGGATTCTGTACAATCGTCAGATGCACCATCGCTTCATAGATCTCAGCTTAGGTATAAACCCGTTGACCGTTTCGTGCCAGGAATGGAAATATTTCAAGAGATGTGGGGATGTCGCGTACGCGAATGACTTCGATCCGTTTACTTCAGCTGTGCGGGGGTTGGTTACCACTCACACCAGTCAGCCAATCATCTGACACACGCCCCCAGTCTCGCAGCGCGAGTTTTCGTGAATCTTCTCCACTGATTGATAAACCTCCTGCTGTTCAGACGTCTTCTGCTTGCTGGGAGTACGTGTCTCGGAAGCCTGCGTTACATGCTTAGTGGCACTACTTTTTACCTACCACGGTTGTACTGCTGAAAAACATAGTGTAGCTTGCATTTCGTAGTCCCCATTTCAACCTAGGGGCCGACACAGCATTTAACAGGTAGATGTGAATTATTCCTCTGAGACTGTAATTAGCCTTTCCTCCACTCCCATTCTCAAGTTTATTCTGCCAAGGTCAATTGCGATACGGCCTTATGCGCACTAACATACTGGTACTTCCGGAGTGTCAAGATAACCAATACCTAACAAAATACAATTCAATAGACAAAACGGACAACAGCTTCCCAACATCGGCTAGTACTTGAGAATACAGGACAAATAACTTCTGAAGACGGCCATGATAGCCCACGAAGGATCAAAAACGAAGTATGGGCCCGAGCAATATTTTGTTAAGCAAAGAACACAAGTTGACGTCATATCTCACATCATTTAAAACCACGCACGATGTAGTACGTACGTTCACGCTATTGCGTTCTTGGCCAGTGATCTAGCTTTGCTCGTATCTGTCCAAAGCAATTTGTATAATCCATCCAACCCGATTAACCACCATCAGATTGCTTTAGCGGTGATCGATTAGCTTTCTGGCTATTGGCTCCATGCGCGATTAACTCGACTGTTCTATCCGCCACCAATTTGTCCAGTTTGGTCTCTTATCACCAACACAAAGAGTGAGCATATAAAAGCTGTCCATGTTTTTGCGAATGGTCAGGTCATGAGCGAATAAGGTAGTCTATTGATGGTAGTGACTGGGTGTACTACTGCTTGTTCTGCGTAATGCCCCCCTCTTCTCCCAACGAGCCATTCTATTGGAAATGTCTGCTGCAGCTATGCATCTTCGCTTTTTCTTTTTTAACTACCTGATAAAAATTGGATTTTCAGAGTGATTCACAGTCGAATCTATTTAAACTAAAGTAACTACATTTGAACATGGGATGGGTGAAGTGTGTTATGCCTACACAGTGAGTATGCTTGACCTTCTTATATACCTTCTACTATTAGCTATGGTACGAAACACCGCTTCATTGTGTAGAGATCTTATTGTAGACACTGGTCACCTAGTGAGAAAATTACACTCCCAATCAGACTGCATTGAGAATTACATCAACCAAGCAAACGCACATGTAGGTGGATGGCTGGAATCGTGCTGGCTGGCCATGTGGCCACATTCGTTGTTCTGTCGACAAAGCGTAAGTTCCACGGATACTTTCCAGTAATGTTCGCTAGCTTCCTAGCAACATCAGGCATCTCAGTGCCATTATGCGGCGAAATGAGTAAGTTACATGAAAGTTGGTTGTTTGGTGGAAAATGGGTTAATTTAGTTCGATGGTTATTTTCCCTCACGTCTGACCGCCCCGAAAAGACGCAGTTTCGTGATCGAGGCACTACAACTTATGTTAAACATAATATTCCCATACTCAACGGTTTATGCAGGCTACCATATAGAAGAATGCAAATCGAAGTTATTAAACGACTTTCAATCAAGCATAGCTGGAAAAGTATACATTGCTCCTGACATCTGCGACAGGACCAAGTTGTTTTAAATACTACTGCTTAAATTAGCTTGTTCTATCTGTATTGTTGCTTGCGAATTCAATAGAATGGATACAACATTCCTGAAGACATTTGGCATGGCAGACCTAGTGACTGTTCCGACCAGATAAGGTGCCCAGTTAGATGCCGTGTTCAAAAATAAACTACAGCTGTTTGCCATACAAAAGCGGGCTACTTTGAGCAGCTTAGACCACTGTACCTTAAAACTGGGTCCAGTCATATGCAACAAGTCAAATTTGGTAACGCTGACCAGACGTCATTACAAGGTTAGCAAACAGCGAAATTCCACCTTCGGAAATATCACGATGCTCCAGACGATATTTTGCTTAATTGATTTTTCGGTCTTCAACTACGAGAACCTGTCGCTCGAATGTGACCATCTTATGGACTACATCAAATATTGCCTTGACATGTGTTACCCTGTTGAAACTATCTATCTAGGAGCAGATAGAGTTTCATCACCATTACTAAAGCGACTTTGAAGGATGAAAGAATGAGCTTAAAAGTGCAAGAATGCTACGCGTGTCAGAAGCCTAACCACGGCAATTGAATCCGAGATATAAAGCCTAAGGCAGTTACACGTAGAAGCAGTTCTAGGCAACCATAACTGTCGCGATCTATGGAGGCCTTATAGTCAGCTCTGTGGCAAGTGCTTCTGCAGACAGAACGGAGAAGTGGATGTTTATAAACTAAATTCTGAGTTTAGCTCCACCTCATTACGCTCAATTTTTTGCCCTCCTTCATTAGCTCAAGTCCAGCTACGCCCTTCGATCAAAGCAACGTTCATAAGTAACTCAAAAGACTAAAGGCAAACAAAGGTCGTGGCATGAATACTCTCTCACCATTAGCATTGAAAGAGTGGGTCGATTCTCTCACACTGCCTTTAACAGAGCTCTTTAACAAATGCCTCACTACGGATGTGATCCCGAATATTTGGAGAACGGTCAGTATAACTCCAGTACCAAAAAGTGGATCATAAAGGTACCGCGCACTTGCATGCACATCTGTGCTTCTAAAAGTTTTCGGAAAACTGTTAATGCCGCGGATTTGTTCAGCCGCTTCTGAAGATGATATCTACCAGTTTGTTTATATAGACCCCAGTGCTCCACATTGAATGCAGTGGCTTATGTTGTTTATTCTATCGCCTTTGCATTAGATCAAGAATGTAAGTCTGTACGGCTTCTCTTTTTGGATTATTCGAATGCTTTTGGAAGTCTGTATAGGTCAATTTGCTAAACCTCTTATCCGAAAATGGCGTGCACCTGGATGTGTGTAATCTATTACGTGAATATTTCCAGATCGTACTCACTTCACCAAGTTGAACGGTAAGAAGTCCTCTGTCCTCCGTGCCGACTTTAGTGTTCTGCATAGAGCGATGATATAACCTTTTCTCTTTTCCTTAAATGTTGAACGTTTTCCTATACAAACCACGTTTACAGGGTGTAAATACGTTGGTGATGTTGTGCTGGGATGTATAGCCCCAACTAATCAGGGTTCCTAGGCAATTCAACGTGGTTCGGAAGATCTGTTGAAATGGTCTTCATCCAGATCTCTTAAGTTCAATGATTCTAAATGCAGTGATATACTATTTTCTTTTCGCCGTAGCGATGAGTTAGAGTCCCCCATAGATTGCTCTCTCACCCTTACAGTGAAAGAAACTTCCTTCCCAGCTATTTTACCGTCAAGTATCTCGGCGTCTTTTTGTTCCAGAACCTTTCATGATCTACGCACATCTGTACAGCTTACCAAAAAGACAGACTTAAGGTGCTTTCAGTACCTCGTTCTTTAATAGTCAGGTTTGTGACCTCTAGCATTATTCCCCATTGGTTATACTGCTCTCCTGTCCTTTTCCCTGGACTGCTTCAGAAAGACTATATCTTATTGGCGCGGTCTATAAAGCCCATCTTTAGATGCAGCGGCTTGTCTAGAGATTCTTTAGTTGCGTTGATAATTTCTAGACATCTTGATGCCTTCAATGACTTTTCTTCTATGGTACTAACAGATGGATTTCATCCAGTTCACAATGCTCTTTCCAAAGCGCCCTCTTTCTGTTATACTCGTTCGAAACTCAGAATTTTATTCTCCCGCACGTCATCGTATCGTAATAGCTTTTTGCCTTATCTCTGATGTTTGCTTGTTGACCCAGCGAAAGTCACTAACATGCCGCGTGAGCAGTTGTCGAAGTAACAGTTATGCATATTTCCCAATTTTCTCTCCAAGCGTGTATATTGCTATTAGCATCCAGATGCCCACAGTGGTGGTGTAAATACTGAAAATGAACTCAATAGGGTTCATAAAGCTTATTTTGAGTTGATTTGACTTGATGATGCTCGCACTAATCTCAAAAATTTTCATTCAAACGGACAAGATTCGCAGCTTTACAGTTGCGGTCGAGAATACATTTTGCCTTAGGTGTGCTCACCTTAATTCCGCTCTTCGAAATTTGTTGCTCCAATTATTTTGCAGGCATAACCATATCTACTCGCCCTCTGTACTATTTACTGATGCGATTAGCTAAGTTTCGCACATATCAGCGGTCTTCTTCACATGAGCAACCACTACGGAATTGGTAATCCTGTCTACGGGTTGATCTGTAACTTCCTCAACAGCGGAAACTGTATGTTGACGTTTAGGATTTCTTGCTAGAGGAGTTCAACAATGTTTGTGATCGACATCCTTTCTGTGCGACCACAATGGTTTTGGGCTCTTTACTACTGTGGAATTCTTCCTCTTAATCATCCGACAATATATTTACCTCCCACTCATTCAGATCGCCTTATTTTGCTCTATACTCTGAACCATCTTTTCCCAAACTATTCTCTGCGGATCACGAATCCTGCGATCCTAAAAGTCTTTACAACACCCGTGCTCGAACCTACGCGTACAACTTATCGTGTCTGTTGCGTAGACAACTGTGTTACCTTACTAGATAGAGCAATCGCTGAGCCGTAGAATAAACACAGATTCCCTCATACATGGCGTATTTTAGGGCAGCTACTGGACAATTTGTGAGCAATTCTTTGCCCATCATTCGTGTCCAGCATTGTGCAGATCCAACTTGTTTTCCAGGCTCGCCGATTAGCCGAACATTCTGTCTAACTAGTTGTGGGGCCGCGCAGGCTGACCTCCAACATGTGACCTGCATTGACCATTGTCTCAATACTGACTGCGGAAGTTGCAGCGACCCTCATAACCTGCAGGTGATCATGAAGCAGTATACAACACTCCAGAGCTTGCTTACTGGCTGGTTGAAGCAGTGTTTGAATTTGCAGAATATTAGCCACTTCAATCTCTACCCCGCTTATCCAAGACTCGACCAAAGCTAGTTGCCAGGCAGCCATCTTTGGCGAATACGTAAGTCCCACAGTTTATTCATATTCTTCAAATGAGCACGAAGTCTGGCGTTGACCCGAATATTTCTGGTTCGGCATTGGGCAATCAACTTGTAAGTAATTATAACTATAACCGATAAATGGTAGGCACTGACGGTGGAAGGAGCGTCATGGCGCCCAAAAATTATCATTTCATGTATGGTTCTTCCGCAATTCCATACAAGCAATGTATTCGTGGATCGTATGCCTCTAGGTTTACCAGACCAAGGTCACTTCACCTACAGCCGCATCCTGACACTTGCATAACTTCGCCACATTTAGGGAGACCCAGTGAGACTGATAGGCAAGGTAGATCGGGCTTAATTAGGGAAAATAATTACAGTCCGTCAGCTGAGGATACTCGGTACAAACTCAACTTACTAGGGAAATTTTGTATGTTTCAACATTCTATATCACTGTGTCATTGTGAAAACGAATATATCAACCATTTCAGACGTATTGTTCCCATCAACTTCTCAACATTGCAAAAGTTTGTTAACACAAACTTTATGACTTCCACTTATCATGCCATGGAAATGTTGTCAGTGCAAGTATTATTGCCAACATTATAACAATGCTAGCATGGGACAGATACACGGTCTCCGATTACAGAGCGTACAGTGCCGGCCCCACCGTTAGCCGCCTGCCTCCCATCCAACACTTTATTTATAACCGAAATTCGTTATCTACAGTCAACATCCACTCCGGAAGTATTTCGGTGCTGCTCTTCTTATCGCAAACAGACCACGATCGCGGTTTCATCCTGGTTTGGACTCATCAGATGGAGATAGCCTGAGCTGGGGTGGAGCTCAGAGACTAGTGGTTAACGGCTGAAATCGTGATCACTATGTCACTGAGATCTGCGAGCAACGCTTTGCACAGCGGAAATGAATTCCAAGCTGGATTTAGAAAACAAGCTGTTTGGTTGGATTGCGACACGCAACCTCCATTGAGGTTGATGAGTCCAAAGCAGGAGGAAACCGTGGTCGTGGTGTGTCTGCCTTGGAAGGAGCAACACCGAAATACTTCTATTTCGGAAACGGTGCTTGCGATCGGAATGACCGAGGTCCACCTCAAATGGCACCGACATCTCAATAGACGTTGCGTGTCGAAATCCAACCACCAGCGTGTTCTCCAAATCCAGCTTGCAAAATCTCCACTCTCTTCAGTCGATTATATCTGCTTTTAATCCAGATACCATATGTATAGGGCGTTATGTTGTACGGACACCATCTCAGATGACCACTTTTCTACTGTAGAATATTAATTTTTCATGAGAAATCGTGGGATTTGCAGGACAGGTAAGTACGCTATCTGCCTAAACCACTACTGCAACATACACTGCTCTCCCATTAGTTTAAAATATATAGCAATAATAACGGCTTACTATTCCTGCGCACACAGCCCTGCAAATCTCAAACAGAATAAACTTGCACGTTTTGTACAATCTATTGAATGCGCGAACGAATTAAAACGTAAGTGCTGAAGACTTACCAGGGAGAAACTAGTCGGGGACCTCACCATCAAAATAGCGAAATCTTCTCTGATGCATTCAAGATACTAGTACATGCACCTGCCCACCTGAAGCAACAACACACTTGTGGTATACCTCTTGTCAACTCGACTATAATCGCCCACTTCCCGTGTAGCAGTCATCGGATGGTGTAGCGCCGTAACAAAACAAAATTGATGGAAACAGAATCTCCAACCTACTTCCGTAAGCTTCGCCCAGTAGACTGGCATTCCTTTTCTTGATATCATTTGTTCGAGGTACTGAACTAATACTTTTCTTTCAGCGATAACTTCTCAATAACTTGAAATATGCTTAGAACCGATCGAGGATTTGTGATTTCAGAACGATGTGAAAACAAGCGGTTAGTATATTTGGAATGTAACCTTTCGCTTTTGACACAGAAGCTTCTTCATGCCAAGTGAACCAGCAGGTTATTGGTGTGGAAGTTATGGCATGCTCGGACATTTATCGCAACGATCGAAATGTAAGTAGAATGATAAGCACATTACAGGTGAATATGTCCTTTCAAGTTTTACCTTAATTATGGCAAGATCCTAAGTAGTTCGCCGTACCATGTTATTACATGTAAGTCCTTCCCAGTGATAGGGTAAGGTGGTTTAATGATTGGTAACCATTTTATGATGACAAAATTCACTGTGTCTAAGCCTTTTCGCAGTTACAACCTAGTTGCCTTCATAAAAAGCAACACAGCCTTCTCCCACTGAAATTAAGACGTAAGTTTAATCAAATTCTACATATGACGGCGTACAGCATACTGCTCTTTGTACGTAGAGTAGCCTGCTTTTGAAGGGAGCATTAGGGATCAGAACGAATGACAGCGTTTGGCAGATGAACAAGAATTCTTGAATGGTAGAAACAAAACCGTCAATTTCTCATGCTTCTTCATTACCGATGGGTCTCATCGAACCAGTATCCTAAATTATGTGGTCACGCACGGCAGATTATGCACTGACTATCAGGCAGCTATATGTGATTTAGATAGTACTTACTCTCCGGAATCGCTAGCAAAATAACGCGTTCCTACTAATGATGCTTACCTTGCTCAACACTGCAAGTTTACGTAAAGTTCACTACTGCAAAATTTTGATATCAAATTCCCGGCCTGATTACTTCCTTCTGCAAGAGAAGTGATGCGATACCCCAGGCCAATTAAACAGGTTGGCAGAATTCCCTTTGCCGCTGCTAAGCTTGTTTACGCTACCTCTAACGACGGATGTTTATCCAACGCTGTGGAAGATTTCGGTTATTATTCCTCTACAGAAAGCGGGTCAGTGTATGAAGCCACTGACTGCCAACAAATAAGTCACTTGGTTATCACATCAAGAAATTTGGAAGGGTAGTTGAGAACAAGAAGCTCAGTTACTTTTCTGGAAACCTCCTCAATAAGTTACAACAAGATTTTCTAAGGCCTAATGGCGCGCGATATGCCAGCTGGACTTTCCTAAGCACGGAGCAAAGGCTACGGACACTAGAAAGTCGGTCATAGATATATAAAACGATAAGAGTAAAGTATTCTACGGTGTGTTATTTTTTAGGAAGTCAAACGGCTAAAAGGACTGGAAATTAATTCATGGTTTAAAAAGTCGGTAAATCATCGCCGGTCCTAAACGTTTATATAGCATTGATTACGTGTAGACAGCATCAAGTCGAGCTGCGTGTTGACTTCTAAACTGTTTGACCAGTTTAACTCGATAGCTTAAGTCATGAGTAGAGATGTTACTCGAAGTGAACTAATGGAATATCAATACACAAACGCAATGCTCTGAAGTATATAGCTAAGATAGTAACCAGATAGCTAAGCAATGGTGTCTGTTGGCCACGGTATTAGTATCGGTCGTATGAATCATTTTTGCACACATTTTCGGCTTTAGATGGTGGATGTATATGTCCTCGGCGATTGCAAGAAGTTGCTTGTTGAATCCTTGTCAGAAGAGTTCAGCCAGTGACTAGATGATTTTGAAATATTCTCAGTAGCTCTATGACTATTATTCAGGAGGTGCGACATGATTGAACCGTTTGTGGACCTTATTTCACCTCTGTAAGTCCGCACCGGTATTAGCTCGCGTATCTTCTGAGATAGGCGCCTTGTAGGGCAAAGCATGAAGCGTGCACCGCAAAACCACGAGAGCTGACAAACGAGCATAGAGTGAATCAACGAGGTCAGTCCATTTTTCAAGGGCTTTACAAGAAATGACTTGTTATAGTGAAGAATTCCCAAGCAGATCGTAAACAGAGCATTCTCAACATCAATTTCAGACATCCGAAAGAGATAGCAGCCACAAAATCGCCGGTAAAAAGTAAATGTATGACAAGCATTTTCTCGGGAACAATTATTCTATGTGGCTTTTGCTTGCATTCCCCCAACTGCCTCATAACCAATTTGTCAGGGGGACCATTTTCCCTAAGGAAGTCGCTAATTCCCTGTAGTTCTTCGTTGACGGCAACTGGTGTACAAATACTGCGCGCCCTGAAGGCGAGAGATCAATTTAAATTTATACTGTAAAGGTGTTGTGCTGTGGAGTTTAATGTACTGCTCATTCCGGGTATGCTTTCTATGCATCTTTCCAGTTACGGATAACTTCTACATCCAGAGAAGTTACTCAACTTCTAAATTCATGTTCACAGATAAAGCAGAGATTTTTCTGTACAACATTAAAAGCTTTCAGCAATTGTACCGCATGCTTTTTGGACTCACGAAGTACAATTTGCTGTCAGCATAGCTTACTTATATTTCAGTCTCACCGAGTAGGGTTCAATGTAAGCCATGTACTATTTCGTTTAAACACATCAGCTAATAGTGGTGCACAAAGGAGATCCTATAACTATTCCATAAATCTGACGGTGCGTTTCACCATTGAAGGTGGAATGAACATTTAACCTGCAGTGAACTAGTGCCTTTATATAGTCATTCCTGCGGAAAAGTTACGTATATGCAATTGCCGAGGCAGCTCGTACACGTAATCTACTGTTTCGGGTAACGAAATTTTGGCAAACAACAACTGGACATCAATTGATATTATTCTTGTGTAAGCAACGTTGAGTTCAGATATCCTCTCAGTGCAATTACAGTTGCCTCTTACGCTGTAGTTGTAACAGCTGCGTCTCCACCATTCGCTGCGCCAAGAAATGCTTGTGTGAGCCCACTATGTCCATGATTGGAAGCACTGGGGCGCCTTCCTTTGAAACTTGAGGTAGGCCATATATCCTCCGTATGTGTCCACCTACAGATTTCAGCTATTCGAACTCGTTTTTCGTGATAAGTTTGGCTTGCATCATTCGCCTGAGACAACCAGTTAACTGTTTCTTAAACTCCCCTGTGTTGTCCATTCCTGCTGTGTTTCTGAAACTTATGCTCGTTACCGAGGATATGTTGCATCTTACAGATATAATCCACTCTATATATTAGCACCATGCAGGAACACTTCTCTAGCTTGGAGATTATTATGTTGCTGTTTAACCATAGCACTTTAAGTAAATTAATTTGCTCCCTTGTAATAATACCATTATTAGGTGGTTTAACCTCGTGTCCGTGACAAATATTCACTAAGCTAGATCTTGCGTTTTTACTTTCACTAGACGATGTATGCAGTCTTTTCGAGTAGACTTACAAACTGCAGCTCTAAAGTCGCCTGATTTATTTTCTTACATGCGACGCAGATCTTGTGGCCTAAAGATAACACGTCTAGCTACAAAGGCTAAGCACAAGTGTTTCCGGGTTATTCGGAAAGGTCAGTTGAGGGACATGGTTACCAAACCTACTAAGTAATTCACTTAGTTTCCTTACTCCAATTTTCAGCATAACCAGTTGCAAAAATTCCTCAAAATCTTGTCTCAGAACTTAAGGCAAGACTCTTTGCTATTCTGCCACAGTCGGGTTTATACCACTTCACTTTCCCTGCAAAAGCTGTGTTAAAGTTACTGTATGCACAGTTCTTCTGGAGTCGAAAACATTCGACCAAAGGCTCTGCAGACGGTAGTTACGAACAATGAATAATGAAAAATGATACATTATAAGCAAAAAGCCACATTTATGCAAGCAAACGGACTTCGTGACCACGCTAGTCCTACCCTGGTGAGGCTAGTGATTGCGTTTTCCTCGGAACAGGTCACGTGATCCTAAAGACCTTCGACCGCTTTGAATTTTTTCTGTTAACATGGCACTGTTTTCCACTCATTGTATGTAAACAGCTGAGGAGAATACGCGAAATTACTGAATCCAGTAGATTCTGTTATAATGTTGTTCCTTCTTGCTTTATTGAAATTCGTGAAGGGAAATGCCTGCATGAAAAAGTCATTGCTTTAAAAGTCCCGTAGGATGGTGGAAGTGAAAGTAAACATAAGTGTAAATCGTCAATTTCAGCGTCTAGCGATTCAGGTGCCACTTATTCATATAAACATTTTAGAATGTGTACTGAATTGTTACTGTAGAGTAATATGGGAAGTGATATGGGGAAGGTATGTCTTAAGAACAAAAGAAACGACAACGCTTACTCGTGCGCCGCTTTCTTGGACTGGGGTAAATTGATGAATGCAATTGTAATATATCCGAAACTATATTCCACAAAAGCAGTGTGTAAGTAGTGAAGCACAAAGGCTGAGAATGAGCACCGTTTGTTCGCGTTTAGTTGACGTAGACATCTCTGATTATATAGCGTAATGTAAGTGGATAAGCGAATCATCCAGACGTCTTTTGAATACCGTTAGCGTGGGGAAAGAAACAAAGTATGCTGGAAGAGCGTTCCATTGTTGACACACACAAAGGGAAAAGAAATTCCGGCGGCATTCCAACCGACTGTGTTGTGTGTCCAGCTTTAGATGGTGTCCTCTGAGTGCTATTCAGCTTAAGTTGGTGACGACTAGAATAGGTTGGATTCCTCAGGATCATATAAGTCATTATCAAGTCGCCACGCAGGCGTCGATATTGTCCACTGTAGACCCCGATCGTTTTCAGGCTCAATCGGTAAGGGAGATGAAACAGGCCCTTCACTTTCTTGGTGACCCTTCCTTGTAGTAGTGCAAGAGCGGTAAGGCCTTGCTTTCGCCATGGCTGCCACGTGTGGATGGCGTACCCAGAATGAGGCCGAATTTAGTTCTTGAACATCTGAGAAAAGATGGAAGGATCGATGCGCCCGAATGCCCTCCGCAAAAGGCCAAAGTGTTGGTTAGCTTTTTGGAGGCTTTCTCGGCCTGACGGGAACAGCCCAGATCTATCTGCACTATCACGCCTAGATCGCATTCCGTTGAAGTGCGCTGCAATATTTGGTCCCACAGTCTGTATTCACAAGTAGTTTTATGGCGTATGCTCAATACCTTGCACTTTTTAGCGTTGAACTGATGCAGGTTCTGAGTCGACCATTCGTAGACCATGGCAATATCATCCTGAAGTGCTGCATCGTCGCTAGTTGTTCTAATGGCTCGCCATAACTTGAGATCATCAGCGAACAGTAAGGAGCTGGAGGTGATTACTGTCGCGAGATTGTTTATGTTAATCAGAAATAGTCGTGGACCAAGTACTGAGCCCTGGGGCACTCCGCACTTGACGTCGATTGGGTCAGAGATGACGCCGCGAACTCTTACATTCAGATGTCATTAAAGCAAGAAGTTACCTATCCAACCGAGGATTGGGTCATCACTTTCACAACAATGCAGCTTGTGAAGGAGGATACGGTGGTTCAGGCGGTCGAAAGCCTTTGAGAAGTCCAGATATACTGCGTCAACACCTACGCCGCTGTCAACGGTCTCAGTCCAACTGGATCTAGCAAGTAGCAAGTTTGAAGTGCAAGATCTGTTCTTGCGAAATCCATGTTGCTCTTGGGCTATGATATTGTGTTCCTCTTAGAAGTTTATCAGCGCTTCGGCAACAATCGCTTCCATGATTTTGGAGAGCACCGGAAGTAGTGTTATCGGGCGATAGTTGGCCGGATCTGTACGACTTCACTTCTTATGTATGGGAGTGACGATGTCCTGCTTCCACATCGTTTGCACCTGCATCTCATCGAGGCGTCGTTGGATGAACTTGCAGAATGAGTCCGCCAGGTTTACTGCAGCCAATTTCAACGCTTTTGGACGAATATTATCAACGCCGGGAGAGGTATGCTCGCGCAGGGCAATTAGCCTTTTCATAACATCCGCAGTCGTACACCTAATATGGCTAAGTCCTGGTGGTGATACAACGATCGGGAACAGTGTATGCGGCGATGTCGTGCTCTGGAAGTTCGGGGCGAATTGTTGACCTAGGGCGTTGGCCGCCTCGGTTGCGTTTTGTGCGAGTCCACATAACGTGTGTAAGGCAGGAATTCCTCGCTGCACTTTGCGGAGCTTGTTTATGTGTCTGTACAGGAGCTTGGGGTTAGAAAGGAATTTCTCAGCTAGATTCTGTTGGTACCGTATTTTATCTTCGCGTACCAGGATTACGCAGTGATTCCTTTGGATAGTGTAGACTTCCCATGTTTCGGCACTTGTTGACTCCTTGTATCTTCGACAGAATAAATTCCTCTTAACGGTACACTTGCGTGTCCTGCTGCGTATGAATTATTTGACTGTCTTCGCTCGCGAAGGTCTTTTCCTAGAAGCACTAGTTACTAACGTGCTGAATTGGTGAGCAAATTCAGACCAGACGACATCGGGGGATCGTTCTGTTAGAAATGCCCAGTTTGTAGCATTTATAACTTTGGTTAGAGCGCTGTAGTCCGTAATGAGCTGACACACTTCGGTGTTTTCTGATGAATACTCCGCATAAAAGATGTACTTGAACATGAGGGTTGCATGGTCCCTACGGCCTAAAGGACTCCCTATCGATACCGTTTCGATAATAAGCACTTCATTGGTGAATACGGGATACAGGACACCCGGTTTGTTTCCCGTCCTGAATCTTGTGGTAGGTGTGATGTGATTGTAGAGTAGTGATCCACTAATTATTTTCTGTATTTCCATTTTGAAGTGCTCGTTGATATAGACTGGGGTTTCTATGGTATGAATATTGAAGTCACCAACCAGGAGAATGTGGCTGTACGACCGCGAGAGAATGGTTTTCATTGTGGAGGCTAGGCAGTTGTCCATTTCCAGAGTAGCCAACAAACGTGCGTCCCCACGGCTTAGCTGGAGACGACACCAAAGCACATCGACAATCTGAACCTCTGGGTCAACGATGAGATCAATGAGTAGTTCGCTGCGATACTAAAGTAGTACTCCACCTCCTCTACTTGGTCGATCGTTGCGTAAAATAGACATTCCAGGTAGTGGG
The DNA here is from genome assembly GCA_944474145.2 of Dicrocoelium dendriticum. Lineage (NCBI taxonomy): Eukaryota > Metazoa > Platyhelminthes > Trematoda > Plagiorchiida > Dicrocoeliidae > Dicrocoelium > Dicrocoelium dendriticum. The sequence continues at coordinate 223,946,489 of OX104063.1, forward strand.
ATTTCTGCATCAGTGATCGCTTCATTCAACCAGGTCTCCGTTATCATAACGAGGTCCCTTGACATCCAGGCCTGACCTAGGTGAAGCTCCGTCAGTTTGCTTAAAAGACCTTGTGCGTTGGTATAAAAACAGGAGAGTGATTCATAGGTTAGAAGGATGTTTGTGGATGTTGACAACAGGTTTGAGATTTGGCTGTGCTGCACAGCCGAATCTCGGAAACAGGAAGAATAGCACCTACGTCGAGTGTTTAGAAAGAACGGTTATCCGAGACATTTCAGCAGAAGAAGCTTAAAGAAGCGAATGCCTCAGGAACAACAGCAGTCATCTGATCGGGCAAACGAACGGATAGTGCTTCCCTAGATCAAGAACGTCTCCGAACTAACGGGAAGATTGCTGCAATCACATGAAATCTCTGTGGCGCACAAGCCAAGTGCCATCAAAAGAAAATCCATCTCAAGACCCAAAGGGAAAGTCAGTCAAGCCGACCAATGCAATGTCATCTACCAGATCAAATGCAGCGACTGCGATAAAAACTACGTCGGACAAACTGGAAGAAAACTTTGTACACGAATCACCGAACACAAGGCGGCCGTCAGAAGGCATGATCCACACTCATTGGTTTCTGTGCATGAAGATCAAGTAGGCCACCATTTCGATCTGGAGAACGTAAAGATCCTAGCCCATGGAAGTAAAAACACGCGAGGGAGTTTTTGGAAGCTTGGTACTCTACAATGCACCCAATCAATCGACACATCGAATTGGGCGCAGTATACGCCACCCTACTGAGGAACGACCGCCAACTCGATCGATTGAATCCGGTGGAACGTGTGACTTGACAAACAGAACTGACGGTAAACTCGCTCGCAGGAGCGAACAGACAAAGGCCGCGAAACACAAGGAGACGAGGTCAAAGGTCCTCTACCCATCAACCAAGCTGAACGCGGATCGAAGTCCCAAGCAATAGGATTGCTCTGCTCCACGGTCAACCACGGCGGTATAAAAACGCACGCATACCACGCTCAGCGCACTCTCACCGAGGCTCCTCTACGCTGCTCTACGCTATTGCATGCCACTCAAGTACGCACTGATGATGTCACCCCGACTGTTGAGGAAACGTTTGCAACAAAATGGCCAAGCTCAGCGAACAGTTCAACAACCATCTGACCTCAACTTTTCAAAACTGGCTATGGTAGCTGGGTAAAGAAGCAACCAGCACGTCGGCATGCTGCGAAGGGCATTGGGGAGATTCGACCCACCAATCTTCCAAATGCTGCATAATCCCTACCTACACCCTTTCTTTTAATACGCCATCCCAGCTTGGCAACCTCGATTAAAGCGCGTCTTAGAGTCGTTAGAGGCACCACAACGAAGAGCAACAAAGAATGTAAATGGCCTGCATCATCACTCTTATCACCGATGGCCTAAGCTGCTGGGAGTTTGCAGCAAACGCTATCGAAGGCTTCGCGGTGATCACATATTCGTATGGCAAATATTTAGTGACCCCAACCACGTTTGCCACCATTAGCTAAAACTAAGCTATCACACGCAGCTCAGGGGAAACTGCTTGAAATTGAGAGAACAATATGGCCGTCTAGATTGTCGACGTAAGTACTTTTCCCTTCGTATTTGCTAACCGTGGGTTGCGCTCCTAGGCTCAGCGATATCCTTCCCTACTTTAAACGTTTTCAAAGACGGCTGGATATTGCTGTTAGATCCCAACAATTTGTTACCTAACCTACGCCAGTTTGGATTACATTCAGCATGCCCTTCTACAGGATTCGTGTGTCACATACGCCCAAGAGTAGGAGCATAAGGGAGCGACCATATTTTACTTTTCTCACGCTTTACGTTAGCAATCACTGCACCCCGTGTATTAATGTACGCTTAACCCCAGATTTATTTTACACTGTTGTTATTTGTCAACGTATTTATCTCGGTAGACGCTCGGTAGATAACTCACAATAATTTCACATCATGGTACCCACTCCAATAATCCTCCTGGACTTGTCAAGCACTTACTTTTCCCAGTGGAAAATCAATGCTCATTGTTCAATGTAAATCGAAGAAATCCGTCAATCTCTACAACAGATGCTGTAGCTGGATGCAGCGCTTGTTGTTTCCGGTATACATTACTGCATGAATGGACTGAATTTCCAGCTGCACGCTACAGTCTCTTTGGGCCCTGAGTTTTCAAATGCCAAATTAAAATAACCTTAATAGATTTGCAATTGGCTTAGCTATGCTTGTCACTATCCAACATTGCGGTTGCTAAAGAGTTGCGAATTTTATCAAGTGACAAATTTGCCTCGTCACCTGTGTCTAAGGAATGCTCGAGGAGTTGGGATCCCAGCCGTTCCAATATAAACCTGCAACTATGAGACATTAAGTAAGCTATTTAATCGTGTTGTCTCTGCATGAAACGTTCAGGGTACTGCGAAACTGCTTTTGAAAGACATTGCTGATGACAAATAACATAAGCAAGCATACAGCCTATAATCACCATCATGGTGAATTAGCATGTTCATCATAACTGCTCGAATGCGTCAGGTTTTGCTACCCAAGCACATTCTCATCACTATTCATTTAAATTACCAGCAATAAACTGGTTGAGACATACTACCCCATTGGGACAACGTATCATACTGCCTATCCCTCCAGCAGACAGTCTGTGATACCACATACTTTTGCAGCCTCGAGGCAACAACACTGTCTGTTTAACTGTGATGTGCCTCATGCAAACCGACCGTACTCGATTACCTTCCGGCTAGTGTTGAATAGATTGTGTAATACAACACTAAGTTCGTAACCTTAATCGAACGTACCGGTAGGCACATTATTAATGTTTCGACCCACAATGACTCTGCCTCCTAGTCCCATGTGAGGACCGCATGTTCTCTCTAATATTTGAACTTAGTTGTTCCTAATTTCGCTGTGTTTCGAATTTTCATTTTTGCTAGACAAGACAATACTTGCCAGCTAGAAAGTACAGCATAAATTTCTAAATTTCAGAACAACACGATAGAGCACACAACGTCTTGACATCCTTAGGCACCGATTTTGGAGGCAATCGTGCCAGACAGTGTGGCTTCAGTTTTAGGAACAAATGAGCATCGTGGGATATTGAGTAGAGCCTTTGAATCAAACTATCATTCGCATGGATTAACAGATGCCATAACATAGTAACTTTGACTAGCTGCAGAATTATTAAACTTCCTGCCCAAAGTGGTTTAAGTTGGTCACTTTAGATTCTTATACGGAAGTTACAACAAAAGATCCTTTTGTAGGAGTTAACAATTCGTCAAACTACAATAAATCTCCCAAGTCTCGCATTTGGTGAGCCACTCCGCAGAGAAAACGATGCCGGGGGGGGAAGGGTTAGAGCGTGTATTGCTACAAGAACGTGCCACTAAACTCACAAACCCGTACATATTCGAACCGTGTTTCCTTCCACGACGCCATGCGGATGGGGATTTGTGTGACAAGCCATTCCAGGTGCCTACGAGGTTGGGCTTCGACAAAAGGCTTTCCATCATTCCCTCCCGTATCTCCGCTTTCCTATGTCCGATTCTGGCCGGCGATGAGTCGTTAGAAAGCTCGCGATTTGCTCGCCCGCGGTCGCATCACTTGATCTGCGTTCATTAATGTGGGCTTCGCTAGCGGCGTATTTGTCTGACTCCTTACGTTCTCGACAAATATCTCCTCCATTGTTCTGCGCCCAGTTGCCGCCAGTAGTCCGCTGTCTGCTCGATCCGCAACGCTCGCAGAGCCTTGTCTCATCCATTGTGCCCGTCGTTAATTCTCTACATTCCCGTTTTTGTTGTCGCTCCGATTCACTAGTAGTCACTGGCTTCCGCCGCCCTACACCCGCTTCTTCTCGAAGTTGTTCTTTTGTCTTGTACCATGGTCGCAGAAGGGTTGCATTCACCCAGCGCTTGGTTCCACCGCTGTCGATTTGGATGTTTGTTCCTTTCCGATCGAGTACGGTGCACGGACCTTTCCAGCTTGGCGTGAAGTTTCTGTCACCTGGCCCTTCATTGCCTGGCTCATCCTTGTTCCCTACCTTGAGTTGTTCACCAATCCTGAACGGCGTCCACTTGTGAGCCCCATGCCTGACGTCGTAGTTCCACTTATTGCGTGCTTATCGGGCTTTGGTTCCTCTGCTAGCAGTCGCTTGCAGTAGTGCATGATGCCGTGCCGGAGGTTCACTCTCACTCGGTTTCGCTAAGCACGTATCGAGCGCAATCCGTGGTTCTCGGCCAAATTGTAATTCAAATGGCGAAACCTCGTCGGTCGACTGCATACTGGTCCGATACACAAGGAGAACTTCCGGCAGTGCTTCCTCCCATGCCAACTTCGTGTAGTTTATCCACCTCTTCATGGTCCGTTTGAGCCGTTCTGTCATTCCGTTGGCCTGTGTTTGGTACGGTGAAGTGCGTCGTCTCTGGATACCCCACTTGTCCAAAACCGCCTTAAATGCTTTTGACTCGAAGCGGGGTCCTTGGTCGGTGAGAACACATTTTGATATTCCGTATCTCGCTGGCACATTGAATTGGAATGCCTGCGACACGGTCTCACCTGTCTGTTGCTTGATTGGTATGGCTTCCATCCACCGAGTAATCTGGTCGATCATCACTAGAACGTAAATGGATCCTGATCGACATCCAGTCCACAACCACAGAAGTGACTCACTGTTTTCCATCGATCACATAGGTGGTCTCGGTGCATCTATCTCGCGACTCGTTTGGAAATTTGGGCATCCGCGGATGTATACTGCGACTTCCTTCCTCATGGTAGGCCAAAACACTCTCCTCCGTTGCAATTCAACGACCCTTTTGAATCCCATATGGGTGCCAGCATGAGTTATTTCCATCACACGCTCTCGCAGATTCGGAGGAACAAAAGGTAGTTTCCTTCCGTCTGTCTCAACCACCACATTATCGTTTTTGATCCCCAGTCTGTCCCAGATACTAAGTAGTTCCTACACCTCTCCTGATGTGGCCTCCGGCTTGGTGCCAGCCTGTAAGTGAGGGCACAGTACCTTCACGAATTCCTTTGTCCTTTGATCATACAGCATGTACCTCTTCTCCACTGTGACCTCGCGTACCGGTATAGCGTTGTCCGGCATGAGGTCGTCCAACGACAGGCGTGACAACATATCGGGTAGTATGTTCTGCGCTCCGTCTACGTACTCGATAGCGAAGTTAAATTCTTGCAGTCGGTATGCCTACCGCGCAAGGCGTCCCCGTTGGTCTTTTGCTGTCATCAACCTTGAAAACGGCTTATGGTCAGTGAGGACCCGGAATCCCATCGATAGGAGATAAGTTCTCTACTTATCCAAGGCCCACACGATAGCCAGACATTTTCTCCGTCGTGGAATACTTCTGCTCACGGAGAGACCGACACAACAGCGCCCAAGGCACACATTAGGACAGAGCACAGCACCAGTGAAACGTCTGTTCAGGAACGCTCAATAATGCCATGCAACATGACTGAAATACATAAACCAAAAACGATTGACGGACGGCCACCTAACGATAGGCTTAAAAACTAACACAAAGTTGACATCTATCAATGAACTTCTAACAATCAAAGCCCTATCTTGCATGTGCACAAACACCCAAGGCCTTCTAAGCAAGTTGGCAGAACTTAGAGAACTCCATGCCTCACAACCGCGGGAACTCGTCATGATTACAGAGACGTGGTTAAACCCTGAGATAACTGATTCTGAGATCAATTTACTCGGTATGTCACTGCTTCGGACCGATAGAACAGGAAGGGGTGGCGGTGTGATTCTTTATTATAATACAAACCTCCGATGCGAAGTTATCGACCATCCGTAAATCCGAGCTCCCGATTCGTTTTGGTGCCGCCTATGGTTGCGAAACAATGGCATATTCCTACTAGCCGTGATTTATCGCTCACCAAACTCAACTTCGGAAATGGACTCCAAACTGAACTACGTGTTTCAGTTTGCTTTGAACAAGTCCTACACCCACATTCTTATCACTGGAGACTTTAACGTGCAGGACTGAGAAACGCCAGCAACCGACATTACGCCGTTTCAAGCCCGCCTGCGAGAGCTAATTGCTAGCCACCCTCTTTACAACCACGTAATCTCTCCCACCAGATTTCGAACTGCTAACAAGCCGTCGATACTGGATCTTGTGCTAACTAACGAAGAACTCTTGATTGTCGGGATAGTTACAAGCACACCACTAAGTCGTAGTGATCATGTCACTCTACTCTTTGACTATATATACTATGCGGAGTACCTGAAAAGTAGGAGGATAAAATGCATACCGTCATGCACTACAATGTGTTGTCCAAGCTTGTTAAGGATGCATCTTGGACTTTCTTAATCGAATGCCCCCCAGATCTGGCCTGGGATTTGTTTACAAGGACTTTGAGCACACTGGTAGCGCAAGCATCGGAACAGAAGTCCTTCCAACCCAAAAACCAGAGTAAATTATTTCTGAGGAGCAGAACACATAAATGTATGTCCCGGAGGGATTTGGCATGGCGAGATCACCAGGACTGCCCGAATTCCGAAACCTGGACTGCATACGTGACACATCGTAAATTCTGTGTGAAAGTGATCTACGAAGACAAGGTCACTCATCAGCAGAAGTTAATGAAGCGATTCTGCACTAACCGCAAACTCATGTACAGGCACGTTAACGGCCTTCGAAAGGTGAAGCGGGGGGTTCCAGCACTAGTCACGGCTGATGGATGCACGCGATCCGCAATGGAAGCAACTGATCTCCTACGGCTTCATTACTTCCAAACATTCCAGCAGGCAACGAGCCCAAGCATTCTCCTCATTTAATACTCAAGCATCCGGTATAGAAAACATCACCTTCACTGCGGAAGCTGTGTTGAAGAAGTTATTATCCTTGCATATCCACAGTTCTCCAGGAGCTGACAACATCCGGTAGCTAGTGATCTAGCAAAACTACTTGCTGTTTTTATCAGCGATGTCTATAAGAGAACCGTATCCCACCAGTATGGAAGTGATGGGTCATCACTCCTATCCATAAAAAAGGTAGCCGCACTGATCCTGCCAACTATCGTCCAATAACACTACTATTCTTAGTGTTCAATGACGATTTGGCCAGATCAGTTACTTCCGACTTCCTATTTTTCGCTGATGGTATCAAGATATGGCGAACTATCAGAGGATCGGAAGACCACGCACGGCTCCAGTGCCATCTTAACACGGTGTCGAACCGGTCAGCTGGACCGGATGGTCTCCATCCGCTGATCCTCAAGTCCTTGTCAGCTGTGATCTCACCTGCTGTAACCGACCTGTTCAACCGATCCCTGTCCGTAGGCTGCGTGCCTTGTGACTGGAAATGCGCCGTTGTCAAACCGATTCCAAAAGGCGGTGACACACACACAAAGTGGAGAATTACCGCCCTATTTGTTTGACCGCAGTATTGTCGAAAGTTCTGGAGAAGATTGTGAAGAAGAGACTGCTCCAGCTATTGGAGACCAACTCTCTCCTGACGCCTGCACAGCATGGTTTCGTGAGAGGCCGCTCGTGCATCACTAACCTGCTGCTAACATGGCATGAATGGTTGCAAGCAGTAAACCAACGTAAGTCAGTCGACGTGGTATACGTCGATTTCAGTAAGGCCTTCGACAGAGTGAATCACGAGATCCTCCTTCAGAAACTGAGGGAGTGCGGAGTCGGAGGCTCGCTGCACCAATGGATCCGTGACTTCTTAGTTGGACGGAAGTGGAGGGTGCAAGTCGACAGCCACCTGACCGACTGGTACCCGTCGACGAGCGGCGTTCCTCAGGGGACGGTGCTTGGCCCCATTCTCTTCCTGATTCACATCAACGACGTGCCCAATCTCCTTCGGTCGCCGTGTGCCTTGTTCGCGGATGACCTGAAGCTATGGAGGGTGATCCATACGTCGGACGACTTTGACATACTTCAGCAGGACCTCGACCGCCTCTCCATGTGGTCCGCTGAAGTAAGTTTGTCTATCAACTCGGCCAAATCGCTACTTCTGTGCCTCGGTAAAGGTGGAGCGGGCCGATCGTACACTCTCGACGGCCAAGTTCTACACCCGACGCATTGCGTCAGAGACCTTGGCGTTATACAACGTTACGACATGAAGTCACTGGACAACACGGACAATATGTATCGCACAGCATTGCGTTCGCTGTGGGCGCTGAAACGTAGCTTCTGCACCTGGTCGAAAGAGATTGCCACTCGTCTCTTCACATCCATTGTACGACCGGTGCTAGAATACGGCTCACCCGCCTACTGTCCGTTGACGAAAGGCGAGATACACAAGCTCGAAAGAGTACAACACATAGCCACACGGCTCATTCCCGGCCTTCAGGGTGTGCCGTATGAAGAAAGATGCAGACAATTGGGTCTGTATACTCTAGCCTACCGCCGCGTGCGAGTGGACCTCATCATGACCCATCGGGTATTGCATCTGGGTGCTTATCCGATGCTGAGGCCACTGCTCCATGTCCGTGCGTCAAGCAGCACACGAGGTCACCAGTACAAACTGGTAGTCCCTGACCTCAAGTGGGTAGCTCATCCCTTGTGTCTTGAGCGGCGAGTGGTGAACATGTGGAACCGTTTGCCCTCGCGGATAGTAGAAGCGAACTCGGTGTCGGAATTCAAACGATTCCTGGACGCGCACTTTGTGGATGCCAGATTCGACGAAGCCTTCACAGGAAACTGACGAAGGAATCGTTCAATGATTATAACCCATGGAGCCCGTTAATCCACCAACTGCAGCTTCCGAAACGATGCCCATCCGTAATAGGCGGCGGAGCTGGTGAAGGACTCCATGTGGTTCATCCAAGAATATATGGTAAGTACATGGAGATTTTTTCTATGCTTGTAAATATTTTACTTTTTTCACCTGGGCTAGCTCACTACTACAGGTAACACTGTGTCAGTGGGACATGTCCTACATTGAGATATAGCTACATAGATGTTCAACATCTTTCTCGCTATCATGACAGTATCAGTATCAGTATCAAAACGCCCTACCATCCAACGTAGACAAATGTTGCGTTGTACAATTGCGTTATAGACATAAATACACCTATTCACTTGGGGAAAACGGGTTGCAGAATAGCTCCCAAGAATGTGACCTTGGTGTTCTCGTACAGAGCGACCTCAGCTGTTCAAAACAGGCTGTGGTAGCTGCGGAAAGAGGCAACCAGCACGTCGGCATGCTGCGAAGGACATTCGGGAGATTTGACCCATCAATCTTCCCAATGATGTACAATTCCTACGTGCGCCCGCATGTTGAATACGCTATCCAAGCTTGGCAACCTTGGTTGAAGCGTGACCTAGAAGCGATAGAGGCACCACAACGAAGAGCAACAAATAATGTAAAGGGCCTGCGCTATCACTCTTACCACCGATGACTGAAGTTGCTGGGAATTTTCAGCGGGTGCTGTCGAAGGCTGCGCGACGATCTCATATTAGCCTATCAGATACTGAGTGACCCCAACCACGTATGCCGCCATTTGCTGAAACTTAGCCACAACACGCAGCTCAGGGGTAACTGCTTAATTTGAAGGAACATTATAGCCGTCTAGTGTCGACGGAATTACTTTTCCCTTCGGGTTTGCAAACCTTGGAACGCACTCCCAGACTCAGCTGTATCCTCTCCTACCTTGAACGTTTTCAAAAATCGATTAGATGTTGCTCTTAGCTTTCAACATTTTGTTACCTAAGCTCCTCTATTGTGGATTACGCCAAGCATACTTTTCAACAGGATTTATGTATCAAATGGACCTAAGTGAGCGACCATAGTTTACTTTTCTCACTCCTTACCTCAACGATCACTGCACCACAGTGTATTTCTGAACGTTTACGCTCGATACTTTATTTTAATTTTACACTGATGCTAATTATCAAACTATTCATCTCTGCAGACGTTCGATAGATGACCCAGGCATATTTTGCTTTCATCATATTCACCTCAACCATCCTACGGAGGTGTCAAGCACTTGCTTTTATCCCGTGATAAATCATTGTTCATTGTTCATTGCTCCGCCACTGTCAGTACCCTACTCGCATATTCCACCACCCCAGCTGGTTTGGACAACACCGCACCGATTGTTACGTTGCTTACGTCGACTGCCACAGTGAGTTTCTCATCAGAGGATTGGGTAGCCGTAGGCATGTTGAGGCTTCTGCTGTGCATGTCTTTAGGTGGTTATATGCCTGATCTGCTTCGGCTGTCCACAAGGACAGTTCGTCTTTGAGAAGCAGGTTTAAGAACGGGCTGATCCTATCTGCAAGATGGAGCAAAACTTCAAGTCATTAGCCACCACTGTCAGGAATGAATGGAGCTGAATCTTGGATTTTGGCATTGCAAAACTCTTGATCGTCTCGCGTTTCTCCGGAAGCGGATGGACTTTACCAGTGCCCACAAGGTGGTCCAGATATACAATTGACGCCCGAGCAATCTCTGACATCTTTCAACGGAGTTTCAGACCAGCTTCTTCCAGTCTTTGTAGTACTGCTGCAAGCCTGATATCATGTTCGTCCTCTGTGTCAGAGAAAACGATGATGTCATTCCCGTAGACAACCACGCGTTGTATGTTCTCCAAGACCATCAGCAATAGGCGCCTGAATGTATCTGGGGCGTTACATAATCCAAACAGCATTCTTCGAAACTCGTACTGCTGGTTATTCACTGTGAAAGCCGTCTTGTGGTGATCTTCGTCTGCTATTGGCAGCTGCCAATATCCCGATCGGAGGTCTATCAAAGAAATTCGCTCGGCGCTTTGAAGGCTGGAGAAAATTTCTTGCGTCTGGGGCGTCGGAAAAGCATCCTTCATTGTCATTCTGTTCAGTTCTCTGAAATAAATACAACATCGCTAGGTACCGTCGGCCTTTTTCTTCAGTAGCATGGGTGATGAATATGCGCTGTGTGTTCGCTTGATGATTCCTGTCGCTTGCATCTCTACTATCTATTTGATATCACAGTCAGCGCATTCCGCAGTATTCTTCGGAAGATCAACTTGCACTGCCCTGCAGGGATTAATGGTATTCGATGTTTTAGCTGCAGAATCCGTAATCATCATCTGCGTCCGCGAATAGGTGGACATACATGCTCAGTACACTCCGTATTTCAGGGTGCGGGCAGTCAGGCAAGATCTTGACGACGCCTACTCGATCGGCTCTGTCAGTGTTCATCTCAGTCGTCACGTTGCCTAAAATTACCAAATCGTTTATCAGATCAAGTGCGGCACCGAGGGGTTTGAGGATGTCATCGCCGATGATTGTTTCAGTGGTCTCCTCTGTAAAAAGTCGGTCCTTTAGGGACAAAACGTATATTCTGCAAACAACAGGACCAGGCGAAAACGGAGACAGAGGGCGAGTGAAACATATCGGTATATACAGCTAGTTGGATCCATAATTAACGACCTTTGTTGATGCATGACATTTCTCCTTTGATTCAGTCAAACAAACTCACTCCAATGCGTCCAGCTGTTTGCCAATCAGCGTGCATGCGAGAAACGTGTGAATGTCCAATCGGCTGCCGCCTTTGCTTGCGGCAACCTAACGGCTTCATTGCTGGGCTGGCACCGCACGTTCGTTCGAGTGTATACTCCCATCACATCCTCCCTTTTTTCATGCTTTTGCTGCTGTACTTTGCTAAATAGTCCATACACTTTACCACTTCGCGTCCTCTTTGTTGGATCTGCCGATGTCGCCTCATTGCCACACGCAGTATAACGCTCTCTCCCTGGTTCATGCTGTCGTCTCGGACATCTCCTCAGCTGTACTCGGTTTCTTCTCAGCTTCTTCCCTCCAACATTTACTTCGTATGACCTTTCACCGACTTTCGCAGCCACGACTCCTTTTCTCCACCGCTCCTGTCCATCGGGAATTGGTTCAACCCATACTTCTTCCCCCACTGTCAGCTCAGGCAATTCCGGTGCGCCGTTGTCGTAGTACCGTTTCTGAGTAGCCATTCGCCTTCTCAAATTGTTCTGTACTTTCTCAAATTGTGTCGTGACAGGGCGCAAAAGTGTTGCGGATGCAGGCATCACAGTTCTGGTCCTTCGACTGTATAGGCGCTGCACTGGGCTCAGGCCGATATCCGTTGAAGGAGTGTTGCGACTTTCTAGTAGCATGAGGTATGCGTCCTCCCGAGTGTCTCTAGCCTTCGCTAATAGTCGCTTGGCTTGCTTCACTGCCGACTCTGCCTTCCCATTTGATTGACTGTGATAGGGACTGGTTTGCCGGTGTGCGAATTCCCATTTGGTTGCGAAAACCTGGAATGCCCTGCTGCTGAACTGGGGGCCGTTGTCCCAGACTAGTTCCTCCGGTATCCCGTGCCGTGCGAATTGACATCTGAGTTTGTTGATTACTGCCTCCGTGGTCGTGGTGGTGAGTAAATCGATTTCAAAGTAATCACTATAGTAAACCACCGTGAGTAAGTAATCCTTTCCGTTGTCCCAGAATAGATCCACTGCTACCTTTTGCCACGGTCGGTCCGGAACATCATGCAGCATCATCGGTTCTTTCGTTTGCCGAATGTCGTGTGAACGGCACGCCTCACAGTTAGACACATGATCCTTGATCTGACTTGTCATTCCTGGCCAGAACATCAGTTCTGTTGCTCGATTAATGGTGTAATTTGCACTTAGGTGAGCGCGATGGACATGCTCCAGCATCTCCTTTCGGAGAGAAGAAGGGATTAGGATTCGACTTCCCTTGAACAACAGACCGTCACAGACAGTGAGTTCGTCCCGAAAATTGAAGTAGGGTGTTAATTCTTTCGGGAGCTGCTTCTTTGTTTCTGGCCACCCATTGAGGATAACGTCTCGCAAAGCTGCAAAAGTTTGGTCTTCATCCGTGAAACGCCTTTTGTCTTTCAAACGATTTTCTGTCACTGCCAGATGCTGCACCATGCTAACTGTCTCGATCTCTTCTAGCTGATGTTCGGCCACTGGCGGATGTGCTCTCGACAGGGTGTCCGCGATGAACATCTGTGTGCCAGGTGTGTACACAATGTCAGTGTCATACTTTTGGAGCCGGATAAGCATACGCTGCAGACGGCGAGGAACGTTATTCAGTGGTTTAGTGGCTATCAACACCAGCGGCTTATGATAAGTGTACACGGTTGTCTTTCTTCTAAAAGTATAATCATTGAAACGCTCCATGGCATAGACCACTGCCAGCATCTCTTTCTCTATCTGGGCGTACCGATTCTCGGCCTCTGTGAGTGCTCGACTGCGGAAATCCAAAGGTCTTCCGTTCTGCAACAGAACAGCACCTATTCCACTCTGGCTACTATCACACTGTACCTCCAATGGTTGTGCTGGATCGTAATATCCGAGTACGGGCGCATTACTGATGAGGTTCTTAATGGTTTCGAAAGCCAAATCTTGTTCCTTCCCCCGGCTCCAATTTACTCCTTTGTGAGTTAACTGCCTAATCGGAGTCATGACATCAGCGAGTCCTGGTAGGAACCGGCTTAAATAGTTCACCATACCGTTTAGGCGATGGACTGCCTTCACATCGTTAGGGGACGGCATCTCTTGTATCGCCTTAATTTTCCCTGGGTCAACTCTGATTCCGTCGGATGTTAACACATGCCCATGAAAAATCACCTCCTCTTTCCTCAGCTCTACTTTCTCGCGTTTTAGCTTGATGTTCTTTTGCACGCAACGTCTCAGGAACCGGTGTAGCTTAGTGTCATGCTCTTCTTCCGTAGAACCGTAAATTAGAACGTCATCTGCCACACAGGTTACACCATCTAAATCATCTATTGCTTGCACAAAACGCTTTTGGAAAATTTCGCTAGACACCTTCAGGCCAAACGGTAATCGCAGCCAACGATAACGTCCGAACGGTGTAGCAAACGTGGTGAAGAAACTGGATTCGTCGTCTAGAACAACGTGCCAGAATGCGGAAGAAAGGTCTACTTTCGTGAAAAACTTAGCTTTTGTCAAACGTGGTAATACATCTTCTAACGTCGGTAGCGCATAATGTTCTCTACGCAGGGCTTCATTCAGTGGCTTCGGGTCTATACATACGCGTAGTTCGCCATTTTTCTTCGTAATGATTGCGACCTGGCTAACCCAGTCTGTTGGCTCATCAACCTTTGCAATCACCCCCTGCATAACCAGCTTGTTCAATTCCGCGGAAAATCGGTCACGTAGCGCAAATGGGACTCTCCTAGCAGGTAACGCAATCGGGCGTGCCAAAGGATCTAACGACAGGTGAGCGGTACCCTCGAATTCCCCTAAACCCGGGCTAAACACAGACGGATACAGGTCACTAACATCGGCTTCCCTCTGACAAGCGTACACAAAACGATCATGGTTAAAAATGACAAAGCCAAGAGATAAAATCGAATCAATGCCGAGAATCGGCGTGAGATCCTCATCCACGATCACGAACTGCAGACGATGCGAAACACCGTCTCTCGGATTGACCACTTCAATTGTCGCCGAGCCCTTTGGCTTGAGTCTGGAACCATTCCACATGCGTAAATAATCTTGATCCGATTGAATTTGTACGCCGCGGCGGTGCTTTCTGGGCAAAATATTGATCTTCACGCCTGTGTCTAACTGGAATCGCACAGACCGTCCCTCGATCGGAAGACTTGCATAGACACACTTCTGCGACGCCTTCCGAGACACGTTACCAATCGATTGTTCTGTGTCTTCTGTTGATTTGTCTGGAACGAGTGCACTGACATCTGTCGACTGACAGCAGCGGGCGAAGTGATTGCGCTTCCCACATTTGACACAAATGCGGCCCCACGCCGGACACTGTTCGCGGTTCCTCGGATGTCGTGTTGCACAGAAGTTGCAGGGCTCCTGTCGCGCGGTCGTGGCCTTCGTAGTTTTGCTCCTGGAAACGGTGCACAACTCTGAATCACCTGCGATTGTCATCTGCTGGAACTGATAGGCAGTGGAGGACTCACTGTTACAGATGTCGATACATTGCTGCAGAGATAGGTTGCGCTTTCGTAATAGTCGCTTCGTCAAACCTTCGTCATTGATCCCAAGAACAATGCGGTCCCGTATGAGACTGTCCGCCATGCATTTACAGAAACTGCAGGACCGGGCCAAAATCTTTAGCTCAGTGACGTACGTGTCAACGGATTCACCTGGCCGCCTGTTCTGCGAAAATAAGAGGTAGCGTTGAAATGTCTCGTTTGTGTGGCCTTCGCAGTATTCACTGAACTTCTCAAGAACTGTCTCCAGATTGTTGGCATCTTCGCTCTTGTTGTAACACAATGTCTCTAGCACGCGGCGCGCATCATCTCCTGCTGCGTGTCGAAACATGGCCAAGCGGTACGCCATCGGTTGTTTGTCCAGACGTGATAAAGTGCAGAAATCCATCCATTTGCTCTTCCACAAACGCCAGTTGCTTGCCAAACTGCGTTCATCCATGTTCAGCGGGGCAGGCATTTGAATAGCCGGTGCAGCTCCAATCATCGTCTGGGTGGTATTAATGTTCTTCTCCTTCTCTGACACCATGTAAAAAGTCGGTCCTTTAGGGACAAAACGTATATCCTGCAAACAACAGGACCAGGCGAAAACAGAGACAGAGGGTGAGTGAAACATATCGGTATATACAGCTAGTTGGATCCATAATTAACGACCTTTGTTGATGCATGACATTTCTCCTTTGATTCAGTCAAACAAACTCACTCCAATGCGTCCAGCTGTTTGCCAATCAGCGTGCATGCGAGAAACGTGTAAATGTCCAATCGGCTGCCGCCTTTGCTTGCGGCAACCTAACGGCTTCATTGCTGGGCTGGCATCGCACGTTCGTTCGAGTGTATACTCCCATCACATCCTCCACGATGAACATAGCATGGCTGATGAGCGTTTCTCCTATCCTGATTCGCAACCGCTGTGTACTCGTCACCGTCAAACGATGTCCACCGACGGTCCGCGTCACAATGGAGGACTGAGTTACTGGAAATCATTCCAACCATTTCGTAATGGACACTCCCGCTCCCGTGTCCACTATGGCCTGGACGGACACAGCATCAGTAGTCACCCTGACGACCGGTACTCGCCACCTACTTGGCCATGATAGAGAGAAACAATGGTAAAAATTGCAGCTGGTGCAGGATCTAGCCACATGACCCACCTGATTGCATCGGAAACAACGGCGACCATTCCGGCTTCCGAATTCATCACGTTGTTAAATCGCTCTCGGAGTTTCGCTGGACAACAGCTTCTCCACCTACTCTGGACAGTTGGTTTACTCTGTGTTCCAACTCGGAATGCTGGACTCTGCTCATAGTTACTCGCTCCGAAAAAGTTTTGGCAACCTTCACCAGATCCACCGCGCTGCTCTCTCCAACCATTGCTGCTAACTTTACCTTAGTATGGAGTGGATTCGGTAGGCTGCGCACAAATTGCTGTTTGTGTAAACATCCTCTTGCGTTACCATCCAACTCGCGTAGCCCAATCGACAAATGCCTGTTTAGCTGCTGAAAAAGCACCATCAAATCCTCATTATTTGTAAGTAGTAGGGGATTTTTGTGTAGGTTCGTGGCTGTTAGACACATGTAGACAGGCACCACACATCCACGAAAACGCTAGACGGCCGTTTCGTCCTATGGGGACTCGTCAATAGCGCGCACCCGCCGAAACCTGCCGGATTCGAACCCACGAACTTACTCTTGCGAGTCAGCGAATTACGTCACTGAGCCACGGGCGACGGCAGCGGACCTCTATGACTGATATCTAACTGCAATATAGCGCGGCTCATCCTCCACTGTCTTGCTTGTTATGAATGTGCAGAGGATACGGCTGTCCCCCAGCGCAACGAGTTCCTCTGCAAGCTGCTACCAATCGAGGTGGCATGTGAGCTACTAAGGCGACTACTGATTATTTGTAAGTAGTAGGGGGTGTGCGCTACTGACGAGTCCCAATAGAACGAAACGGCCGTCTAACGCTTTGCTGGATGTGGGGTTGTTGTCTGCCTGTGTCTAACTGCCACGAACCTACACAAAAATCAAATCCTCCTGTTCGTCCCATTTGGCCGAGTGAAATTGCCCCATTACTCGCTGTCTATAGTCTTCCTTTCCGAATTCGGCACACAATGCCGCCCACATCTCAGCGAACGAACAGCTGGAAGTGGCCTTCCGAGTGAGCAAATAGACCACCCTCGCTCCTCCATCCAACAGGGTGCCCAAAGCAGTTAGCAAATTTGAGTCACCATTGACTCCGTTGCATGCAGCGATGGCCTCAAATTCATCGACCAGGACTCCACGTCTCCGTGCGCGAAGTGTGCTGGGCAAGTCAGCTTCATCCTGATTGGTCACGGCACCAATGCAGCGAAAACCATGCGGGGGGGGGGGGGCAGAGCGTGTATTGCTACAAGAACGTGCCACTGAACTCACAAACCCGTACATATTCGAACCGTGTTTCCTTCCACGACGCCACGCGGATGGGGATTTGTGTGACAAGCCATTCCAGGTGCCTACGAGGTTGGGCTTCGACACAAGCCTTCCATCATTCCCTCCCGTATCTCCGCTTTCCTATGTCCGATTCTGGCCGGCGATGAGTCGTTAGAAAGCTCGCGATTTGCTCGCCCGCGGTTGCATCACTTGATCTGCGTTCATTAATGTGGGCTTCGCTAGCGGCGTATTTGTCTGACTCCTTACGTTCTCGACAAATATCTCCTCCATTGTTCTGCGCCCAGTTGCCGCCCGTAGTCCGCTGTCTGCTCGATCCGCAACGCTCGCAGAGCCTTGTCTCATCCATTGTGCCCGTCGTTAATTCTCTACATTCCCGTTTTTGTTGTCGTTCCGATTCACTAGTAGTCACTGGCTTCCGCTGCCCTACAATACGATACTTCCCGATACCTCAAGTAGAAGCACGAGCACCCAACATTGCATTGGCAGTTAAAGAATCATATTTGAAGCGATTTTGTTGTCATTGTGTTGCAACATGAAGTAACTACTATTTTGCAAGCTAGGTTTGTGCATAATGCGCTTAGTTGCATTTGAGAAATTCAGTAGACCGCTGAGTAGCATTGGAGTAAGATTTGTAGCTGTTATCAATATCGAAACTATCATGTGAATCAACGCGGCTTGATTACTCGTAAACATTTGACATCTCTGAGTGAGTTTTAAAAAACAAATTTATGGTCATTTGCAAGCCAGATAAGGGAACTGTCATAGTCATAATGGATAAGAGTGATCAAATCTCAGAAGTAAAGCAGATTCTCCAAGACGAAACGACGTTTCGTGTAATGGTAAGAGGTGGATCAAACAGACAAAACGGAACAAAACCTGACGAAATACCTGAAAGATCTCTACACCCGCGGTTTTATATCTGGTAGTCTGTTTGAAAGTCTGTGGCCTGTTGGAACATCTATCCCGAGAATGTATGAACTGCCAAAATTGCACAGAAAAGGTGTACGTCTACGCCCAGTATTGTCCATGACAAACTCCGCATGTCATCCGACAGCCCAGTGGTTAGCAGAATTGCTGGAGCCAATAAGAAAACGAATTGCCCAACTTAGTTTACGGGAAAGTTTTACATCCGTAGAGTACATTATAGATGAGGACCTGAAGGAGAAGAAAATGTCCTCACTTGGCGTATCTTCTTTATTCGCGAATGTCCCGCTGCTAGAGACAATAGAGTACGTATGCAACTATGTGCATTCATTTAAATAAACCGTTACCAAGCCTGAAAGAATTACTTCTGAGATGCACCTACAACCTTCAGTTTCTTTTCGACGGCATATATTACCGGCAGAATGATGGGGTTGCAATGAGGTCCCCACTCGGACCAGTACTGGCAGACAGCTTTCTTGCCAAACTAGAAACTGAATCATTTTGTCCACTGATAGATCTTTTCAACCATTACTGTCGCTATATGGATGACATCTTTTGTGTGAGCCATAAAGAAATCTCTCTGGAGGATATAGTTGCAGAGTTTAATGGTGCGCACCCGGCGATGAAGTTCACCTACGAACTTGAACAAGATAGTCTACTCTCATTTCTGGATGTATACCTTAGTAGACGAACTGATGGTTCCATATTAGGGAAAACTAACAGAAAGAAGACGTGGACCGGTCAGTATACAAACTGCAGTGGTTTGGTACCGCTTAAATACAAGCGTAACTTAGTACATTGCCTCATCTCAAGGGCGAGAAAGATATGAACAGAGGACGCGCTGGAGGATGTGATGAAATCCAACCAGAACACACTGAGCGAAAACGGTTATCCGGAAAGATTCATTCAGCGCAAAATAACACCGGTCGTTGAGGAAGTAGTAGATAAAAAGGCCCTCTTCATCCGCCTTGGTTTTATAGGTGATACAGTTAGTGAGCTTAAACCAAGAAAATTGAATCAGTCGGTAAGGAACATCTTTCCGGCTGCGGAATTGCGATGTATATTTGCCACGAACCAGCTACTTCCTGTGTGCAACAAGGACAGACTGCCGAAGGTGACCACTTTTTGCGTTATCTATCGATTTGAGTACACTTGTGCGGCAACATATATTGGTCGGACGGCTCGTCAACTGTCACATCGCATTAAGGAACATAGCCCTAAGAGATTGGTGAACTGGGGCACCGGTGTTCTTACAAGCAGTATTTCGTCGTCTCTGTTCTAAAGCTGGTCTCCAGATTCACCTCCCAATTGCCTTTCCCGTGATTTATCAGGTCCCAATGAGCAAATCGAAAGGTACATGGTTAAGGACGCTCGCCACTGCAGTGGCACTGCGTTCCGCATATTCCAGCCCTCACTGTGCTTGGATTAAATGTTTTTTCAATATCTATAACTGCTCTGGCTGAACAGCCATCTGCCTAGCCTTCATCCTGTCATCGGCTCAGGCATTGTGATTATGTAACTCACCATCGATTTGTATGAGTGAGAGCGGCGAACTACTCCATGTCTAACCATTGATCAACTCAATTCAGAAAAACCACCGAACCAATTACTATCCATCGCTTTGTTGTTTGAACTAAAGTTATTGTACGGGTCGGTAGATAAATCGCTGAAAACAATTGTTTGGCTCAGACTGGTGTTCTCGATATGAAAGATAATGTTAACCCAGTACGTCCACGTAACTTGTTGCTAAATCCTTTATAATTTATTCTTTTTATACTGTTCTTCTCCCAACCTTCGTATTCGCTTACATCCGTCGGTGTAGAGCTTTATGACATAACCAATCACTGTGCTCTGTTCCACTTCCTATGCTTCTTTACCTAAATCACGCTACTATGGGGCATATTTTTGATGTAGTCGTACTGGATTTACGTATCACATGAACCCAAGGAAGTGGCACATGAGTAAACAATTTCATTTTAAAGTATTCATTTGTCTTTGTCTCACAGAATTCGTCAAATGTAACTGCTCCCCAGATTGTATTGTGTGAGTACACTGTTATGCAGCAACACATCTAAACCGGCAGAGGCTTAAACTGACGATTCACATAGTTATTGAACTCGCAGTTTTTTACCCTACCACCCTACGGACTTGTCGGACATCTGCGTTTTTACCCGTGATGCATCATTGCTCATTTTTGTTGTTCTTTGTCGACTTACGTTCCTGTTCCCTTCTTCAGTGCTTGCTATTTGTGATCCACTCGAACATAGTTCGCTGTGTTCGACTCGTTTCGGCCTCAGCTGTTGGTACTCGACTACACGTCCGCCACATATATGGTATCTGCTAATAATATAACGTTCCTCTCGTTAACTTTTGCTTCAACTGCTCACTGAACCATGTTGCGACATGTTCTGAACAGATATACTTTATAATTCGAAAAAGTATCATATGCTTTCTGAGCCAGTGATGTAAGCAGTAAATTTACCACACAATTCGCAAGATGGATGACGCGAGCTAACTCTGGATTCCCACCAGTTATTTGCTTACCCACCCTATGTCCCATGGTTACTTGCCCTCCCCACTTAAGTGTTATGTAATCCACAAGATGAATAACGTAATCTAATATTTTAACTCCTATTATCTATCCACTCACCCAGTTTATGTGCCATGGTTACATGCCAACCAACATAACCATTATGTAGTTAGCTAGTTTCATGTCGAGATCTCAGTCTGGATGACCAAAGCAGATACCTGCCCCAAATGATGGACACCGGCTTACCGATTATCCCCCATGTGATCTCATATCGATGGTGCCATGTCTCCACTTCATCTCTACCTGTTGAAACCGTTCGCTCACACTGTGCAACCCGTTCAGACCACCCCACCCTCACGCACCTCAGATCTGAAACATCCTCCGGTCCCAGGGATACGCACCTCCATGTTCCTCCCATGTCCCACTGTTTGACAGGGCCAAGCCCAGCCCATCGCGGTCCCTTACATACATTGTATAACGAACCAATGAGTCAAGGGTTAACGGACCTAATAAAAGAAAGGTCATAGTCCGATCGTGGACGTGGTATTGTGTGACTATTTATATAGGGTGGCAGGCACCATTTGTATTTCTTTTGGACATTGTGAAGGCCAGTTGTTTCGGAACTAATCGGGTACTTTCGAGTACTGTAAGCAGCAAAATCGCTTGAGGGCTCGAGTGGCACGTAGCTAGGGTTTCGGCTTCCATTCTTCGTTGGACCCGGGAGTTTTTACGCGTCACCCGATCCCTCAAGCGATTTTCTCGCTCACAAGTGAAAGGTTAGAACGGAATTTGTCTTACAAAGGGATGGCAAACCTATGCTTTAATTCGCTACATGAACCCTTAAAAATGGGCCATTCCCAGTGAAAGGAAAATAGTGTGCTTTCTAATGCAAAATACAGCGGCACGTTACCTAAGAATGCTGACCAAATTCTGCTGAAGAACCTATGGCTAATAACCAGCTTTGTAATTTGCACAGATATGAAAAGATTTACTATAACCTAGTTTTTGACACCTGGCACTGGTCAACCGTTAGTTGGCTTTAAAAATATGTGGCGAGGTCTAGTTAAAAATTTGCTTTGCTTTAGCAATACCCCTCTTTTGATAATGAATTATGCCAGAAGAGTGAATTTTTGCATTTTTATACCAGCACTTTCAATGAGGTGCGGCTTTTAAATGCCTTAAATAAACGACATTGCCCCCAGAAATATCTTCCATTTTAAGCCCAAATTCGCGGAACTAATTATCGCCAAGGTACGTACGGTTTACCGTGTCTTATTGATGGCTGCTCAAAACGAACTCTTTTACCCTCCAATTCAACGATGCCCAGCATGCCTTCCACTAAAATCGAGTTTCTTACTTTAGGAGGAATGATGCAAAAATTTAGTTTAAACAAATTGCCAAACATGTATTATTTTGGGCCGCAATATTCTGGTACATTCCTCGCCACTTTCTTAGGCTACTACACTTCCATTTGGGATGGATGTAGCGAACTGAGTCAAGAGTTGGTTTCGTGTTAACCAAGCTTTTTTCTCCTTGCTTCTAAGCTGTCAAATCCTTTACAGCCACAACGTTCCGCAAGCACTTGGATACACGCAACCATACGAATTATCACTGGATATCCTGAGTTAGGAGTGACGTAAGTGGGAACGGGCAGCTTCCACTTGAGAAGTGACAAGTGGTACTAGTATAACGAAAGTGCCCAACCACCAAAACTTTTTCTTCCGTAAACGCATCTGATGTCAAAATGTAACATTTTGCATTACTGGTAGGACTGCTTGTTTGTGGTGAGCAGGACGTCAGTGGGTAACTAGGGTGCACACAACTAGTTGTCACGATCTCCAGAATGATGAAGTTTCTGCAGGAAAGGAATTGGCTGTTAGATGTGAGGGGGCGTCAATGAAGTTACCGTGTGTTCTGAAGTTAAAAATACTAAGATGATTGCGAGTTCACTAAAGGTTGGGCAAAAGTACCGGGTGTGAATAGTCAGTTCTACTGGAATAGCCACCGAATGCAAAATGCAAGCCAGTTCCGAATGTTACGTAAAATATTTTTCGGATAACAACTTTCTCAAATGATCACATTGCTTTCATTATTTATTGCTATGATTTTTCCTTCTTCAATGTCTAGAACTAGTAGATTGAGCTCGGAATCGATTGAGAACAACTTGTTCCAAAAAGGCGGGTTTGTGTGTTGTCGCGAATCGTTATAGTAGGTGGCGAAACTGGGCAAAGTTTGTTTGATGTGGAGAACAATAATTCTTCCTTGCTGTATTCGCTAAAATTTCTTGCTTGCACCTCACCAACTGTGATAAGGAAATGATGAACCGAATAGGGCTTGTATGCCTCTTCTATTGTCATGATGTTATTGTGAATAGTTTATGCCTGAGTAGCTGACAGCTGGGTTATCGCGAAAAACACAGCAATAATTAGGAATTGTTTGACTTCCTTTGTGAATAAAAGCGAAGCCGTAGCTGGCATTTTCGTCTATTCTGGATGTCCAGGAATCTCACAGTCTCCGGTTGCTACTCGTAATTCCAACATACATCGTGAATTAGAGTGAAGTTCACCCTATGTTCCAGTGAATGCCGACGCCCTTTTACTCTTTATACAGGAAGAGATGAATTACTTCATCTCGTGGGCCTACATTAGACCGGTTTTACTGTGGGCATCTGCTAGGGCTCGTCTGTTAAAACTGTTTTCCCGAAATAATAGGCACTTACTATCCCACCCACAGAAGAGATAGGATGGGACTACTAGAAAATGACAATTGAGTGCTTTTGGGATGATATCCACTACCCCGTTGTGCCCAATCTATATCAACTTTATATTTACCTCCAAATGCCTACAGTATTTTTAGAGTGAGGTTATATCGTACGCTCAACTTAAATTATCAATACACCCAGGTGCCCTTAAGAGGAGTTCAGATCTTCCACTTGCAGTTTGCTGTGCGCCTTTCAGAGGCATATACACTTGCGCGACCGTGAAGGCCAAACATTTAACCTGTTTATTGCGGTGGTATGCTTCGTCTTTTTGCGCCAAGTATCAGCTGCCTAATTTTGAAATGATAAGCACATGCCAATCGCTTTGCTGGCAAATATCTACATTTCCCCCAGCTGTCCTTCCCCTCAAGCAAGGGAATTTCACGATCAGTTCACTGCAACTGTCATCGACCACACTGGTTATTCTCTGCAATTTCCCTGCTGTTTTCGGTGTAATTGGCAGCACTTTTCTCACAGAGGTTGGGCTACCAAATGTTGTAAACTCCTCTACCAGACTTGAAGCAAGCCTATAGCTTATATTTGTGAAAATTGTGAAGCTTTTCTGTGTGTAATCAGGCACCTATTGTTAGCACTGTGCCCCATGCTGAGGCTGATGTTGCATTTATGATGCTTATTCACCGCAGTTGGGCAAAACCAACTTACACTTAAACTAAGTATTTTTAATCTGGATAAATTTCATTCCACTTTATCTGGTTTGTTCTGCGTACTTGATAATCTTCCCCCAACTTGCACACGTCGCTCATGCAAATTGTGGTAAACTTGCGTACTTGTGTCGCGTGGTATTTTTTTTAATAACTCGGACATTTTGTACTTATCACGGATTCACTTATAACCAATTTCTTCTATGTGCTCATTTAGCGAGTATTTATTTCGTTATATGCGTTTACTTTATTCGATTTCGGCATTTCGAATGATTGGCTGTTTTTTGACATCCCAGGTGTGGCTGTGCTTGATGTGCATGTTGATAAGGTGCCTACCTGTCTATTACCTACTACCTCGTCCATACTGGTTCCAGGAGACAGTTGGTCGTTGCTGGAGGGGACGGGGTGCACGGTCCTTGTGGTCGTGCTAGGCTCGAGGAGTGATTCCATGCACTCAGTGTGGAGCGGACTACGGTCCAGCCACCGCTTTGTGTGCGCTTGATTCCCCAAATACAACGTGCTTGTACTTGCCTGTGAAGAAGTGTGGGCCTGCTCTGTTGATGAAAAGTGGATCCCATCCGCATGCCTCCCGGTCTTATTCCTTCGGGTTTACACTGGATATGGGGTGTGTGGTTGGAGCTGTGGGTGGTGCAGCTCAAGCCATCCATGGTCCCTCTGTAGGCGCAGGCGTCCTGTGGCTGGCCACAGTGACAGGCAAATCCGAAACCGGATGTCGTCAACCATTGTTAGCATTGTATTGTGATCGTTTTGAACGGTGGCAATGGAGGTGATTTGCCTACTTTCTCTGGCTTGCAAAGATTCGGTTGTTTTGGGAGTGAACGGGTACTATTGAGGTACGTACCTATTGCATTTAACTTCTATTTAGTTTTATTTGTGCCGTAGTTAACGTCTCGGCTTGCTTTCTTAGTTGGACCCGGAAGATATTACGTGTCACGCAAGTCCCAAGCGACTCTGTTACTTACACAAATAGCTTCTCGCCACACTAATGTATACAGCTACATATGCCTACGGTTAAGTGATTGGATGTTGTGTAAGCTAGTATATAAAATTTAATAAAACAGTTTGAACACTTTTTCGAAAGCAGTGGGATTTACTAGATGTGTTAGTGTTGTGATCGCGTCAAATGGCCATTAGAGAATGTGTGATATTATCGCCTTCTAACGCATATAGCAGAAGATATCAACAGCACACAATAGGATATCACTGTTTTACGGTACCTATTATTTGTACATCATTCCACCTGGTAAATGCATTGATGGTATTTGCTTCCCTATTCCTATATCTGTCTCTTTCTATTGTTGATGTCGACACTTCGGACTAAATTTATGCCATTTAACTTCACGTCCAAACGTTAACTAACCACTGACAGTCGTACTGATTTCCTATAAGTGTAAGTGTAATTTTCCAAAACTAGAGGAATATGGCTGTTATTGTTGCATTCAATTCAAACTCATGCACTTTCGTAGTGTGATTGCTAATGAGAGTTACTGCTTCTCCAATCAGCTTGTGTTAGTCCATACACTAGTATGACCAAACGCCCGCTCGTAGCACTGCAGAGCTAAAACTCCAACCCCGGGACCTTGGTATGCCAACTGATATCTTTACTCGAAGCAGACGGTGCTTGTCACCATGTTGAATGAATAAGTGGAAGCCATTTAGATGCACTTCATTTCGGCTTGACAGAGTGATCTTATTTTCACACGCGTGACACCAGTATCCAATGGTTGGATGTCTAATTGGAGCTCGCCCAAATTACAGGCAGCGTTAACATCTGTTCGTGTCTCGTTACGTTCCCATTTGACAGATGGATCAGGTTACATTCCTTTTTGAGTGACACCGTGTGGTATTGTGGGTTGCGATGTGATGTCAATACAGCCAGGTCAAGTAACTCTGTACTATCGTCGCTTTCAGACACATGCATTGAGATTCACACAGGTCATCAATTTTGATTCACTGACAACGGCAACACGATGTGACATCCGAAGCGAAATGTTTGGACGCAGGTAGCACTTCGGCACTGATGGAATGGTCGAGATATGCTAGCGAACAGAACACGAGACCAAGGGGACCATACATAGTCACACACGACTGACTGCCTGGTGATTTCACAAACATGTGAATTCTCGCTTACCCCTTGCGTTGTTAGATTTATAATTCACCACTATTCGATTCAGAGAACGATTGCACACTTACAATGACATATCACATTTGTGAGTCCTGAAATATGGTAAGTAAGATATTTTAAATGTTACATGGGAACGACAACGATATTCACGGCTAACAACTTTTTTAACCTTTTTCACCATATTTCGAAAGAGTTGTACAGAATTCATTTCTACTTGCTCTTTAATACAGTTTTCAGTATTCAGAACAAGAGACGATCGGACCGGCCCTGGCACACAATCCGACACAGATAGCTGTTCGTTTGAGTGATTACACCTGTAATTCCCGTTCTTTATCCGACAAATTTGACTTAGCTAAGCTTATGAAAACCAGTTGACTCAAGTGCACCATTTCCCTGCAAGATGAAAGTTGCCTACTCACGCTTGTCATATTCTTTGTGTCATTCTTGTTCCATCGCTAATGTAAGTCTCGCTTGGGTACAATTTAAATCTAGAATAGTCCATGAAATTCTCCGCCGAAACATCGCGAATCGTATGGATGCTGCATACCGGGTGACTCCATCACTCTAGCAGGTACAAACATCCCAAACTCCTCTTCAGTTAAGGACCCTAGAGTAATATATTGCGCATCGCTGAATTTTTCCCAGCATGTCTCATATCAGATAGCAATGGCAAGGCAATTGAAATTCTATCTCATCAAGTGCTTTTTTCTATCCGAAGCGAGACTGGAAATGTTTAAGATTATCGTGAGACCTATGCTGGAGTACTGCATAATTATCCATAGCCCCCTGTGTAGAACGGATCGAATAGCTTTAGAAAACATTCAGCATTCTTTCGCGAAACTCCTTATTGGCCGATCCACCACTCTGAAAGATGAAGACCGTTGTCACCGCCTTAAACTAAACCCTCTATGGCTGCACCGCCTAAGAAATAATCTCCTTCTCTTTTACAATATCATACATTACCGGGTGTACACGACTCGAATAGATCCTAAATTGAAAATTTCCTCAACCTAGCTCACAAGCAATAGAGGTTACACACTACCCGTAAAAAAGGGGAACTAGAAGATCCGCTCCAACTTCTTCCTGGTAAGGTGTACTCACATATGGACCAAGGTACCATTGAATGTACGGGCAAGTGAGAACCTAAACAAATTTAAACGGAACTTGGGAGCTTTTTCGCCATGCAGAATATAATGAAGACATTCGGTCTTCAAGTGTCTGCAAATGTGTTAATCTCATCAGATCCAAACAATATATGACCGGTAATGCAAGTTAACCGCACTCCAGAATACCTTAAATTTAGGCTCGAAAATGCCACCTTGAAGTCACACTTCTAGGTGGAGCAACAACAAAAGTGTATCTTGCTTTATCTCTCCTTCGTGTATTGTAAATATTCTACTGTCTTATGGCAGCCGAATAATTTGCATCATCTAGAGCGTATTGTAAGGAGAAGCCAACTCATTCAGAACGCTATACTTCTGTTATATTTTATCATACCCAATCATATGGTATCCCACAATGTCACGTGACAAACTATTTGGCAACTTATTTGTTGTTATTTCTACCCCCTACTTTAACTATTTCATCTTATTGCTCTGTTATTCTGTTGGTCACGAGTGGGCCGATCATCTGAGGTGATGGCCTTAAGCTTCGAAACAACATGTTTACCCACGCCAACCGACCCACTGGTGAGTAGAAAAGTGTACTGAAATTAAAAATACAGTCCAATCAGAACTGCTGAACACACTTAATGGTATATGACGCCAACCGATGATCCCGGTAATCATGCAGGCAGAAAAACTAAGAATGACGATAGGGCTTACTGGTTTCAGTAACTAGCCTACCAGAAAAATACAGTTGCCAAAATTATGAATAAAATCGGTAGTGGCCAGCGTGCTTTTAAACCACACCGATACATGCCTAGGTGGAGGGTGTAGGTGAGCGTGAAACCTCTCGAGGGACTACCCAACATGGAAGCAGGTACCCAGGAGACAGTCCCACGAACGACCCTACTTCATTCTG
Organism: Dicrocoelium dendriticum; assembly: GCA_944474145.2. Taxonomy (NCBI): domain Eukaryota; kingdom Metazoa; phylum Platyhelminthes; class Trematoda; order Plagiorchiida; family Dicrocoeliidae; genus Dicrocoelium; species Dicrocoelium dendriticum. The sequence goes on from OX104063.1 coordinate 223,974,927, forward strand.
CACTGAAGCTGTTGTGCTCCTGGTTCCTAGTTGCTTCATCTTTACCATCTTACCAATATTTCCCATTAACTTATACCATAACCTCGCTCTTAGTTGTAGTGCATTTCCTCTATATCTCTACACCAAGAATCGGAAATGTATTGTCGCTTTCCTAATCGCTATGCCTTAGGCATCTTCTACAAGACTACGAGCCACTGAATATATCCTGACTGCGGTGAATAGACGCTTGTTTCTTTGTCTACTTATCCGCTGAATTCGTTCTTTTCAACCTTACCCTTGTAGTGCATAGTCAGGCACACTTTGAACATCCACCTACAAGGGAAGGCTGAAAGGAATGTAACTGAGCTCACTCAGCATCTCAACCATTTGGCAGCCCAAAACAAGGCTTGATTAGTTCAACTCCATAATGAGACCAAAGAATGTCTAGACACTATCGTCAATGGTCAGTGGTATATTTGGGATAAAAATCCGAAGCATGACATGTTCTGCCGGATGATCGGTTATGGGTGAGCAAGGTAAAGGCAAAAAGGGGAATAGGAAATAGTGAACAACTGCAAATTGCGAACTTGCCGATTACAGTGTTCCCGTCAGTTGCATGTACTATCCAAGATTATCATCTGTGGTTTCCGTGCAAACATGGAGATGGGTTGGTTTGTTTTACTTTTTCTGCTGTTTGTATGGGTCGTTTGGATTACGTGATATGATATAGTGTGGCCAGTGCACTGTCGAGACCTGCATTAAAGACGGCTAACGTGGGAGCTGAAATAATACCTTCTGAGAGAGTATTCTACGGGTGGCAAGCACGCAGCGAGAAGAAACTTCCTCGACACTCCAACCGACTGTATTGTTCTGCTAATTTCAGATGATGACCACTCAGTTTGTTGTTGTGACTCAGCTTCAACCGGTGATGGCACGGGTTGTTTAAAATTTGCTAAACCATGATTAGGTCACCACGCAAACGGCGATAACGTCTACTGAAAATGCCAAGCACTCTGAGACGCTGTTCGTATGACAAGCGGCGCAACCTTTTGACATTTTTGGTCGCCCCACGTTGTGGAAGCTCTAAGACCGTGAGATCCCGCTTTAGCCATGGGTGCAATGCTTGAATTGCATATTCATAATATGGGCGTATATATGTGGGAAGTATTTGGCGGAAAATAGACGGTTCGAATTGCCTGAAAGTTCTCCATAAAAGTCCCACCATTTGGATCCCCTTCTTCGATGCATTTTTGGACTGCTCCGAGCAGCCGAGATCTTCCTGGACCAACACACCGAGATCCTTTTCGAGAGAACAGTGTTGCAGATCCTGGTCTCCCAGCTTATATGTGTGAACCATTCGGTGTCTTAAATGGAGCACTCGACATTTAGCCACATTGAAGGAAAGGCGATTTTTGACCGACCATCCATAGATCTTGTCAAGGTCGATTTGAAGCTGGATACGGTCTTCTGGAGCTCTGATCACTCGCCAAACTTTCATGTCATCGGCGTAGAGTAAACAGTTGGACGTAATTTGACTCACTAGATCGTTTATGAAGACCAATAATAGATGAGTCTCCAATACCGAACTCTGTGGCATGCCGCATTCGGCGTGAATTGGGTCTGATATGAAGTCATGTACTCCCACCTCCAGAAGCCTGTGCGAGAGGAAGTTGCCGATCCACCAGAAGACAGGGTCCCCAATGCCACATCCTTGACGTTTAGCAAGAAGAATACAATGGTTCAACCTGTCGAATGACTTACAGAAATCTAAGTAAGCCACATCAACTCCTGCACCTGAGTCCACAGTTTCGGTCCAGCTGTCTCGTGCTAACAATAGATTGGTTGCGCACGACCGATTCTAGCGGAAGCCGTGTTATTGCTGAACAATGTAACCAAAGCCGTCCAGATAAGACATGTGTGCGTCGACAACCATAACCTCCATAACTTTTGAAAGAAGTGGCAGTAGAGTCATTGGTCGCTAATTAGCTGGATCGGAACGATTAACCTCTTTGTAAATGGAAATTATTATTCCGTGTTTCCATGTTGCAGGAACGTACCAATATTTAAGGCAGTGCTGGAACAAGCGCGCCAAGCGTTCGGACAAAATCTTCGCCGCCACAAGAAAGTCTTTGTGCGGATGTCGTCAATTCCTGGACAGGCGTGCAGACGCATGGATAGCAGCTTTCTGATCACGATGTCTACGGTAAAACTTATATGAGTCAGTCCTGATGTGGACACAATAGATTCCAAAGATCCAGGAGACCACGGGATGCAATTAAACGTTGGTGTATATTGTTGTTGCAGAACGTTCGACGTTTCTTTAGCGGTCCGTGTTAGACCATCCGCTGTTTGAAGAGTGGGAAATCCACTTTTCACCTTGCGGAGGTTGTTCACCTGTTTGTAAAGAAGCATGGGATTTGCAGTTAATCACTCAGGTAAAGTATGTTAGAGGGCTGATTTATCCGTGAGAACTAATTGGGTACAGCTGTTCCGGTGGACAACATATGCCTTGCGGTTTGTGGGTATAGCACGCTCTGTTGCGCATCACCATGTGTTTGCGTGTCCTACTCCGTATAAACCAAGTCAAGTTTCCAGAACTGATAGTCTTAGTTTTTGATGCTCAACTAACCAGGGCGTTAAACTTACTGACGAAACGTTTCCAGGCAATATCGGGTGTGTCCTCGGTTAGGAAACTCCAGTCGGTCGCCTTAACGAGTCGGGTTTTGGTGACGTAACTGGTTACGGTTCGCGTTGTTTGAGTTCTGTCCACGGGATATTCCGCATAGCAAGTGTACATGAAATTCAAAGTCGCGTGAGCACCGCGACCTAGAGGAATATAGATTATCACTCTTTCGATCATCAGTACCTCATTAGTGAATATTCGGTCCAATATGGATGGTCTGTTATTTCCCCTGAATCTGATCGGCGAAGTGACGTGGCCATGAAGCCGAAAATCTGCGACAAGACCTTGCAGGTCTGCTTTTAATTGCTTTCTTGATGTGGCCTGTGATTCTAGAACATGTAAGTTGAAATCGCCGGGACTAGAATGGGACAGTATTTCTTGTTTATCATCTGTCTCAATGCAGCCACCAATTTGCAGTCCATCTCAGGTGTAGACGATGGTGCTCGGTAAACAGCAACCACTAGGCCATGATCATTCCCTCTCAGCCGGAAGTTGCACCAAATAGAGTCAAGTACATCGGTTTTCTAATCGCATATGGGTTCACACAGCAGGTTGTTACGAAAGTAGAGGGCTACTCTACCACCATTGCTGGCTCGATCATTCCCGACAACAGACATAGCGCGATTTCAGCATCCGTAACCTCACAGCACAACCACGTTTCTGTGCTAGCGACGAGGTCCTAAGCTGCTGACTGGTGTAAAAGTCTTAATTCAGTCAATTTTCTGAGTAGACTTTGGGCTTTCGTGTACAGCATGAGAGATTCTCCGAGACTAAATATGTGTTGGGTGGAATGGATGAAGAAAGTGAGTTTGCGCCGAACGATGTAATCTCGGCGGCCAATCGCTTTTTGGATTGGGTGCAGACTCTCGAGACGAGTTCGGTATATATTCAAGTATCAGATGCCTCGGATCCCGATGTTCGCTCGTCTTCTGCTATTTCTTCCGGATGTTATAACTACTGTTGTAACCGTCACGGAGTCGGGTCCCACAGTTGGTGTTTTCCTTGAGAATTGTGCCTCCACTGATTTGTTATTAGAAGGTCGTGGTGGTCCTGCTGCTTTCAGACGAATTACTGTTGGCAACCTTCTACGGAATTTAGTCCAGTTCACTAGAAGTGTTTTTGTCGTTAGTGCTGATTACGACACCAGTTTCAACAGCCTGGGACCGCACCCCTTATAGTTCGGTGATAAGGGGATCCTTGTCAATGAGGTGGCCACGACATTTTCGAGAGAAAGAGCGTCACGGATGTAGTGTCATTGCTCCCGGTCGTGTAAGTGCACATCGTCGGAAGAGGAATCAGAAAGCTTAGGAACACCGTGAGCAATCACTGTTTGCCTAGTTTGACATATTTTGTTCCTCTCTCTATTAGTTGGATCCGCTGCACGTTCTTTCCACTGGATTTCTGGTAGTATGCGCACTTCAGTTGAGGCGTTGTGGAGTCGATTCGCGGATAGCAGAACGGCCTCTGCCTAATTCCCCGAGTTCAGTGTTATCCGAAGTAATCAGGGTTCACCGTAGTGCAAGCTGCGTTGTAAAGTCGTAGGATCAGCGTAGACACTGATTACCATACATATGGAACTCCATTGATTTCGATTGTCTGTCGGCCTATCTTTAATTGTATTAGATTTGGATTCGGGAACATTAGTGCACACTAGGTTTAAGGTACCATGGTTGCGCTTGTACTACTGGTTTTGGAGCTTTAGTTTCCGGTGCCTTTGGCTAATTTGTGAACCGCACTGATGGGGATCATCCGTGCTGCGACATTCTAGTCTTCTCTAGTCCGGTCACCAAGGTTACCGGTGCTATTTCCGGTGTTTGCTTTGGGGGCAACCAATGCGTATGTTACATGTTTCTTCACTATGGTTGGTTGACTACAGCTTAAGGTCTACTGTATAGCGATCAAACTACTAGGTGTAACACATTGTACAGAAGTTAAAGCAGGCATGCTGCAGGCAGCGATTTTACTTATGAGATAGAGAAGCGAATTGGTACTGACTGAGACAGAGTCGCTGGGGTGAGGTTGGGACGTCCGACTCTTTTCTTTAGCCTGAATGGGGAATTAGGGGTGTTATTTTCACATACAAGTGCAGGTCCGTTTCCTCGCATAGGTGTAACCCTGGCGCACACCAGTTGCTCGACTGCTTTCTTTAGTCCTTCACACTTCTTCAGTAGCCCAGTTAGACAGCTAACAACTGGGATAGCACTGCATACTGGGCAGAACCGAAATGCCTCTGTCGTGTTATTGGACCGTCTCGTTTTTATCGGCTCCGTCCCAAGGCATTTTGTGTGATAGGTTTTCAAGCAACTACTGCAAACTAGCCCACTCTTCACCAAGTTAACGCACAACTCACACTTGCTCTTGACGTGTGACATGTTCGCCGAAGGCATGCAGTTTTAAGGTTACGCGTTTGTCGGATGATCAGTTAGTCTAGCTTACCGCGTCAATGATATGCGTGAGTTAGCGTGGCGCGTCCGGTGTCAGCGCTGATCCCTTGCAAGCACACACTGCAGTGTTGGTCGGTTGATCGATCGATGTTAGGCCCGACTGGTTTGGGACCTAGTAAATGAATCTAAATACAACGCTGAACACAGATTGAGAGATAAGAAAATGCTTCACAGATGAGTTGAGAAACACCTGTTTGGAATAAGCCTAGGCTTTTCGGATTACCTAGATAAATCTGTATCAAATGCTGTCACACAGGCAATCGGCTCAAGTTCAATGCGTTATCCGCTTGCGTTTAATCACTGATGACAGTGAAAACGGTTAGTGATTGCATGGACTTTAATCGTAGAAGATAATTCCACGTATGATGGATCACTGTGTAGGGCTGGCAAATCCGGTTCGACATACGCTATGCCTTAAATCCCTACGACGTGAATATTGCATATATTATTTTGATAAAGCAACTTGAGTTTGATGATCCGCTGGACTTACCATACTGTAGTATTTTCGTTATTTTCGCAACTCCCTAAATTGCTCCTCACAAATTGCTCCAACGGTATTACTCCAGTCTATTAAGTGATATTGTGTATTATTCATCTGGTTTTGCTTGGTGAATCGAACTGTTTCATCCTTTTCATAAGCCCTCTCCCTGCCACCCACCACCCGTCTAACCGTCACCACCATGGCACCACCAACCTACACCGAAAACAACCAAATGAGAACGCGAAGTGGTAGCGTAAGGTGACAAAAGTGCCAAATGAAAATATTCGCAAAACATTTCCATTGTAACCCTGTAAAAATCCAAACAATTGACAGCCTCGCATGCCTGAACATGATGCAATGTAAATATGATCCGTCTCATTGTGGGCTCGGTTTCTCGGTACCATGAGAATTATTATTATTATTATTATTATTAAAACTACTGACGGTGCAATGCGGTATCTTTATTGCACGGGTCTACGAGGCACCTACTAGAAGTTGAATCAGGCGTGGTTAATCTTCCGTTTGTACTAAGAAGAGGATGATGACAACGGTAATGATACGTCAGTGTCTTAATATAATACATCGGAAAGGATTTGGTGCATAATGACAATTGTTTAAGAGCGCCGAATGGCTGCACTCGAGACATACGATGCAGGTCGTTACGAAATAGTGTATAACCACATCAGAGTTCACAGCTGTATGTGACAACCATGTTGCTTCTTGAAAATTTTCAAAAAATGTGAACACTGTTTTGTAAGCCGAATGTTTGACACTGATATTGACCAGACACCTTACACAGTACGTCGAAGATTAGACACGGGACTACCTACACTGACGATGAATAAGACGTTAATACCTTCACCAAGTTCACATCGAAAAAACGATTTGTCGCCGGCCACTCACTGGTCGGCGAAACTTCACGTGAGTTGTACAACCTCCGAAACATTGCTTAAATCTGAGAAACTTTCATGTATGTACACCAACACCCAAGGGCTCTTCAGTAAAATTAACGAACTTCGACTACGTCAGGTTGCGAATGCTTGGGACCTAATTTCCATTACCGAAAATTGGTTACACCAAGAGGTGACTGATGCTGAGGTTGAGATAGCCGGAATGTCACTCATCCGGAACGACCGCCCCAGCAGAGGAGGTAGGGTTCACTCTACCACCGCAGCGAGCTGCAGTGTGCAATAATTGATGATCTGGAAACACAAGTTACCGACTCACTGGTGCCGTCTCCGACTAAGACACAACGACGTATGTCTCGTAGCTGTCGTTTACCGCCCACCAAACTTCACTCCGGAAATGAATTCCCGCTTGATGCATGTTCTGAACAGAGTAACACGCACTAGGTGCAGCCATATTCTCATTTCAACCTACACGATCTGGAGGTATCGACATCACGCAGTGAACCGTTCAAAGCAGACTTGCATGAATCGATCGCTAATATTCCCTTGTACAATAATGTCACCACGCCCACTAGATTCAGGACAGCAAACAAACCGTCCATATTGGACCTAGTGCTCACAAATGAAGAGCTCATGATTGACAAGTTATTAGTGGATAGTCCATTAGATATCAGCAACCGTGTAGTAATAACGTTTAACCATACGTGTTATGCAGAGTATCCATCTAAACACTCGGAAATAACTCATACAATCACACGCTATCACCTATTGAAAGAACTCGTCGACGCAGCTGCTTCGGAATTCTCAAACAAAGGTCCCCTTGACAACGTTTGGACAGAGTTCGTTGATAGACTCAGCGACATCTCCAACAGAGCATCAGAAACCAAGCCCCTTCGTCCCGCAAAAATGTCTTCAATTCTAAAGAGCAGGACTCGAAAATGCCTGGCGCTAAGGAATGCAGCATGGGGTGCCCACAAGATTAACCCCGACTCAGAGACTTGGGGCAATTTCCTGATGCATCGCAACCATTGCACTGCACTTGTCTGTGAGCACAAAGTAACTTATCATCAGTGCCTAGCCAAAACATTCCTGACAAAGGACAAACTGCTGTACAGCCATGTCAACAATCTTCGTAAAGTGAAATATGGAATCCCTCCACTTTTCACGACAGGCGGTAGAGTACAAAGCGCCGAAGAAGCAGCTAATGCCCTGCGGCTGCAATACGCCCTAATTTTCGAACTCGCAGCCTCTACCTGTCCCACAATGTCATGCACATTAACGACTCCATTGATTAGACATATAATTTTCAACCCATCAATTGTGCTAAGGAAGTTACTCTCACTGCGTGATCATAGTTCTCCGGGAGCAGACAACATCCGCCCGAAGGCACTGAAGGCTGCGGCCAACAAGCTAGCTTAACCACTGTCACAGTTCTTTCAAAGGCGCTTTGATGATCAACAATTCCCCCACTATGTGGAAGTGTGGTATTATCACCCCAATTGTTAAAGGCAGTAGCCGTTCAGAGCTTGCAAACTATCCTCCAGTCACTCTCCTCTCTGTGCCCGTGAAGGTGACGGAAGCGGTCATCCCTGAGGTTCTGATGAACTACCTGGAAAAATGCAACATCTTGGCACTGGAGCAGCATGGCTTCCGTCAACACCTGCATGCACCACCAACCTACTGAATGCACGAGATAGTTGGACGGAAGTGGCTGATGATGGGGTTGGAGTTGACGTCATCTATGTGGACTTCTCCAAAGCTTTCGACCGCCTGGATCACTGCATCATACTTCACCCGCTACAGAGTTAAAGAATCAGAAATCCTCTTCTTGGTTGTATTGGCATCTTTCTTCACCAACCGAAGGTTCAAATACGTGTTCGGGACCACTCGCTAAGTCGATTGAGGTGGAATGTTGTGTCCCACAAGGCTCAGTGCTGGGACCGCGCTTTCTCCTGGTGTTAATCAGCTACCTGGCAAGAGTTATCTCTTCAAAGCTCCTGCTTTTCCCCGATGACGTCAAGATATGACGGACAATTAATAACAGGGAGGATCACGATCTAATTCAACATGATCTAGATCGCATTTGTGAATGGTCAAAGAGGAACCTGCTCCAGTTGAACATTGCTAAGTGCAAGGTGATGCATCTGCGTCACCAGCCGGTGAACGCATACAAGTTTGGAGACCATACCTTGCAGAAGGTCTCCCAGGAGCCAGACCTGGGTGCATTGGGTGTTCAAAACAAACAGAGAAGGCGACGAGAACCGGAAATCAACATTTCGGTCTTCTTCGCAGAGCCTTCGGTCGGTTTGAACCCTCAATCTTTCCCCAAATGCCTAACACCTACGTGCGACCTCACTTGGAATATGCTATTCAGGCGTGGCAGCCGTGGCAGAAACAGGATCTCGTGCTCACGAGACTCCCCAACGAAGGGCAACCAAGAACGTCAGGCGCCTCTTTCATTTGCCCTATCAGCTTAGACTGACATCTCTAAGAATGTACAGCAGTCGATATCGGTTTTTGCGGGGGGATCTCATAATGGTTTACCAGATTCTGAGGAACCCAAACCACATTTGCCGTCCGCTGCTGGAATTGAACCACAACACTAACCCAAGAGGCTATCCTCTGGAACTGAACATGTAACATAGCCGGCTTGAATGCCGTAGAAATTTCTTTTCCCTCCGCGTGTGCCAGTCTTGGAACGTCCTCCCTAATAATGTCGTCTCTGCTCCCAATTTGGCAATATTTACTAAACGAGTTGACGATGCGTTGTCTCGTTTGCATTTCATTTTATGACTGGTTAGCCAGGGGCTATAAAACGCAATCAAACCGTGTCTTACCAAACTCCCGACCAATGCATTTATAGATTTATACTTTTAATACGCGAACATCCCCACTATTCTACATAAGTCTATGGTAAGTTCACCACAACGCTTTTCACTTTATCATGCAATTTACTTTTCGCAATAATTTCCATCCCGCGGGACTCATTAAGCATTGCTTTTTTACCCGTAATACACCGTTGTTCCATTGTTCCATCTGTTTCGCTTACATTTGTGCCACAAAACTTTGTTATAGTAGTAACTTAAATGAAAGTAGCTCCTTCTCATTTCGACATTTTAGCGGGAGCTTATGTAGTGGTTCCAAAAGGCAGATTGAGTTGTAATGAAGCTTTTTTACAATAATATGTTCCCTGTTCACTTAGCTACAAAAAACGGTATGAATAAACGCTGCAAGCTAAGGGAACGAAAAGAACTTAGCACACAAGAGCAGTCGTGCAATGCAACCAAAACGAGCACCGAGCAAGATAGCGGGGCTCAACATAAACACTAGAACTCGACATGCAGTTCAATAATCCGCACCGATCGCCTAAGTGTACCACGCCATAATAAGTTTAGTTAGGATTTTACACAAGAAAGCAGGGAAATCTATATAGTCAGCTGCGCAGACCTTACCCACAAGGGACTGTGTGAAGACTGTGAAGACGTGAAGACGTGAAAACTACTGGTCGCCAGCCAGCCATCTGCGAGACCAGAGCGCCACACCGACCCATTGGGCCTTGTAGTAGTGTGAACTACACCGAAACAGCCGTTGGCGGAGCACTAATGCGAACGAAGCTTAGCAGGCTTCCATCCGCATCCTGCTTATGGTGTCGTGACGGGAAAATATTTATAGAAGGGCAATTAGTGATGTTCGATTAACTTGCTGAGCGGGGAGTTCGTTGTAACTCGTTGAGGCATGGGGATCCACCGAAACGTTAAACCCATATGCAACCAACCAACGTGTATCCATTGAAAGCAAAATGGAATAGGGCAGCGTAAATGTATGGCTGTACCTACACAACCAGGTTAAATACGACAAAAGTATGAAACTATTTTTGGGTTTTCGGAAAGTGTTGTTCATTGTTGATAGTTTCAAATGCTTTTTTCTTTTATTGTGGACTTTGAAAAACAATACCTGAAAATTTGGGGTATACTCTATGAAAAAACATCAAACGCTGACAACAGCTGAGAAACGAACAAGAGGTTTCACTTCCATACCACGTCGGCTAATAGTAGTTCGTGTAGCGGTGAGGTCGGCTGTCATTGTAGGTTCCGCTGAAGCAGAGTAGCTGTTCCGAAGTTGCTGTGCTGGTCGTGATGATGCAGACTGAGAAGCTGCTTATTGCGCCGTACAGTCACAGTTGTCAAGAAATGCAGGCTCGAGTCTACCAACAATGATTTTCTCATTTTACCTTTGTTGTTAATGGTACATATGTGTTCTGCGTACGGCACGGTACAGACCAGAATAGGAAGGTTTAAGTGACCAGCGAAAGCCGCCGGTGCGAATGAACATGTATGTGCAAGTGGTAAGACATTCGTAATAGGTGGTACGCAAGATCTGTGCTCTGGATTGCACCGGTTGGAACAGTCGTTTGTGGGGCAACAGACGAGCTGCGTTCTAGGAACTTTTGATGAGACAATTTCTACAGGTAAGCGCCAAGTGCATCCAAATACTAAGGAAGATGGTATAGCGTGCAAGTCGGCTTTAATCGTTTGTCTCATATCTAAGAGAACTAGCGCTGGATCGGGCACAAAGAGATGCTCTGCGTTGCCGATGGAATCTTACTACCATCCCGTTCGGTGTGGAGTGGTATGCGGTGGTTCGGTTGTGATGGCAACCTACTAGGTTGAGCAGTTTTCTGACAGATCCGTTTAAGTGTTTTCCTCGTTCGGTGATGACTACAGTAGAGCAAGCAAATTCAGCTACCCAGCGTCCCCTAGAAAGCAGGTGTGGTTGTCTTAGATGCTCAGTTGGTAATCGGAATAGCTTCCGGCCAACGTATTAATCTGTCAACTCTGGTGAGGGGGAAGATGTAGCTTTTGATTGGCGGAATAGGTCTGACCAAGTCGAAGTGAAGGTGTTCAAAATAAGAGTTAGAAGTGGGAAAGAAGCCGAGTGGGCTTTCGTTGTATCTGTACTCTTTAGAGCGGACACTCTAGGCGCGCACGGGCCCAAAGGTGGACATCACTGTTGATGTGTCAAACAAAACGTCCGGTTACGAACGTTTGGAAGGCAAATATGCTGTGATGAGACAGACTGAGTAGCGTATCGGAGACTAGTTAGCGCCTTACGGTATGAATTACCGGGAGAGAGAGAAGCTTGTGAGATCTCAGAACGAGTAACCTTCTCTGATGAAGTCAGTGGAACTGCTCGTAGTTTCAAAGAGATGCGGCGTCGAAGGTTGTCTATGTCTGGATCAAATGTTGGGCTTCAGCCATGGCGGCTAGATTGGTATTTGTTTCCGGAGTCAAGTTGAGCTGATGGATTCGTGTAAGTGCGTTCGCGGCATGGTTGATAGCGCCAAACTTTTCGTACGTCTGTCGTAAACAGAGTGACTTGTTCCAGATGCCTGGTTTCTCGCCGAGAATAACTGTCTTTTGTGCCACTGATTGTACAGATCAAAAGCTTGTGATCGATACAAACTGTGAAATCTCAACCTTCAGAGTAATACTGAAAATGAAGGACACCTTATTACATCGTATGTAATTCAGTACCGAAGATGCTGTTACGCGATCCGACAGCCAGCAAACGATTTGAAAAGCAACTCAGATGTATTATCTAGCGATAGTCGGTGGGTTGTTAGAAAACCGCACGGACGGCGGTATCCGGTTTGTCAGTTGTACGAGTGGTGCAGTTAGGTCTGGGTGAGCAAGAAATGCTACTTTGCAGACAGCATCTTTGAGCCACTTGAAAGCCAAAGGAGCGTCATTTAGTAAGTGTAAAATACGTCACTTACCTCGGAGCAAGTCGATCTTTAGTTGCATTAGGTTCGTGCAGTTGGAAATAAAACATAGGTAGTAGTTGACCAGGCCACAACATCGGCAAAGCCGTGGAGGAGCTGTACGCTATCGGGTGCGTCCCCAGGTTGGGGATCGGGGAATGTCTTCCTTATTGAGGTAACTGCGAATAAGCCGCGTTTTCTTTGCAGACGAGATGAATAAGCAGTCGCGGACAATCAGCGGCAGCTTCTCAGGGTGTGGGGAGTTCTGGATTGGTCACCTAGTTCTCCATTAAATACCACAAGCGCTGGTACGGCTCCAGTGTGACCGGCTATGGGGTTACTGACCGCTCACTCCTGTAACTGGTGGTTAGAAGCTAACGGAGGGCGGATGAACAACGTCGTTGGCCGCCGGCTTCTCTGTGGACTGCTTCCGAACACAAAAGCGAAGGAACCATTTGGCTATCAACTGTCTTTGTGAACCACCCCGCTGCTTTGCGGGTCAAGTCTTTAGACCAAAAGCTCGGGATGGGGTTCCTTAAGTCAACCCTCTTCCTCGGCATGGGCATTTAGGAACCTTAATACCCATAAAGCATATGGAACTTTCCACCATTCCTCTAGCTTACTCTTTTTGTTATTATTACTCATGTGTTGTGGCACTCCGCCAAATGTTTATTGCGCGAGTGTTTATATATATATATATATATATATATATATATATATATATAATCCTTCAGTAGCTGGGTTTTTTCTGGTAGCGCTTCAATTCAAGCAGGGGATATCTTGTGGCCGAGGAGGTCGATGGTGCGTTATCCAAGTTCGCGTTTTTCATAGATGACACTAACCGCACGTTGCATCAATCGTTTGAAAAGTACATCAAGGTGATCATGAAGTTCATTGTCACAAGAGCTAACAATGAGATTATCATCTAGGTATGGATGAACACCCTCAATACTCGTATTACTTCACGAATGAAACGCTGCAGCTTTTGTACACTGTTGCCAAGACGGAAAGACATGCTGAGGTATTTGAACAGACCAAACGCTATAATAATTGCTGTTTTAGATATGTCTTCTGGTGCCACTCGTACTTGGTGGTAGGCGCGGACTAGGTTTATCTTGCTAAAGATTGACTTACTAGCCAGAGCTGAGGCTGTCAGCCAAATGCCGGATGGGATACTTATCCGTCACGATAACTTTGTTGAATGCTATTTAATCGCCACAGGGACACCAGTCACCGGATTTCTTTGGTACCATTTGCAATGGTGATATCCATGGACTATTAGTCGAGTGGATTGTTCCAAAGTTCGACACGAATTCTCTCTTAGCCGCGTTTACTTTGTCCGGGGCTAGTCTGCGAGGGCGGGATTAAACAAATAGATCCATTTTGCAGATGTGTTACATGACGTTCAGCGTCACGGGAGATAAGAGTTTCTGGATACGAATTAGCTTAGGGTGTTAGTTGAATAAGTCTATAAAAGGTTGCGCAAGTTGAGACAGGACACGAATGATAGTGATGGCAGCCACTTTAACGCTTTTCCTGATAACACTGAGTCCTGCCCGAGAGCCGATGGGCTACTACCTTTTAGCATCAAACGTAAGTGGAAATGTTAAGTAAAGTCAATGCCTATGATAGGAAACCGATGACTGTTACATTGAAAGTGCAGTAAAACTTTCTCCTGTGGACTGGATTGAGGGTTAGCACGTATTTGCCGAAAGTTGCTAAGGCTGTGTCATTAGCGGTACGTATTCTTGTAGTTGAAGGTAAAAAAAACGTGATTTGAGCTATGGGGTATAACGTTAGCTTCTCATCCGGTGTCCATTAGGTACTCCGTACCGGAAGTCAAACACCTAACACTACTTCGGCGACTGGTTTCAGCCGGTTACATCTGACACAATGAAGGGCAGGCCGATAAGTTTCCGCGTTTATTGATTAAGCTAAATGGATTGAGGCAATTATGGGCGGCGTCGCCGTAACCTTTGTGGTACCAACAGTAGCCTTATCTATTGCTGGATTTGGATCGTCTTGATGGTGATTTCTTGCTTCACAGTGAACAGGATTTAATATGTCGGAGGCCTGACAGCTCTGCCTCAAGGAAAATTAATAGTAGTTCCCCTTGAAAAAAGCATGCAGATTTATCAGTTACGTACTGTCGTTTTGATGAGGTGGTGGTAAATTTCTAATGCGCGACCAACCCAGGTGTTTAGGTTCGGAGAATCCTGTGCCTACCAAGCTGAATACCTAAATGCCATGCGTTTTTGAATCTTGCTCCTTAGAAACGCTTTTACTTCTCTGAAGCGACAGATTTTGACTTTGTTGTTTTTGCTATTAGCTTGTTGAACTGGCTGACAAACTCCGACTTGGCAATGTTAAGGGGCCATTCCGATAGGAGGGAGCAGCTAGTTGTTTCTGTGAGGTCAGACTACTTGACATATTTGGTTTCGACATAAAATTTTTCGGTAGTTTCTCTAAGCTATCATGCTTAGCAAATGAGGCGGAACAGTAGTGTTATGTGAATGCTATGACCCAATGCAATGCTTATTTTACTACATCAACTATGAGTACTTCTTTGACAAACAGCGGGTTCCAGCTTGCCGGTTTAGTTGCCATCCTGAAACGCCTTTGAAAGGTGGCATGTTTATACAGCAGGAAACCAGTAATTAGCCATTGCAGTTCTGTTTGAATTCCTCACTAAGATTGGCCAGTGCTTCTAGGGCGTGTTGGAGGAAGATCCCTACCAGGAGAAGCTTGCTGCAAAAATGTTCTATTAGGCTTTTCATAACAGAATCTAGAACACTGTGTAGCTTGACGAGTGGTACGCAATAGACACTAAACATATTGTGGTGGATTAAAGGTAGATACTATTGCACCGGGTATAAGTAGTGTGGTGGTGCAAGATGACACACCAACAACGAGTCCTGCCGACTTCCCCAAAGTTGAAGATGACATCAGGATTACAGTTCCCTGAGCATGAGGATTGAACACAGAGGCAAGCACCAGTTGGGGAACACTCCATGGAGAGCACGCAGATGAGCGGACGCCTCCAAGGTATGAACGAACACACCTAGTGTAAGCCACTTTAGCAATAAACAATTACCGCCTGCCCTTTGGGTTCTAACATTTGGTGCCGTGACCTCGCAAGTCGTGAAGAGTCCCTGGCCGGATCCATTTGAAGACGGGGATGTGAATGCGTTTTTGAAGGATTTCGAGGAGGTGGCAGAGGCGGCAGGACTGAAGACGGACCGGGCGAAGATAGCGGCACTGCGGAGTCTCCTCAAGGGCAGAGCGAAGGCGGTTCTGGAGGCGGCGCGAAGAGGTCCGGTCAGGTTGGAGTGGACCACCGCGAAGGAAGCGTTGCTCTTTGGCCGGAACGCGCTAGCGGACCGCAAGGAGGTGATGCGACGGTTCAAGGCGTCGCGGCTTGATGCTTGGACGGGTCCCCTAGTGTTTGTTGTTCACCTCAGAAGCTTGTTGGACCGCGCCTTGCCGGGGTTGGATGAACCGTCAAAGACGCAGTTGCTGGTGGATCAGTTTTTGGCCGGCCTCCCACATCCAACCGCGGAGCGCGTTCGGATTGCAATGCTGCTCGGAAGATGCAATTGGAGGAGTTGGCGCATGTTACTCGAGACCTGGGCGACGCACCACTAGCTGCGCTGAAGGAAGAGCCTCATGAGAATGTGGAACGGATGATGGAACAGCTTCCGGAAGACATCAATGGGCTTCGCGTTCAGCGTTATCGGGTGCGCACAAAGGGATGTTGCTTCATCTGCGGGATACCGGGGCACTGGAAGAGACAATATCCGCAGAGGCGTGGTGTTACTCGTGTGACGAATAAACGTGTGCAACCTTATTTTTCTTTTCGGATCGAGGATTGTGTACTTGGGGCGTTGAGCAGGAGTGCGGTTGAAGCAATGGTAGAAGTAGACGGAACGATGGAAAGGTGTCTGATCGATACGGGTTCTGCGGTGTCACTAATCAATCATCGGCGAGGTGAAAAGCTTCAGTCGTGCTGCACGATCGTAAGAGCGGTTGGCGGTCATTCAGTGGGAATTAATGGGATGGCCGAACACACCGTGGGAATTGGGGGACGAAAGCCAACACACTTCTTTCTCGTGTCACCAGGTGCGAAACAAACCATACTGGGAGCAGATTTCCTGAAGCTCAATAAAGCTGTCATTGATCTAAAGCGTGGGAAATTGCTAATAGAATGCGGGTCACTACCACTCATTAATCGTGGAGAAATGAGATCTTCGCAGTCGGTCGTTGCTGTGTTACATTTGAGCCCATCTTTGCAGTCGCTGATCAACAAATACCAACCCTTGTTTGCGGATGACAGCAGCCAATATGGGTTTTGCGATTGGATCGAGCACACCATCCCGCTAACTCGCCAGCCGTATCGGCCCTATGGACTTCGAAGGATACCATTCCATCTGGAGGCTGAGATGAACAGGCAAGTGCGGGAAATGCTGGGCGCGGGCGTGATTGAGGAGGCACATAGCCCGTACAACTCTCCTGTCGTCTGAGTTAAGAAGACGAATGGGAAGTACCGATTCTGTGTCGACTTGCGAAGAATGAATGAAATTGCCTTGACTCGCTTAGTTCCAGTTTCATCAGTTGCTGACATTTTTGATCGGCTGCAGCAGTCGAGGATATTCACGGTCCTGGACTTGAGATCAGGATACTGGCAACTGGCAATAAAACAGGAGGATCGAGAGATTGGATTGGAATTCTTCTACTGAATGGCCTACCGCGCAACAATGTTTGCAGTTGAAAACTACATTTACGAACTACGATGATTTACTCTTGCTCCTTGGCGGAAATTGCACGATTGATGATGCAGCGAAAATTAAATTATTACGACACCATCTCGGCATCGTGGGTCAGCGACATTTCGACGGCTTACAATTACATACGAAGGGAGACCTAAAAACTGTGTTCTATTCCCTGGACCGAATATGGGGGGAAAAGCCCCATGTGTTTACTGCTGGGTATAAATTCAGCACCATGCGACAACAACCAAATGATACTGTAAATGAGTTTATCTCTCGTCTCCTTACTGCTCTCCCTGACTGCGCCTATGATCAGATCCTTTCAGCGCAGTTCGAAGAAGCGATGCTGTTACAGGCATTAATCGTGGGTGTTTTCGATGAGAAGGCACGAGAACGTCTGCTCTCAATGGAACAATGGAACAATGGTATATGACGGGTAAAAAAGCATACACTTAACGAGTCCCGCAGGTTGGCAATAGAAATACTAACAGATTGGCAAACCACATAAGTGGTTGAAGTAAGGAACGTCAGTGAGATAAAAGGTAGAAATATAACAGTTTTAGGGGGATAAAGTGGTACGACGCAAAACTGGCTAAGAAATTATTATCGTTGGTGATGGTAGCACATAAAAATAAAGTACTCACTGGTTCGCACAGATTTACGACCGTGAATTTGGGGTATAAATCCAAAGAGGCTGGTCAGCCTAAATATATACAAGCGTTTTCGTTCATAAAACAAAGCGCAGGGGGCTCAGTGCGACGTCCAATCGTTTTTTAAACGTATCTAACGTGGGGGCACAAACAACTGAGTTTGGAAGATCGTTCCATGGCCTGCAGACCCGGAGGGAGAAATAGGTTCTCCGACAGTCTAGACGACTGTACTGATGGCTCAGCTTTAAACTGTTACCGCGAAGGTTAGTGTTTGGGCTGAGCTTCAAGAGGTGGCGGCATACGTGACTGGGATCGCTCAATATCTGGTACACTAGTATGAGGTCTTCACGAAGTCGCCGGTACCGTCCGCTGAACACACCGAGTATCTCCAGTCGTTCCTGGTAAGGAGTGTGGCGCAAGCCCTTGACGATTTTTGTTGCTCGACGCTGTGGGGTCTCAAGCGCTGCAAGGTCACGTTTTAGCCAGGGTTGCCAGGCCTGGATTGCATATTCGACGTGAGGACGCACGTAGGCATTCAGCATCAAAGAGAAGATGGATGGATCCAAAATTCCGAATGCTCTTCGCAGGAGTCCAACGTGCTGGTTGCCCCTTTTAGAAGCGGAATCTGACTGTTTGGAACACCCGAGGTCTTCCTGTACCAGCACACCCAAGTCGCGTTCCTGAGTGGTGGTCTTCAGATCGTGTGCCCCAAGCTTGTAGACGTGGACTTGTCGATGGCGGATATGAACAACGCGACATTTGTTCACATTAAACGGCAGGGCGTTTCTCACCGACCAATTCCAGACCTCATTCAAGTCACGCTGTAGGACTTCATGGTCGTCCGATCGTTTTATCGCCCGCCAAACCTTGAGGTCGTCCGCGAAGAGTAAGAATTTCGACGTAATAACTCTTACCAGATCGTTAATGAAAAGCAGGAACAAACGAGGCCCAAGTACCGAACCCTGCGGTACGCCGCATCCCACTCGAATCGGATCGGAAAAGGATGATCGAACTCTAACTTCTAACTGCCGTTCAGAGAGAAAGTTACCGATCCATCCTAACAACGGGTCTCCGATACCGTACTGTTGGAGTTTAATGAGCAGGATTCGATGATCCAGGCGATCGAAGGCTTTCGAAAAGTCCAAGAATGCAACATCGACTCCTGTTCCCTCATCGACAGTCTCGGTCCAGTTGTCACGAGCTATCAGCAGATTCGTCGTACATGAACGATGTTGACGAAACCCATGCTGTTCTGGCGCAATTATGCCGTAGTTTTCCAAGTATCCCATTAACGCATCTGCTATCACCGCTTCCATGACTTTGGCGATCACAGGCAGAAGCGTTACTGGGCGGTAATTGGCAGGATCCGATCGACTTCCTGCTTTGTATATGGGCGTTATTACACCTTGTTTCCACCTCGAAGGTACGATGTTCTCATCGAAACAGCGCTGAAAAAATGCAGCTAGTGGTTCGGCCAAGTGGATGGCAGCTACCTGTAATGTTTTCGGGTGAATGTTATCGGCCCCGGGAGAGCTGTGTGGACGCAAGGATAGCAGCTTTTGCAGCACCATTTCTGCAGTGAACGTGACGTTGGATAAAACGGACGGTGGGGTAACTAGTGGCGGAATATACGTCGAGGCTAGTACACCTTGGAAGATTGGGGAGTACTGGGCCCGTAATGCGTTGGCCGCCTCCTTCGCAGTATGTGTATACCCATTGGTCGTATTAAGTGGTGGGATTCCCCGTTGCACCTTGCGAAGTCCATTCACATGTTTGTAAAGAAGCTTTTTGTTCGAACAGAATCGTTTGGCTAGCTCCTGCTGATGCGTTCTCTTGTCTTCGCGAACCAAAAGCACACAGTAGTTGCGATGCGAAACGTATTCCGTCCAGTTTTCTGCGCTGGGGTTGCTTTTATACATGCGCCATGCCCGATCCCTTAGAGTCATGCATTTTCGCGTCCGGCTTCGCAAGAATGATTTCGCTGTGCGGGGATGTTGGGAAACTTTTGGTGTTGAGGCTTCTATGACTAGTGACGTGATGGTGTTCGCAAATGTCTCCCAGGCTAGTTCTGGGGTGCAGTTAGCTAGAAACGTCCAACTGGTATTCTCAACTAGAGCAGACAGAACGTGGTAATGGGTAACAGATTGCCTCGTTTCGAGCTCCGCAGCTGGATATTCGGCGTAGCAGATGTAATCAAACTTCAAAGTCACGTGATCGCTACGGCCCAAAGGACTGTACACCTTTAGTCCATCGACCATGAGCTCTTCGTTAGTGAGCACTAGATCTAATATCGATGGGTTGTTTCCTGTTCTGAACCTGGTTGGAACGGTGACGTGGTTATACAAGAAGGTGCTAGAGAGTAGCTCTTGCAAATATGCCTTGAACACTTCTGTCTCGGATGCTGGATTTTCCAAGTCATGGGTGTTGAAATCTCCTGCAACGAGGATGTGGCTGTACTTCTGATTAAGCACGGAGCGAAAAGCGGAGATAAGTCTGTTGTCCCTTTCCGGAGTGGATTTCGGTGGTCGGTAAACCACAGAGAGAAGGCATACGTAGTTGCGTTCCAACCACAGTTTGCACCAAAGGACGTCGGTGACACAAGTCTGGGGATCGTCTATGAGCTCACAACGAAGGTTCGTTCGGAAATAAATGAGCACACCACTCCGCAGATGAAACGCTACTGACGTGGGAGAAAGCATGTGATATAGTCCGACAGCGTGCCAACCTCGTCCAGGAACTAGCCACATTTCCCTCTTCAAATCAATCAATCTCACATGACGTAAACAAGGTCTACCAGACTAACCGTGGACATGCCTTATCTCGCCCCGTACAGCGCAAGAAGTTCGGTTGTTACCGTTGCGGGGAGAATCACTTGTCCCCGACTGACTGTCCGCACATTCATTCATTATGCAGATTTTGTTGGAAAATGGGTCATATTCAGAAAGTGTGTCTTTCCAAATGGAAATCACTCGTCCAGGAACAATCTAAGGCTACAAACTGCATGACCGATGAATTGCACCAGAATTGGATTAACACCACAACCGTTTTTAATCGCACCATTACAGCAGAAAAACCGTTTGTCGTATCCGTCCAAGTAAACGAACAACCGGTAGAGTTTGAAATTGATACCGGTTCCGCAGTCACTTTGATCCGACCAGACGCCTTATCCCAACTTCCGAAGCTGTGTCCACCGAACATACAGTTGCGATCTTACACGGGACAGATGGTGAATGTGCTTGGTACCTTCAATGCACGCATTTCTTACCGTAATTCAACAAGTCATATGTGTGTGTACGTTTCTGGAGGACCGGGTCCGAACATCCTGGGCCGCGATGGAATTAAGCGCCTTCCTGGCATAATGTCGAACGTCAACCTTGTGAAAGACAATCCGCAGTTATCCGAGATTTTGCAAAAGCATGCAGTCTTATTTGATCAGTCGAGATCAGGACTTTTAAAGAATTACAGTGCACATCTGGTACTGAAACCACAGACAAAACCGCGGTTCTGGAAAGCTCGCACTGTTCCCTATGCCCTCCGTGATAAGGTCGAAAGTGAACTGCGCCGACTCCAGTTGGAAGGTACCGTTGAACCCGTCCAGTATTCAGATTGGGCAGCCCCCATTGTGCCAGTATTAAAGAGCGATGGTACGATAAGAATCTGCGGGGATTACAAGGTTACGATAAACCAAGCGTTAGAATTAGACCGATATCCGCTACCAAAGATTGAAGACATTTACGCTTCCCTTTCCTGTGGTGATCTATTTACAAAACTAGATCTGAGTCATGCCTACCAACAAATTGAACTCGATGAGGAATCACGCACGTACACCACCATTAGTACTCATCTCGGATTATTCCGCTATATACGCATGCCTTTTGGAATAAGCTCGGCTCCATCTATTTTTCAACGTATTATTGACTCACTCGTGAAAGATATACCAAACACATGTGCGTACTTAGATGACATTTTAATTACTGGACGAACTACCGCCGAGCACTTACATACATTGGACGTCGTCCTGAAGCGATTATCGGATGCCAGTTTGGTTCTAAAAAGAGAAAAGTGTGAGTTCCTTGTTCCGAGTGTACAGTATCTTGGCTATCGGTTGTCACGTGAAGGATTGTGCCCACTGGAAGAAAAGACAAAGGCGCTACTTGAGGCGCCAGCACCCAAAAATGTTCATGAATTGCGGTCGTTCCTCGGTGTTGTCACTCAGTTTTCCAGGTTTATACCATCGGCAGCAACTCATCTGCATCCGCTTCACCAGCTGCTACGTAAAAACCAAAGCTGGAATTGGAACAATACTCATGAAAATGCATTCAAAGCGGTCAAGAAGCTCTTAGCATCTACAGATGTTCTTGTGCATTATGATCCGCAGAAGCCTGTTATTCTTTCTTGTGACGCCTCACCTTACGGTCTCGGAGCTGTTTTAATGCACAAATTACCGAATGGCTCTCAACGTCCCATTGCTTATGCTTCAAGAACCCTGACACCAGCAGAACGGAACTACTCCCAACTTGATCGAGAGGCAGCCGCTGTCATCTTCGGCACCACTCGATTTCACCAATATTTACTCGGGCGACCTTTCGTGATCTACACGGATCATAAACCTCTTGTTTTCCTCCTCGGCCACGAGAAAGGTATTCAACAAATGGCTTCACCTAGAATGGTACGTTGGTCGCTTATTCTTTCTGCGTATACATACGAAATTCAGTACGTTCCAGGCAAACAGAATACCACCGCTGATGTTCTTAGCCGGCTTCCCTTACCAGAGACACCATCGAAAGAATTTATCCCACAAGAGCTCGTAAACCTGGTCCAGCATTTTAATGATTCCCCAGTCACATGTACAGACATACGTCAGGAAACTGACAGAGACTCTGTTCTATCGTTGGTCAAACGCTATGTCCAAGTTGGGTGGCCGGACAACACCCCTAAAGAACTCATGCCCTTCCGTAACAGGATGTCTGAACTCAGCCTCCAGAATGGATGCTTGCTGTGGGGCGCACGAGTTATTGTCCCCAAGAAATTTCGGTCACGTATCCTTGACGAACTACATGATGCGCATCCAGGTGTCGCAAAGACGAAGTCGTTAGCTCGATTTTATGTGTGGTGGCCTGAAGTAGACAGTGATATTGTGGCGAAGGTTGGAAGTTGCAGACCTTGCCAGGAGACCCGAAACGCCGCTCCTCATGCGCCAATGCAGCCTTGGAAGTGGCCAGAAACACCCTGGAAACGAGTCCACGTAGACTATTTCGGTCCCTACGAAGGTCGGATGATTTTGCTAATCATCGATGCCCATTCTAAATGGATTGATGCCCATATTCTTGTTTCAGCAAATTCAGCTGGTACTATAGAGAAACTACGCACAACGTTCGCAACATTTGGCCTTCCCGAGACATTAGTATCTGACAATGGACCAGCATTCGCCAGTGTTGAGTTTTCTACCTTCCTCAACTCGAACGGCATTAAACACATAACAACTGCACCCTATCATCCTTCTTCTAATGGGTTGGCGGAGAGAGCCGTACAAACAGTGAAGAAGCTGCTAATAAAACAACCAAATGCTCCGCTGCGTGTGCGTTTGGATCGTTCCTTGTTCGCATATCGAAACATGCCAAACGAGACCACAGGCAGAAGCCCCGCAGAGTTAATGTTTGGTCGTCGACTGCGTACACGATTGGATTTATTGCATGGATCTATTGAGCCACAAGTTTCGGAAAAACAACAACGAGTGAAAGAGCGTTTTGATACTTGTAGCAGAGACAAGCATGTGACAGATTCAGATCCCATCTACATCCGCTTACCTACAGGCTCGGGGTGGGAGCCAGCCGTCGTTAAAACAACTAACGGACAGATAATAGAAGCAGAGACTGAGGATGGCAGGATCGTTCGACGCCATTTAGATCATGTGCGACCGAGATTGTCCGACACAGAAACAGTTGCCGAGACAGAGCAGCCAGCTCAAGCATCGAACGACATGCACGTGTGTGATGCCGAACCGGTAGGTGAGTCACAATTGCGGCGCTCTGAGCGCCGACGCCGACCGGTCGATCGTTTCCAAGCTGGATAGCTCCAACTAAAGGGGGAAAAGTGATACAGACGTTGAGCGCGTCAAGGTCATGCTACACTACCTAGCCTGTGGAGCTGCATTGTGCGCGCTAGTGCGTGAGTGTCCATCTCCCGACTAACCAGCGATGCTTATTGATTGGTTCAAAAGCGAGTGCTTAGCTAAAACATGTGACTTGCTTAAAACTAAACAGTTGCTCTGTACCCAGTGTGGACTGCCGATGTACTATTGCCATTGCTTCTACTAAACTTCCATTTGCAATACTGTTGTTCTGATTTCGGTTGAGTGTAACAACGGCGTTTACGGTTGGTGAGAAACAGTACCAGTTTAAGAGGATGCTCTTTGGATTATCAGGAGCCCCGTTTACCTTCCGACTTCTAATGCTGCGATTGCTGAGTGAATTGAAAAACGTGGTTATGTACGGGGATGATATCATGGTGTATAGCCAATCAGAAGCGGAACATCTCCATCATCTCGCGGCAGTTCTGGAACGCATTCAGCAGTCGGGACTTCGTATAAATGGACCAAAATCCAAGATCGGAAAGACCCGTGTCACCTTACTGGGCCATAAAGTGGGACAAGGCGAACTGAAACCGCTACGTGAGAAGATAATGACCATACAAGGCAGCCCAGTTCCCACCTCGAAACGCACTCTCCGTAATTCTTGGGCCGCGCCGGGTACTACAGCAAATTCGTCAAGGATTTTAACACCTTGGCCTCACCCTTGTAAGAGCTGTTGAAACAAGACGGGAAATTCACTTGGAATGCAGAATCACATCGATACTTTGATCAGCTTCTACAGGAAATGGGAAGGCAGGAGTTGACCCTGAAATTGCCCATTACTGGTGAGGTGTTCACGGTAGCCACTGACGCCAGCGATGTCGGGATCGATGCGGTGTTGAAACAAAACCATGGGACGATTGAGTATGCCTGCCGAACTTTGACACCTGCGGAACGCAGATACTCAACCATGGAGAAAGAATGTCTCGCAATTGTCTGGGCGTTAGATAAATGGCGGCCATATCTCCTGGGTCAGCGATTTCACGTCGAAACAGACCACAGACCGTTGGAGTGGATTAAGTTTGCCAATGACCCCAGAGGAAAGCTGGCGAGATGGGCATTGCGCCTACAAGCTTATGATTACACGATAAAACACGTGCCGGGGAGGGAAAATCAGACGGCGGATTTCTTGTCACGCATGATAGATGATGATGACCTGCCGAACGTAGCTTTCGGTACTAACGGTATACTGTGCGAGCAGGATCCAGAACCGTTGGCAACTGAGCAACGTAGTGACAAACTCCTGCGCAAGTTGCTCACCGCGCGATTAGCTGGTCAGACAAACTTCAACAGAAACCAACTTAAGCAGCTGGGACCGTTTGCAAAAGACCTGGGAAAGCTACAAGTGAACGAAGCAGGGATCTGAATGTGGATACCAGGAGGTAGCAACCCTTCGGTGCCAGTCATTCCAATGAAACTAAGGCGGAATCTGGTAGTTTCTTGTCACGAGATGGCGTACACAGGGTTGTTCCAGGACCTACGATCTGCTGAAACAACGCGTGTATTGGCCGGGGATGAAAAGTGACGTTGAGAAGTGCGTGCTTTCGTGCAGACAATGTCAGCTCATGAAAACGGATTGCCGAGGAATGCAGCAGCAAATGATGACCATCCCGGTCTCGGAAATTGGTGAACTTTGGTCGGTCGACGTGACGGGGCCGTTTCCATTGACCAGGCGTGGCAACCAGTACATTTTATTGATGACGGAGCACTTCACGCGATGGATTGAGGCGACAGGAATCCCGAATCAACGGGCTAGAACCGTTACCCATGCTGTCATGAATCACTTGGTAGCGGCTCACGGAATCCCAAAGGCCATAACAACTGACCAAGGGCCGTGTTTCGAGAGTGGAGAATTCCGGAACTGTTTGGAGAAACTTGGCATTAAGAAATTGCGCACCACCCCATACCACCCGCAAACAAATGGTCTGACGGAACGTAACAATAGAACAATCAAGGAGTGGATAGCAGCAAAAGGTGGAGACTGGGAGGAAGCGCTGCCGCTACTGTTGCTGGCCAATCGAGCAGCCAAACAGGCTTTCACAAAGAAATCACCATTCCATTTGATGTACGGTCGACAACCTCGTCTACCTGTGGACCTAGAAATTGGAATGTGGCCAACTTGCCGTATATCTCCCGAGGAGACACGGAATAACCGGAAGATCGCCAACCGCAACCTACAGGCGACTCAGGCGCGGAGGATGGCGAAGTTCCAGACCAGCAAAGGTGGAAGGAATATCGGGTTTCAGATTGATTCGAAAGTGAAGTACAGGGACCATCAACGCTATTCCACTTGCGGCCCAGTGAGAGGAAACTCTTAGCGAAGTGGAAAGGACCGTACGGGGTAGTCGACCGGCAAGGCCGAGTGTATACAATCGCTCGGCAAGGTGAATCGCGGACTGTGAATGTCGGCGAGCTGAGGAAGTGGTACGAATTGGAGGAGGAAACACGCTCATACAGTGAACATCCCCGGCGTTCAGAAAGACTGCGACGGAAGGCAGCTGACGCTAGTCCTTTGGAGGGGGAGGAGTGTGGTGGATTAAAGGTAGATACTATTGCACCGGGTATAAGTAGTGTGGTGGTGCAAGATGACACACCAACAACGAGTCCTGCCGACTTCCCCAAAGTTGAAGATGACATCAGGATTACAGTTCCCTGAGCATGAGGATTGAACACAGAGGCAAGCACCAGTTGGGGAACACTCCATGGAGAGCACGCAGATGAGCGGACGCCTCCAAGGTATGAACGAACACACCTAGAGTAAGCCACTTTAGCAATAAACAATTACCGCCTGCCCCTTGGGTTCTAACAATATTATTCCAATCTAGGTGTAACTGGCCCACTTTCCCCACGCACTTTCTTGGAGAGTGATTGCCTTATCCGTTCGCGTTCTACTGTAAATAAAAGCGTTAGTTTAATGTGTATTCACATTCTAGCCTATTTCGGTAGCTTGTTCACTTTTGTAGAGCTTATGAAGTTGCTCATGCAAAACGCTGCATGTAGACGGACTCCGGTTAACTTACTAGTAATATAATTCCAGGGTTCGTCGTAGCCAGTTCCAAATCAGATAGCCATCCACATGCCCGGAAAAGTACTAGACTACAGTTTCAGCCTGGTGGACATCATCAATAGTGCCCATCCATCGGACCCGTCAGGATTCGAACTCATGACCACCAACGGCTTGCACCGCCAGTCAACAGGTCATGCCACTGGGCCACGGGGGACTGCTTCGGACCGTCATAAGTTACAAGCTAACTGCGATATAGCGCGTCTTATCCTCTAATGCCATGCACGTTACTAGTACAACTACAGAGTGTCTCGATGCCTAATTCTTTACAACAATTGGTGGATTATATTTGCATTATCTAGGGCTTTACTTTTGTAAGAAGGGGACTCAGCCTGAGAACTCAAATTCGATGTACCTGCGTATTACTTCGGTGGGATAACTTTTCTCTACCATAACTAAAGAGATGATTACCCACATAATTTTACTTCAGTAGTTACGGAGACTACTTGTCGCCTAGCGAGTTCATGACCCACTTATGACCAACTGGACTAAAGATGTGCCATGTTTGCTAACGGTGGTCCAAGAAGATGTCGTGTTGATAACGCGTAGGAAATACAATTACCGGCCCTATTAAGGCTAAACGCTATTTTACGAAACATGTTACCGTTTAAGCGGTCACCGTCAAATCATAAAAGACAGCTCTTTTTAGATACCTTAATAGAGGTTGGAATTTACTGGCCAAATCAGTTCGTTATTTCTGGGATTGCGTTTCGATAGCACAAAAAGCATTGAAAATGCGTCATCTCTTAGCAACTCAACATTAATTGGTAACAAGGGGATCCAGCGAGAGTAATAGCTATGTTACCCAATCCAGTGAACTATGTGTCGCGGGGACGCTTTTGGACACATTAGCTGAACAAGTTTAAAGAATGACCGGAATCCCTTGCAGCATGTAATGCAAGCGCGAGCTCTTCAGTCAAAATTTCCGTACGCGGTAGACCAGTGCTATGAAGTACGGATGCACCACTATCACCAGTGATGCAACTTAGTAATAATTTATAATTGTGACGAGTTTTAGGCGTTGAGTATTAAAGCACATCCGGCCAATATAACTAGACTTGTTTCTACTTGTGTCTTACTGATAAATAGAAAACTAAAGTTAAATTTTTCCCCGACTGGGTAACAACAAAAGCTAAGAAATCACATAAATGGTTACCTTTCATGCATGAGCATGACATACTCTGTAACTTATGATCCGTGCCAAATTTGGCCACAGTTTCCTATTCAATGAGAAATATACCAATTATTAGTATTATTATGAAAATGGGCCATGGATGGCTATCACCCAGTTTTGTAGTAGTGTAGTCTTCCGCAATTTCATTGTCATTCGAAGTGGAACCGATAGATCGATGCCCTAGAAATAAGTTAAGCTCGGTTGTCTACCATTTCTATATACTATCCTTTAGTGAGATACTAGTAAATAGAAAGGTCTGCGAGTGCATCAGGCTTTAGTTCGTCGTTGCTTTCAGTAGCAAGTGACTAATTTGGATTTGTGAAAACTGTTTGTCTGCGGAAAGGAGGAAAGATAACACAAAGACACTTGTGCCTACGATCCATGTGGAATGAAACCACATATCTAAAAGTACTTTAACAACTTTAAAGTTGGGTTACACTCGAATCGAATCACACCCACATGGAGTTTTATCATACGAATTGTTAGAATGTGAAGAGTGACATCAAAGCGATTGAGTTTGCCAAGTTCATAATTAATACCTTAGCCCAACAACTATGCTGATGCAGATGGGAAATTTTGATTCTGCTGACTATATCTTTTTTTCAGTGACATCGAACGGCTTTATTGCTCACTTAGACCAAACACCACATTGACGGAAATAAGCGGCGAGTTTTAACGAAACTTTTTATATGACGTGGCTGGTGATAAATGGTCGCATCCCATTCAAACATGCATATACATTATGCTTATTAGGAGCATATATTTTCTGAACTTTCTCTTTCATTCTATCTTGCAGTTTTTACGGAATGTTCTGCTTAATGCACCTATGGGAGCTGTTAACCAGGGAATCAGTACGAAGATACTTACTGTTATAGACATTGTCAGTTGTCATCAATAGTTGGAATGAACTTGGTACCTTTGCGTTTGAATGTGCTATATAATTTCTTATTTCCTTTTCAAGTCATCACCAATCACCTGCTTAAAGCACACTTTGATCATTTCAATAGGATAAAGCAGAGTTTCCACTGCTTTACTACCATACATTTTTACAGTGCGTTCATTTTGCTCTTAGGGATTTAACGAGCTACATTGCGTACTTGTAGCAAGTTGTTTATAATAAAATAGAGCCACTACCTTTTGAGCATCGTACTGAACAACAAACCAACCTGACAAGCTTAAATTTGAAACAACGCATAAACCAAAGCTAAATATCATCCTATAATTATTGTCACATAGTTTTTGAAATGGTAATCCTACACTGCAAAAATTTACTGCCCATATAATAAGCTATTTGCTAGCAAATACTAGAGAACTGGATGCAAAATTGTCAGGTCCCCTTGTTGCTTGATTGTCCTATTCCTAAGTGGGCAAAGGCAAATGAAGTGCTCACATACGTCCCCATTTACCACAATGGAAAACACGCTTTGCAGCCGAATGGCAGAGGAAAAACCGTTATTGCCGAGATAACGCTGCTCTGTCATTTCCCTTAAGCTCACCAGTGGAGGCAGCGTGCATTACGAGTACGCGCAAATCTACAGTGACACACCACACCTCATTCATTTGATTTCGCTTGGAAGATCTGGTTGCTTTTAAGTGTGCACTGGATGGTTCTCGTAAACTAAGGATTTACGCTCTCCAAAAGCTCTGGAGTGAAACAGATCCATTTAAAATGCATGCCCCACTACACAACTGGTGTCAGAATGACAGTAAGCCCAGTAAGTATTTGTTGCGTTGGACGTCGTTTGAGATTTTTATGGGCATAAGGTTCACTTGCTAACCGAGAGCTGTTGTCATGTACTCTGGTAAACAATGAGAGAACATAGACATCCAGTCCATGAAAAGTAGCAAGAAAGGTAACTGATGTAACACCAAAGTACGTTTTCACCTGCATTGCTGTTAGGCCAATCAACGATACGTTCTTGGGAATTAACACAAAGAAGTTTGGTACTTATCTCGTATAACTTGTACAAACCATGGATTACGTGGCCAGCTTGTGACTGGTTAGCAAAAAAGGCAAATACAGCTAACATTTAGCAACTTTCCTTGATGGTTCAACTTTTAGCTGCTTGAAATCAAAATGCACACTAACTAAACAAATGACTGTATGGTAATGCTTTGATAACACTTTTCAAACCACACTAGGCATAACAGCCCAGCAGTTTTGCCAACCATATAGAAAAGGGAATCGAATGCTTTATGAATGGCACTTTGAGCACGTAAAGAGAAAAATAAATGCAGCGAAACGAATATATTCCACGTTAAAGATTTGCTGCACAATTAACGTATGGTCACTTTTAGAAACGGAATATTATTCTGTGAAGATTAAACCAGTTTCTGCGGGTAGTATAGTCTCTCTGATAGACATGGTAGACATTTTATGATGAGACCATGTGTCAGACTACTGCACTCCTTAACACTCCCAATATTAAAATAAACTCGCAACCTACCAATAAGCGAAAAGTGGTTAACGAACCAATTTAGGTCACATATGACATGAAATAGATCCACGCAATCACTATTAATACCTCGGTTCACTTTGAAGTTGACCATGGTCATTTCGAGCACGGAAAACATATCCGAAATGGAGGTGATCCGGTGTGGCTCCTCCCAACACGGACACCACATGACCGGTTTCGGCTTGGTTTGCACTCATCCGGTGTGCAGATAGCCTGATTTAGGGTGGGAATGGGGCCTAGAGCTTAACGGCTGACGTCTTGATTACTATGCCACTGCGATCCATGAACAAACCAACCACACAACGTGTATTGCAAATCCAGCTTTGAATTGCTTACCGCTGTGTCAAGTGTTGCTCACGGATCTTGGAGCCACAGTGATCAAGGCGACAGCCGTTAACCACTAGGTCCCGAGTTCCATTCTAGCTCCGGCTATCTCTACCTGATGAGTACAAACGAGGACAACACTGTCGGTTGTGGGGTACCGGTGTTGGGAGGAGCAACACCGAATCATCTCCAAATAGATCCACTACCTTTCTGTCCAAAATGTTAAACCAAAAACATTTCGGATCCCAGCGGTGCGTTAATAGACACTGAAGTGATAAATACTACACGGGGTCAGGCATTGAAACAAAAAACATGAACACCGCCTCCGACACAAAAGGTTATCTGCGACAAACTGGATGGAGGTTAATACTTCTTCAGTTTATTGTTCCCAAAATACAGTATTGGTGTTTATAAGATCTGCACTTTAACAGTGAAGCAAAATCTGTGCTAGGTATCTTCATACTGACCTTCCGTGATACAACTTTTGAAAGTGCCTTAATAAATAAAACTTTGAGTAGCTGACATGGTTTTACTTCTCGAATTAAGTGGACTAGTTTGCAAATGTCTGGTTTCATCACTTATAGTACCATAGCGCAAAGACTTCGGTTCCGATCCACCAAAAACGAAGTGAAATTCGTTGGATTCTCGTGAAGACTTATCTCATTTCTGACCTGATACCCATGTATTTTGTACACAACTTCAGTGATCGCAGCAGATTTTGTATTGAACCACTATACTCGTGTGTACTTCGAGAGAATTTTCAAATAAGACGAACCGGAATATTTTGACTCTAAAATGTAGATCCCACAAAGTGAAAGTCGAATTAACCTAGGCCATCTGTACTCCGATAGGTATATTTTCAGCAAGCTGCCTTATCGACTGCGGGTGTGTCAGAATAACATCGATCGAAATGTAACGGCTGTGTGGATGGAAATGACCACGTCCCACGAATAGACTACCTCGTGCCACCCTGATAACTTTCACTGGATGCACAAGTAAACATAATAAGTACGGTAATACATAATGCTGCAACTATTTATCGCTAGAAGATAAACACATAATTCTAGAGTGGTTAAAAGAAATGGACAAGGCTACCGATGAATCCTTGTACAACCTGTGCAGATGCACACTTAAGACCTTGAGAGGAACGGCGATAGGTGCGCTGAAATGCTCACTAACAAGGAACCCAACTCGACAATTCCCAGATGATCAGCTGTATTTGGAACTATGTTTGCTCGATCCTACGAGCCAGTCCATTATAATGTAAGAAGATTCCCAGAGGATAGTACAGCTAACGAGGGGGAAGGCAAACAGTCACGGTGAGAGATTTAGCAGCACACTTTAAGCGGCTATTCCGTTTTTCATTGCAATATCGTTTTACAGTGTCTAGTGCTGATCCGTCTGTCTTCTCGGACTCTTTTAGCATTGTTTTTTGTACATTCTTTCCAACCTCCATGATGGTCTCCTTTAGTGTCGACTTTTTCCAAAAAGCTTCACGATACTGCGCATGGTACACGTTTTATTAGTTTTGATTATACAACGGTAAGCACATGCGAAAGGTTCTTAAGAAACGCTTCGGTATGATTAAGGGCGCCGTACTAGTTGGAAAACTGATCTTTGACGTTGTTCTGTCAATAGGATGCAAATCCTATTGGTTCTGAGCAAAAACGAGCAATTGTTACTTCTTGACGCGCTGACACCGATGCACTTAGCTCTTTTCCCATCTATATTAATCGACATTTTCACTTTATCCTTTCGGTTCATCTGCAGTCGATATTGTAACATACTTACAATGTACCTATCTGAATACTTAAGGTATACTTCGACTTGACTTCTCACGAAAGCATTTACAATCGGAGGTCATAAAAGGATAACGTTCTTAGTCTACAATGCAGCTAACATACGTGAGCCAGGCAAAATTTTAATAAAAACAAATCAATTTATTTGAGGCTGGGTGTGACAGATGCGTCATGTTGTATCACATCCCTAGAAAGCCTAGAAACTAACAGTCTAAAACCTGTCCAGGAGAAGGTAATAAAATTTACTACACAATATTTCTAATACCTGAACGCAGAGTACCTAAATAGCAGCCACCTCTCGATCTCACCTTACCGGATTTGAATTGTCAATTGTGTCAAAAGATTGTTAACAGCACTAAAAAGGACAAGCTTGTCTACATAGTTACATCCAAGTATTGTGGGTAGCGAAGGAATTTTTGTGATATGTAAAGCAAGTGAAAGGAGCAAAGTCTGCTGCAAACACGCAGAGGACTTTCCGTCGTTCGTGTATTAGTCATACATCAACCTGTACATAATTGGTTAGTTGAGCAACATAATTGTGTTGAAAATCCCGAAAGCATTGGAATGGATAATGTTCATTATTCTCAGGCAGCTTGTGTTTAAAATAATGGCCCTCTTCCGTCTAACTTATGTTACTTTGGTCTTCTCGTTACAACCATCGAGACATCAAACTCTACCTTTTGAATAAACATCACTTCGCTATGGGGCAGCTCAACTTGCTTGCCATCACTAATTATACCCACTGAAACACACTTGTAAGCTCCCTTGTCGCTTTTTCCTCACTCTCGCTGTTTTGTACAGGTGTCAGCAACTTTCAATACTTAAGCTACTCACCCTACGATTGTCTCTTGTTCACAAGTGCATGTGATTATTGGATTAGTTTTGACCAGGTGCCTTGTACGAATACCTGCCTCGCAACCAGGATAGTATAATTTTCGCTTTGTTTTGAAAGCAGCCTTCGTACTGCAGACTTAAGAGTTTCTAATATAATAATAATATTGTTATCATCCTTAATAATGATTATTTTTGGGTTTACGATATACTTTATATTTATCTACGAAAAATCGCCCAATGTCTTGCCTTTTTGTTGGTACAACTGATGCACAGAAGCCTGCATCACCTGTGTTGACATTCATTCGCTTTCGTTTGCACTCGAAAAACAAACATACATATGCACCTAGAATGTGAAGAACATCACAAATTCTGTTGAATGTCCAGTTGCTCTTCCAGAAATCCCCTTACAATTAGTTGGAATTACCATGTAAACCACCGAAGGATACATCAATAAAAGTAAATCAAACTTACCGTGCTGAAATGTTTTCCTTTTTCCGTTTAGATACCAATTCAAGTTGATCAATTTCACAATTATGATTATTTCTTTTTTCAGGGATTTTTGATCACGTTAGCGCACGCAGATTCATTCGTCCAACTCGTTTTAACTGGTACTGTGCTTTAGTTAAATGAGACACGTGTAGTATGCTCTTAGGAGCCCTTAATACTGGCTTATGTAGTGTGGTAACACTGCCATATCTCTGTGGCCGTGGTCGCGTTTTTGCGAAGCAGGACATCATGCCATTGTGTTGCGGTTGTGTGTAATGTTAACACACGCCTTTCCTTTTCCAAATTAGTGATAGTAGAACAGCCGCGATGGGACCAGCGTCTTTTTATTAATTTTCCCTAACTGACCGTCGGTGTAGTTGCATTACTTGCAAGTATATTTGTGATTTCTAGTTGTACCATTCCTAAATTGTCATACCGGAACCTGGAGTGTGTTTTGGATGAGAAAATCTGGATTAAATAGCTTCTTTATGTGACCCTTTAGTACATTCCTATCAATTCTGCAAATGATCGTTCATAAGCCAACTCGAAATTTCACCACCATGTAATTTGTACACCGCTTTTTTCCTAGACTTCTCT
The DNA here is from genome assembly GCA_944474145.2 of Dicrocoelium dendriticum. Classification (NCBI taxonomy): domain Eukaryota; kingdom Metazoa; phylum Platyhelminthes; class Trematoda; order Plagiorchiida; family Dicrocoeliidae; genus Dicrocoelium; species Dicrocoelium dendriticum. Next base: position 224,009,463 of record OX104063.1, read on the forward strand.
TTTCCCTTCGTGTTAGGACTCTGGTGCTGTACAACAAAGAAGACTGGCTTGCCGAACAACCTCTTCGTGGTGCCAGCTGGTTGATTTGGGATTATCCTGTTCCCGCTACTGGTTCGAGAGCAGTGTTCCCGAAAGTGATAGATTTTGCCTGGCAATCGATCTTCCCATAAAACGCCACATATATCTGTTTAACAACACTGACTTGGCGGATTTGACTCGCAACTAAATAAAACACTGTTCCTTCCTTCACTCTGGTGAAGTGTTGTATTTTAGCAGTCCGATGCTGAAACTGTGGGGGGAATTGGGCCCCTGTTTGGTAAACGTCCAAACGAAAGGCTTATGTACTGAGTACTTGGTCGCCGGATCCCAACGAATGCCACTCAATGAATTCGCTCTGTTGCTTCGCGGGTAGGCTATTCAGCCAAAGGCTCCTAAGACAACTCTCTATCTCAGCTTTGACAACCGGGTAGTATCTCGTCCGCTGGCAGAACCATGGATCTCGAAACTACTACTAATATGTCGTTATCTTCCGCTCCTGAGCCCCTCAATGCTTACGCTCCTTCTTCACATGTCAACCTTATCTTTGCCAATAATTCCTTTGAATCTGCTTCTGATGACAGTATCGTCCAACACCATACTCCCAGCGGCTCTCATTTGACTTCCGTCTCCATTTCGGCTGGCAGCCTCCAATGGTAGAACCATTTTGCAGATCAAGCAACGAACCTTCCTAGCGCGCACCCTGGAGTCCGTCACTATTGAAGTTTGTTGTCTTTCTGAGACTCAATTACAAGTCCCCTGCACCGTAGTTAGATCGACGTCCCCTCCTGATCGCGGGACCAAATATTCCCTGCATTTGTGTTGTGACACAGAGGCTGCTGCAGCTGACCTCGCTGTTGAGGGACAAAGCGGAGGCCTAGCTGCTCGACTGGCCTTCGATTAACAGCCGATTTTGCGCGGTTCGACTTCATGGCTCCTACCTGTCTTTTCGGCCTACTCTCCAACCAACTGTAGTCGTGCATCGGTTATGGACGACTTTTATCGAGAGTTGTACTAACTTTTTAATTAAATCTGAAAAAGTTAATGTCCTCCTCCTTGCTGCAGACTTCAATGCATGGGTCGGTAGCCTGCTGCCGTGCAACGTCATCTCGGTGGCCGTCACGCTCTTAATGAGACTCGATCTGACTGGTGATAGGCTTCCCATGTTATGTGAGGAAAACCATCTCTTTCTCACGAGCAGGAACTTCAAGCATTTGGGGAGAGGCGCCGCCACTTGGTGACCCCTTTTGCCAAAACAAGCGAGGTCACAAATGGATCACATAGCAATAAGTTTCAGGTGTCGGGGCAGCATACTAGATTGCTGATCGATTTCGACCACTTACCATTTAGATCACGCTCTGATCCCTGCTGACGTCTGTATGCGCTTTGATGGTTCCTCGAAAGTCAAGCACCATAAACTGCATATCAATTGGCTAGCTAACCCCTGCATTCAACTGGCTTATCAATAGTCTTTATCAGATACACCCGCTAGCGCTCCACACACAGAGGTGGGATATCACTGAGATTTCTTGCAAAAGGTGTTGCTTGCTTCCGGTTGATCATATTGTGAAATCGCCGGGCCTCCGCTAAGAGACTGAATCTCTGCTCTTTCTTTGTAATTTTTTGACGGTCTCTGAGCGATGCCAGCTGATTCAAGCTGGGACGTAGTCCGCCGCAACCCCAGCCATAAACTTAAACAAAGCCTGCGTAACTGTCGCGAAACTTGGTGGCCTCAGACTGCTTTGGAGATGGAGACAGCAACTATCGCTGGAAGGTTTCGCAAGGTTTTCCACATCAGTCGGACCACTAGCCACAGAAGATTTGGCGTCAGTGAAGCGATTTCTGAAGCTGATGGATCACCATACACTAATTTGCGTAGGCGCATGGGCTGCTGGTCTCAATAGTTCCACTCTCAATTCAGGTGGCCTCCTCCCTTTGGTTATTTGACAAGTACGTCTAGTTTCATGCCTAGGAGCATTACATTGGAACCACCCACCGAAGCGGAGGTATATCTTGAGCTTCATGACTTGAAGTGATTGAAAGCTGCGGGCTCAGACAGACTGGCCCGGAGCGGTTCAAGTACTGTGGCGTGGCAAATGTCAACTAGTTAACAGCTCTATTCTCCAAGATTTGGTGTGAAGAAAAGGTTCCATCCTCTTGGGACGTGTCGGTTATCGTACCCATCTTCAAAATAGTGCTCGTACCTCATGCGCCAAACATCAATTAATTAGTCTACTATCCGTCGGCTCCAAATTACTAAAATCAATTCTAACACTTAGATTAACACAGATTTGAGAGCAACACTCCCGTGAGGAACAGGGTAGTTTCCGCCCTGGTCAAGTGTCAGTGGACCACATGTTTACGCTCCGCAAACTTCTCGAGCAGCGTCACTATTATCGTCAGCCTTCCATTATCGCTTTTTGGACACCTGAGCTGCGTTTGACTCGGTCGACCGGTCTGCTTCATGACGTTATTTGTACAGAAATTGGGTACCCCTTAAGTATACCGTCATCCTTCAAACGGTATACAACGATGTCTGGCAGAGTGTGGGCTTACAGTACACACACAACCTTTCGCGTCCCTAGCGGTGCGCGACCGGGATACCAATGTCCTCGTTTCTATCCAACTTTGCGATTGAGGGTGTCCTATTAACAAACGGTCTGGTAGCATTCTAAGATTCTGGCGTCGAAAGGCTTGCAGGCAACCGCGCGACTGACCTGGACTATACTGACGATATTGCTTTTCTAGGTGACAACCCGCAGACCATGCAGGCCATTCTAAACCGCTTAGTGATTGAAACTATCAAATATGGCATGACCTTCGCCCTCTCGGAATGCAAGGTCATACTCCAGAATTGGCATTCGCAAGCCCCCTTGCTGAATCTTGAAGGCACGCAGCTTAAGCAATTAGATTACTTTATCTACCCTGAGAGCTGCGTTTCTTCTTATTGCACGACTGTAAGCGTGATTTCTCCCCGTATTTCCAAAGCTTGATCAGGTTTCGCTGATCTGAGGCAGCTATGGCGTTATCGTGACGTCGCACACAAGGTAAATGATAGGCTCTAAATTGTCTGTGTTCGCGCAGTCCTGGGGTACGAAAGCGAGTCTTGGCCGATTCATGTAAATGATTTGGGTTGGATTTCCTCCTTTTACAACGGTTGTCTGGGGCGAATAGCTCGTGTGTGTGTGTGTGTGTGTGTGTGTGTGTGTGTGTGTGTGTGTGTAGGAACACAAGTTTTTCAACGATGATCTTAAACCTCACTTCCTGAGTAATACGGCTCCATTTCTACAAGCTAATATCGCTTCGCCAACTGAGGTGGTGTGGCCATGTCCAACGCGTGCGCTGCGAGCGTTTGCCACAGTGTGCTCCATTCACTCGCGCAGGGGATTGCATGAAGAATCACGCGGTAGCCAACCTACACTTGGCGATAAAACGTCAAGACGTTGATTTCCAATCTTACCGTTGTCGATCCCGTGGGTTATTTTGGCTAGGGACTCAGAGATCAAAAGTTCACTTGTTGGAGACTCTTGGGGACTTGGTACATAGTCGCGGAAAGTGAAAGGTTTACATGGCTCTATGCACTGATGCAATTGATCAAGATCGCTACCACTAAACCCACAAAAATAGAAAAACTGGGTGTGCAAAAGTTAAAAAGCATTCCTTTAAATAATTTCCATTTTGTGCTGTTGTACTTGTTATGCACGACCATATCATGCGCATAGATGACCCTAGGTGTATCTCATAGACAGTTGCTTTCATATATATATATATATATATATATATATATATATATATATATATATATATATATATATATATATATATTGGTTTCGCCCTTCTCCCTGCTAAGATCCAGGGCACCAATTCGCATGAGTCAGTGAACTGACCATGTGCTGGACACGCTGCCTGTCGGGTGAAAATTTCATCGAACGCTTTGGCTGAGGACCCGAGTCGTTCTTCTGTCAGGCATGGGTGCCCTACTAGTATCCTTGTCCATTCACTTCCGCTGTTAGGAAGGGGTCGATGACCCTCTTCCCGTTAAACCAAGCCATGGGACACAACAGATCCACGGGTTGCACCTCACCACTTGAGAGCCTAGAGTATGAGCGCCACTCTTTGTCACTGACGGTGGGTGGGCACCTCCGCGTGCTCAATGGTTTGTTACTGCCCGCCTCAAGCCATGCAGCCCCTAGTCAACTTGAAGTAAACGTGCCGAAACCCAACTGCGTCTGGCCGGGTTCGCAGGTGCGTATCCTACTACGGTCTCATAACACGTATGAATCGTTCTAGTACCACAAAGGCTGCGTGTGATGGACCTCAAGCCGATCCAAATCTGCTCTGCAATCACATTCCCGAGCTGGTTCTACTCCCCACTGCCTTGTGGGTCAAGCTATTGGGCCAAAGGCTCAGGATGGAGTCGCTCAAGCAAACTTGCGAAGCACAACAACCACCACGCATGTGATTGCCCACCAATGCAATCTTATGCCTGCTCAAAGCACTCAGCATCGGGTGCTGGAACGTGCGCACACTACTGGACCGTGACGCGGGCGTGTGCCCCGAGCGAAGCATTGCACTTAGCGCGATGGAACTGGCGCGACACAACATCGATATTACGGCGCGCAGTGAGACATGGCTCGCTGAGCAAGATAAGTTGCATGAAGCAGGTGCTGGCTGCACGTTCTACTGGGTGGGCAAAGCCACCTCAGCACCACGTGAACATGGGGTCGGATTTGCAATATCCGATCGCCTAAATGGCCAGCTCGAGGGTGATAAAACAGGCATGACTGTTTGCCTACGACTCGGAAGAGGTAAGTTTGTCACCTTTATAAGCATGTGTTATCCTGATGACACGCGTGGTCTATTCTACTCAGCTATCCTCTGTGACACGGTATGTGCCGAGGAACGATCGACTATTTCTGCTGGGTGATTTCAACGCGCGCGTTGGGCGTGGTGCATCGGTGTGGACAGATGTTATCGGTGCGCATGGCATTGGTTCAGCGAATGCGAACGGTGACAGGCTGCTCTCACTTTGTGGCACTCATGGCCTGACGATCACGAACACTCGGTTTGCACTGAGTGCGAGTGATATAGCAACTTTGATGCACCCACGGTGTAGTCAAGCTCACCTGCTCGACTATGTCATTGTACGTCAGCGTGACATGTGTGATGTGCGCACGACACGTGTAATGCGTGGAGCTGAGTGTGGCATTACCCACAAATTGGTGCTGACCAAAGTGTACGTCTATTTTCGTAAATCTATGTATCGCACTCCTGCCGTGAATTCGCGGAATCGGTAATGGAGAGAAACCTATTGAGTTGAAGAAGTCGATGGCCGCTCGCATGCGTGATGCTGAAGGAATAGCCACAGTAGGGAACTTGTAACACCATGTTCGCGACCAGGTGACGACTGCTACCGAAGAGACCATCGAACGCACAAACTGTAAGCGGCCTGATTGTTCTGACGAGAACAATGATACGATTGGCGCATTGGTGTCGGAGAAGAATGCAGCATTTGCTGCACATATGGCAGACTACAGTGACTTGGGGAAGAAGAGTCAGTTTCGCAAATTTCGACGGCGACTGACCCGAGAAATCCGTCACATAAAAATTCCATGGTGAACGAAGAAGGCGAATCGGTTGGAATGCTACGCCGAAAGCCACCAACACAAAGAGTTCTTTGACTCTTTGAAGGTGGTGTATGCACCGAGGTTGGAGCCGCTGAGGATGCTGATCGATGGTAGTTCGGGCCCTACCTACACACCGAGTGCAGATATATTGTAGATTTGGCAAAAACACTTTGGCTATCTTTTGAGCAACCGTTCAGAGATTGACTGGCCTACGTTGAACGGCCTTAAGCAGCACGAGGTGTAGGTGACTCTGGCTGAGACGCCGACACTGCATGAGACGCAGAGAACATTTGCACAGCTGAGAAACTGCAAGTGTGCTGGGGCCGACGGGATCCCGCCTGAACTGTTGAAACACGACCTACCCGCGTTGATGATTGCGCTGCTCCACTTGGTGCAACGCATGTGGATTGAGGAGCAGGTGTCCCTTGAGCTAAAGGATGGCCTTGTGCTACCACTGTAGAAGATCAAATGGAGCAGGCAATGTGTCAGCAATTGTGATATCAACTTACTAAGTTGTGTGGGCAAGGTGATTGCCCGAATCCTGCTCCACCTCCTCGTCAGTCAGGTTGTGGAACCTAACGTGGCGGAAGAGCACTGTGGATTCCGTTCGGGTCGCAGCACTGTAGAAATGGTGTTTGCTGCTAGTCAGTTGCAGGAAAAGTGCAGAGAACGACACCAGCCATTGTACTCGCTTTATGTTTATTTCACCAAGGCATTTGATACGGTGAACCGCGAGGCATTGTGCCTGGTGTTTGGTAAGTTTGATTGCCCGCGTAATTTTGTAACTAACTAATGTCTACACAGTGGTATGCGGGCGAGGGTGCGGCTGAGTGGACAAACCACGGATGATATTTAAATTGTCTCTGCTGTGAAGCAAGGCTGTGTCTTAGCTCCTGCCGTGTTTAATAGTTATGTTCATGCCGTGATATCTTGTGCTTTGGACACGGCTTGTGCTTACGGTGTTCGTGTGGAGCAACATATTGATGATGCTTTGCCGAACATCCGTCGTTTCGGTACGTGAACCCTTATCTGTGAGACAACTATCCGTTTGTTGCTGTTCGCTGACGACTGTGCCTTTTTTGCACACAGCGCGGGTGAGCTGCAGCACATGACTAGTGCTCTGGCTTCGACAGCGGCCAAATTCGGGCTCACCATCAACTCAAGCAAGACTGTTTGTCTTTTCCAGCCTTCAAAGGGAATGGAGTCCGTCGGCCTTTCCGAAATCCAGATTGCCGAGAAAGTGTTGGAAACCACTTCGAGATTTTACTACCTTAGTAGTGTAATAACAACCAACCAGCAAATGACGTGCGAGCTGTGCAGCCGCGCATTGTAGGCGCAGTGGCATGTATACGGTGGACTGCATCATTCTCCTGAGGCACCTGAGGTGGCTCGGGCGCATTCACCACATAGCTTCGACCCGGATACCGAAACAGGTGCTTTATGGCCAACTGAGCGCAGAGAAACGGCACGTAAGCAAACGGAAGTTACCATACAAGGATATGATTAAAGTGAGCCTCAGCTTCTAATCTTGATTGCAGGTCACTAGAATCGAAAGCGGTTGCTCGGCGTGTAAGACGCGATCTGATCACGAAGACGATTGCCGAGATGCAAGAACAAGCCCTGATACATGCAGAGAAGAAGAAGCAAGTGCGGAAGCGACAGGCGCCGATGGGCTGTACTCCAGAGACGTCGAGCGCATGGTACTGTAGCACGTGCGGTTACGTATGCTTGAGTCAGGCAGGTTTAATGAGCCACAAACGAGGCCTCTCGGGTCTAGCATCGAAACGACGACGAGTCCTGCTGAGAACGTAGACATAACGGGCGCAGCATTGGTAGGCATGTTGCATTCGTTTTACTAACAGCGTGCTGAGTTTCTTGAATTCAGATGGTTAGTTTGCTACCTTGTCTAAGTTTATTTTCTTATCGTATTTTAATATGTACCTGAAACATCTAGTAAATTGCACATTTCGCTTAAAATAAAGGTGGTTAACTTCGTTTATTTTATCTCGTTCTTACATATGTGTCTTGATCCCTTTTTCTTCCATCCTGAATCTAGCACGGCTAGGTTGATAACCCATTTATTTCATATACTTATTTAGTGGCATATCCGTAAAGTGTATTCGATCTATTTTATTCGACATGTCATTGTATGTGATTGGCTGCTGCTTGCCACCCCCGCTGTCTATTACCAACTACTTTTTCCATACTGGCTCCAGGAGAGAGTTGATCGTTCCTGGAGGGGACGGGGTGCATGGTCTTCGTGTCCTTGCTAGGATCGAAGATGGGTTCCATGCACTCTGTGTGGAGCGGACTACGGTCCAGCTACCGCCTTGTGTGCGCTTGATTCCCAAATACAGCGTGCTTGTGTTTGCCTGTGAAGGAGTGTGGGCCGGCTCCGTTGATGAAACGTGGTTCCCATCCAAAGGCTAACCGGTCATATTCCTAAGGTTTTACACTGGACATGGTATGTGTGAGTGGAACTGTGGGTGGTGCAACATAAGCCAAACATGGTCCCTCTGTAGGCGCACACGTCCTGTAGGTGATCACGTTGACAGGTAAATCCGAAAGCGGATACCGCCAACCATATATATATATATATATATATATATATATATATATATATATCGCAGAGAAGATGCAACCGTGGTATACACGTCCTCATTGGGACCTGAACCGTAACGGTGCAATTTATCCGTATATGTTGTTTTACTTTATATACATTAATGTAACCGACATATATGCAGGAACTGCAAAAGTTTAAATAAATTAAACTCTTAATACTGCCTTTACATTCAGTTTAACCAACTGGAGGCAGAGTTTAGCCAACAGACTAACCTCATGCTCCTTAAATAAATAAATAAATAAACGTTTTATTCCTCGACAGTGCGAGGCACAGACCAATTGAGTGGTCTTATCGACATGTACAACGTGATCGCATAATATAGTTAATTTTACGTGTTTTGTTCAATGGTTCCCATTTGGGTTTTTGAAGTGCTTAGCAGTATGAAAATAATAGAGAGATTAAGAAACTGGGAACAATAATAAATGTAGCTTTCACGGAAATTTCAAGCAAAGTAATACGGCAATCCATGGAACTGTCCTCAGGGGACTTGCTTCCATGCAGGGTATTCCCCCGATGGGTTTCACCCGCAATTCCATTCTCCAGTTGGCTCCGTGCCGGTGTGGAAAAATAGTAAATAGGCTATCAGACTGGGTATCAAATGTTTTTATGGGGCTGTTTTATGCATACATTATAGGCGATGAAGCCTCAGCCCGTTCTGTCATGCGGATCAATCAAGTGGGGCACTTTTTGTTTTAAGCCAGTGAGTCAGTAGCAATATGATTTGCATGGATATACTTTTTTATTTTGGAAGCTATAATCCGTCATCACAAGAGATCAGACCAGTCATGACCAACTGTGAAACAAAGAAAAAGATAGTATGAGGAATTACAAAACATAATGATGAATACAAACGCTTGCGGATAGGCCAATCACAATTTGATGGGAAATCTTGACGAGTGGTGACGATGGTACAGACATCAGCTTGAAAGGCGTAGTGCATCTACGAACCAGTGCGTCAAAGGAGAAAACAGAATTGGTTAGACTGATTAATAAGAGTAAAAGCGTTTACAAAGGCATACTCAAGAATTCAACTATATGTAGGTAACCTTATAATATTGAAACGAATAGACGATATGATGAATTTCGTGTGTATTCAGGACCGTTCTCATACAAATCATCTCGAGTCATCTTTTGGCTAAGTGTTGACCAGATATTTGGAATCGTCACGTGAATATTAATCATGCGTCTGAATTGCGGATAGGTAGTGCAGTTTCTAACACTCGATGGAAGTTTGTTCCATATGAATGCATATTTTACGGAGAAATATTTGAGCGGAGCTTTGTGCGAGACTTTGTATTTACGCTGTGCGCTCGCTGTATTTTAGTTCATAGCGCATACGAGTGTAAACTCTAGTTGTGGCTGAGAAGTGAACCTTAACCCGAATATTAAGCGGTATAGAAGGCACAGATTACGTTTGAGTCTGTTTAGCCATAACGGCTCCAGATTAAGCGTCTCGCAACGTTTACGGTATGTCATAGTATTAGGCATGTTCAAAAACCTCTTTGTAAATGATCGTTGAATGTTTTCTAATGCTATGATGTTCACTTTCTTCAGATAAATGTGCACTATCGTACAGCACTCAAGCTTCGGCCTAACACATATTTTAAAGGCTTGAAGCCTGGAATCCGTTAAGAGTTCGACTTATGTAGATGATCTATTTTCTGGCAGAAGCCTGCAAGAATATAACATGCTCTAAAAAATTAAATGAGGCAGAATATCTTAGACCAAGGTCTCGGACTGCGCCACACACAGGAATAGGGGTATCGTTTAATGTAAGGATGTTCAGAGTAGGGCCACAGCTGTGGTACAATAGATTAGCCTTGTCAGTGGCAAAGTGCAACTTCCAGGAGTTACTCCAATGCTCCAATGCGGACAAGTCAGACAGAATATAGGCTAAGTTAGGAATCCATTGCCCAGGGGCGGAACAACACACAATTTTAACATCATCAGTGAAAAAGAACGGCTTCCCGTACGAGATTTCATCTAGGAGATCGTTGAAATAGATTAAGAATAAAAGTGGGCCTAGCACGCTACCTTGAATCACTCCACTAGAGATTGTAGTGGCTTCAGATGTATAGTTACCGATTTTGACTACTTGCTTTCTACCCTCGAGGTAGGAAGACAACCAACCTAGAAGCGAATTTGTGATACCATAGGACATACGCTTCCGCAGCAATAAATTGTGTGGGACACGGTCAAAAGCTTTTTGGATGTCAAGAAATATTACGATGATGGCACTTCCAGCGTCTCTTGCTCTAGTCACATAATCAAGGTAATCTTACTGACAGGTAGTGCACGACCTACCTTTCAAAAAACCTTGCTGATGTTTACTGAGAAGGATCATAGAAATCAAATATTCTATTATGTGTTCTTTGAATAACCTCTCCATGATTCTGGAGATAATAGATGTGTGGTGGATTTGGCGGTAATTTTTTACATCTTGCATAGATCCGCTTTTGTGTCGTGGTATTATAGTTGATGGTTTCCAGTGTATAGGATACTCCCCATTGCGCATGGAAAGTGTAAATACATTAAGCAAAAACGGTGGGAGGTTTGGACCTCCGTGCTTGACCAGAATTGGCAGGATGTCGTCGGGTTTTGATGAGCATGCGGTCGAACCAATCTGAGTTGGTGACCTATGTCACTAAGTGTAAATTCAACAGTTTGGAGTGTATTACTGCCTCTATGTATCAGCTTGAGCTGAGGATCTTCTTTCGCATTAGTGCCATAAGTAGATATAAAGTAGTCATTGAAGATCGTACATATGATTGCACGATCGATTATGGCAGTTCCATCAGAGTTTACAATAGTGTGTATACAATTTGATTTTCTATTCTGCGTACGGTCCAAAACTTTTGAGATGCAGCCTACCACGTTGGCGCCCTTCAGTACCATTACCTCCTCAGAACATAGCATTTTGTGGTGGTCTTGGTATAACGATGTAAGCAATCTGGTGTGGAGCATCAGCAGAGTAAAATGCGAATATGGGGCGAAACAGGGAAGCACCTTTGGTCCTGACGGCGGAACGGAAACCTATTTTCCTACAACTGCCTTACAAAGGGGAAATAGTATCCGAGAATCTATCCCGCCGTCTTACGTCCACACTCAGGAATACCTTCCCAGCGGCGAGGTTGCAAATCCGATTCACCAGCAGCTCAATGGTGAGACTAAACCTCAAGGATAAGCTGCCTGTCCACACCAAATCAATGTGTGTATACTCATTTACCTGTTCCTGTGGGACAGGATACGTTGGTCGTACGACAAGACGCTTATCCGAAAGGGTGAAGGAACACCACCCGGCCTGGCTCGGAAATGGAGGCCGTAAGGTCACCAACTCTGCCATCGCCACGCATCTTGCGGATACGGGTCACGCCACCAAGTCGGCTGACTCGTTCAAAGTAATCTATCAGGCCCCAGAAAATCGAGCAAGGTATTTCCGTAAGCGGATATTAGACGCCGCAGAAGCCATTGCCATTCGGCTGTACGAACCAGCACTGTGCACACAGAAACGGTTCACTCACGCGTTGAGCCTACCTTGGCCAGGACGGACTGCAGTTGACCTGTACGCACGCACGACTACAACTGTAACGTAACCGAAGGTGTGTCACAGCGCACTAAGATCAATTTGGTTGACTGACGACCCTTTGGGTCTGTATACAAAAAGTTTGCATTTCATGTAATTGTACAAGCCTGATGAAGAATTGCCGAAAACATATGTTCGCTTACACAGACTTCTGATCGATCAATGGGTTTTTTCCATTCAAAATCGTTTGTTTTCCTAAAATTTTTTTCTTTATTTTATGAAGTTTAGTGGCTACCTTTTTTGAGATGCCTGCAGGTGCAGCAGTCCTTTTCAACTTCTTGGTACGTACTGGATCCACAACTTCAACACAAAGCTGAATACCGTGGTAGAACTCATTACAGGCAATTTGTACATTCTGTGCTAAGAAGAATGGATCCCAATATGAAGACCTTATAAGATCCGAGAAAATTAAACAATTCACAGAAGAGAATAGGCGGTAATTGATTACTGATTCTATCGGTTTAGAAAGAATTTGGAAAAAACAACTAACAATTTTATGATCACCAACGTTATGCCTTGTGCAGCTACTGACAGGGTTGGTTTAGGTCACCTGAAGTAGACCAAGCAATAAGCTCTCCGATAACTCCAAAACCTTGATGAAGATAGGAAACTGGTGCAGTCGTTGGCGAACGACTGCACTGAAACACTGCCGAAATTGAAGACCGGCGTTTGACGTTGATCCGTTTATAGTACCCTCAAGAAAGTTTACGCAATGGGTAGGCCTGATCGAGCCCGATTGATTGAGGGTACCCAGGCCGATGTGGGAAATATTTGAATCCGAAAACTTGAAAAGTCAGCAGCAACGAAAAATTTCCGACCAGCACGGCGGTCTGGTAGTCAATCCTCCAGAATCGATATCATAACCTTTGTGCTTGTGTTTTTTCGTTGTTCACCATGAGCCAGATTCGATACTGAAAGTATCCCTGGAGCGTGCTGAGTGCTTATCAATATTCTCTTGACCACATCTGATAAGTGAAACATACTATGGTGAACACCGTCTACGTATAATCTGAAAATATTGGAGTCGCTTTCACAAACGCTCTCCAGTGCATGGTGACAACAGTTACCGCTGTGGTTAGTTTCCGGATTATGCTGTAAAGATCTTAAAACCACATTAATAACAGCATGACGTGTACCAGTCAGTTGGCAACCTTGTACACCACCTAATCTCATATTGAACATATACTGGTTGTAGAAGACTCTCAAATGCCTTCTGTGAAAAGTTCGTCCAGCTAAAAGATACCGTCACTGTGATTCCCAGTGTTAATTTCCCAACCCTTCCTTGTGCCTTAACCCAACTAGGTTGTGCGTCATCTCTCTTCTGTGTTCACGGGCACTTTGAGAGTTTGTCTCACCACATTCAATCGCCTACAAGTTGACTGGTCTCAATCTGTGAACAATAGCAATCACGCTACATCTGTACCACTTGTTGTGTTACCACTGCTATGGGCTGTTTCAGTCCATATTCTCTTGCGTCGTTTGGACATTGATTTGTTGCTCGGGCTTGTTCCATTTGCACACCTTGAGTGTGGATCATGTTACGTCGCCCTGTCAGTGACCACACATTATTGGTGGGTGGGTACGTGGGTGGATCAAAACGTTCTCCATCCGGCATAGAAAGTTGACAGCTATCCAACCCATACTGTATTGATTTTCAACATAATCTCCCACAACTTGGATGCATTAGTCCAGCGGTTTTCAATGCATTGCCATCCTCGTGTGGGAGAAGCTCGAAGACCGTCCTTCTAAGAATAGCTCCATAGCACTGATGAACTTATCGGTATTACTAAATTTGTTATCTTGAAGGTGAGATTTCAGTTTAGGAAACAGATACCGGATTCTTGGTGCTAGATGTAGTGAATAAGCTGCGTGTCGCTGCAATTTAAATCCACAAAGTTTGCTTCTGACACGGCTGCTTGGGAAACGTGAGCAAAAGCGTTGCCGTGCAAAAGCAGAAATATTGCTGCGAGTTTCCGTCTTCGTTTTTCTTTGAATCTCTCTATTATTTGGTGTAATTCTGCAGCGTAATACTTGCCTATGATGGTCTGACCAGTCAAAAGATATCTCTCACATTTAAATTTTCATTATCCCAGAAGGTAGAGCCCATCACCTTTTCCGAGGACGACAGTTGACGGAACTTGTTTGGGAGAGGAAAACTACTGTGTCTCCATTGGTTCCTTTGAATTTCTGACTCAGGTTCAAAGTGGTGAACCCAAATTTCATCATGGGGTACAAAGCTTTTGAAAAAGATGTGGAATTTGACTTGAAATAGGTCCAAATTTGGCTTGAATATTCCGGCCTGTTGGACTTCTGATCAGATGTCAACATCTTTGACACCTATCTTGTAGTCAGCTTTCACATCCCAAATAGTTACGTTAAAGCAACATCCATTGAGCCATCACTCACGTCCATAGTTCTAGCTATCTTGGAAATATATAAATTTCTATCATTTAATATTATTTCACGTATTGCTTCCACGATCATCAGACGTCGATAAAGTTGGGTGCCTAGACTGTGAGTCAATTTCAATGCTCTCCCTGCCCGTCTTATATTCACAACCCACTTCCTAACAGTGGAATATAAAGGTAAGTCTTCATCAAGTGTCTCGATCATACCAGAATGGATTCTGTTTGGCGCCACGCACTTTACCTGTAGGTACTACGTCACACTTCAACTTTCAAATTCTGTCATTTTTAGAAATTGAATAACCAAAGGCAGTTTTGTGGATCATCACTTACAAACCAACAAAAATAAAATCTTGGGTTTACACCAATACTACCATGGTATAATACTTTTGTAGAATACTATTACTCCTAATTCAGTGGATTTACTTTTTGGACGGACCGAGAACATTTTGTTGCCCCCTTGTATTTGGACATCATCGTTGAAAAGCATTTCGTTCGTACGCTTCATCGTATTTCCGTCCCTATTCTCTATATGCCGTTGAGCACTTAAATTGTCAGACCGGAATTGTGCCTATCAAGCAGACCCCAACACCGACGACTATGTATAGCATGCTTCTGCTTGGTCAATTACCTTAGTCCAATGTGCGTTAAAATCCGCAGTGTATATTCATGTGACCTGAGGCCAATTTTTGGCTATTTGGAGTGTAGTAAAGTTGTTCAATCAGGCTCTTGCTGAAGGTGCAGCTTGCTGAGACAGCGTATAGTTAGTTTTACTTATTGTTTTTAAATAGTACCAGCTTTGTTGCTTTGATTCCTGTGGAAACGCATTCGTTCAAGGCTTCCGAGAGCTTTGCGACTTAGATTGGTGTTCATAAGTGGCATCTTACTGATAACATGATGTTTGATTGACTTCAACATTATATACAAGTAGAAAAGAAACTAGAAACCCACTTACTCAAATGTTTGATCCTTCAGAGTGCGATCACCTTATATTAAAACGAACTACTAGAGTTAAGTTAAAAAAATTCACGCGTACCAAGTTTTAGCCTGCTGATGGAATATTCGATTGTTTACATTAATATGCTTGACAACAGTCCAAACAGTGCCAAACTGGCGAACTTAACAACCTTCGATTTGAAACAAAATAACTCAAACCGACTATATGGTATACAGTCGGACAAGCTTGAATACAACTCTGCTGATTGGACTGTTCTATTACAGACGACCGCTAAACCGCATTATCAATAACCTCTACATGATCTTCTGCATACAATGTAGAATCCAGTCGTTTATGAATCTAACTGATGAATTCAGACTTATGTTGGTCCATCTCTTTCGCTTACTTCAAAAGACAGTCCAAGCATAACTAATGCATTAATGCTCTTAATAGTAGTAGTTAGTAACTAGTAACCCTGTCACTGCTCGATTAACCCTAGGTTATTGACAGTTACTAATTTCGATGCGCACCTTCCGCCGTATTCGTTAAAATTGATTGTACAGGCAAAAAACTTTTCCCTTTTAGCCGACAACCTTCTGTTATTCTCTATTTGCTAGCAAATGAATTAACCTTAAACATATTTAGGTGAATTAGTCCAAACATTTCAAATGAATTCTCCCTTCTCGTTTTATTAAATGATGTGCTTAATAGTTCGCTAATGGTACGTGGTACAAAGGTACGTTGTATAGCACAGGTACATTGGTAGAAGCCGGTTGAATTTCTATCCAGGTGCTCTTCATATCGGTGATCCACAGAAACGCCAGATTTTAAGGTACCGATACTCGGCTCAATGTGTTCGTTTTACGAACTGTTTCTGATAAATCCGCGGAAATTGTCCAACCGGATTTCGGTTGCCACACAAGGCAGCTATTTTTCAGTTTACTTTTAAGGCAACGGAACATTTACTTTCCGGCAAACCTGGACCATCAGAGAGTTAAATATGACACCGTTTTGTGATCAATTATTTATATTAAATTTTCTGCCCCATCCTCGTTTCTTTCCTTCTCTGGCCGCAGCTAAGGCGGCATGCTGCGGAAGATGAGCTACACTGGTCTATCCTGGTTTGCTTTCATTACCTCCGGCAATAGGGTTGATTCTCCATTTTAGTTCCGGTGGAACTTAAAAGAGACCATCTACTGAAAACGGGTTTCAGCCCACATTTATCTAGTCTCTTGAGATCATTCACAATGCTTTTATGCTTTTGCTGTGGATGTATTAGATTTGTCGTATTTCTCTTTGTAGACTGTAAAAGGAAAGTCACTAAGCCATATTATTAAATGGTTTTAAATGCGATTAAAACGAAAGCCACAACAACATTATGTTCAGTTGCCGTAGGACTGAAGTAACTTGAAGTTGAGAGCTATTCGATTACTTTCGGATGCATATGCGGGACAGATAGCTTAACTTTAATTTATAATTCAAATTCGATTAAAAATAGACCCACATCAATTTGAGATAAGGTTTCTTGAACTATGATAAAATAGGTTGTTACAGTAGCAGCAAAGGTACACAGCACGGATGTCCAGGGGCATTTAGGTGCAACAGTAATTATATATATATATATATGTATATATATATGTATATATATATATACGGGCACCGTTTCAACTAGAAGTATATGATATCAATGATTAGTTGACCGACGCAAATGGGTCCAATGGCGCATCTGCGCTATTGTCAGTAATTGCAGTCACTATTTCTATAATTCCGATTTTGAGTGTCATGCGATATTATCTGATGTATTGTGAAAGTAAAGTAACGAGAAAGTATATGTTCCTATGTGAGACTAAACTGTGCCATTCTGCTGACACAGTTAGTAGTTTAGTTTGCAATCGCTATCCGCGGTCTCAGTGATAAACAGGAACTAACCATGCATGTTGAAATTCGGCAATGGTCCAAGGCACCACCAGTTTCTGAAAGCAAGCTAACAACTTCGTTTCCAACCTCTTCGGTTGGTATGAAATAGGCCCAACTTTTTACTCTACGCTTTACCGCAAGTTATATTTTGACAACTATACTTTTAACTATGTAGCTACCTTAAAGCAACACACATCGGACCCCACATTATGCGCATTTGCCTGAATCTGACACCTGAGTAGTATTAAGGCCTATGTGCTAATAAGTAATGGGTAAATTCGGCCGACGCGTATTTACAGCTCTACTTGAACGACGTTGTCCACCGAACAAGCTCAATGTTTCAATGTTGTGTACATCATAACTGCATGATTATGCGAACTCACTAAATGTGAATGGTCATAGTATTTATCTGGGTCATCTGGCATTACCTGCTCTCCGAATGAGCAGTATTGGGGTTGGTTAAAATATTCATATTCCTGTTTGCATCCTCTCAGGTTACTCAATGATTGTAGGAAAAGGGATCAAAACGGCTGATGTATCAAAAGGTGATAAATTTCAAAGTATAACCGAAGTACTGTGGATGAAACTGTATTAGCAAACGAGATGGCCTTTCAAATGATAAATGACGCGTGAAGTTCCATCGGGTGTTCATATATTCCATGCTTTTCTAACCCCATGTCAGGTATACATCCATGAATTGCACGGCTGTTTATGGACCTTCGAGTCCGTTTAGAGGCTGACTCCATAGCTATCATAATAAACAACCGAAATCATGTCAAAAGAAAAATCAGATACTTGAAGCCTGTTGTTCATAGAATGTGCTGTACCGCCTAGGCTGTGGTCCTCTGAGGATGCAGGAAACTGCTGTTGCCATTAACGAGGAACGACTAAATGACCGGCGCCAAATCGCATCAGGGTTATCATTTTGTGCATATTTGCAATGCCATTTGAACAGGCAGAATCGACAGGTAGTTTAATTCCAAAGTGAAAAATCTCTTATCAACTGGATTCAGCATAAATGCCAATCGACTCAGCCATCAAATTTGCCGTAAGCCTCCCGGTGTCTCTCACAGATAAGCGAAATTTTATGATCTGTCATCAGCTTATTCCCATTTCAGTTTTAATCTTATGATATTAAAATACTTTTGCTTGGTACGGTTTACAGAGGTCATAGAACTAAATACAGAAAGGGTCCGCTCTGTGTGTATAAAGAAATAATTATCTACCTTCAGCTGTTGTGGTCCTAGAGACATCGACATCAACACTAGATGACTTGTAGAAAACATTCCAGATATTGTGTTGGTCTCGACAGACCATAAGAAATACCTGCACCTACCTGTGTTCGTCTTGTCGCTACTTTTAATTTGACATATTTTTACAAGTTGTATTCATGCGTATACAATTTACTACACTACTCAGCAATATGTCAACCTATATGAGATTCACCTTGAGCATGTTATATTACCAAACTGCA
This sequence comes from Dicrocoelium dendriticum, assembly GCA_944474145.2. Lineage (NCBI taxonomy): Eukaryota > Metazoa > Platyhelminthes > Trematoda > Plagiorchiida > Dicrocoeliidae > Dicrocoelium > Dicrocoelium dendriticum. The sequence continues at coordinate 224,028,065 of OX104063.1, forward strand.
GCTATGCTTTGAGGACTGCCAGTTAAAGACTGCATAGCGTAACTGATTGAAATTACTTTTAATGTGTACCAAATGATTCCAATCTTGTGGGCCACTTTAACTGTTGTCATAATTATTGCTTGTATGAAAATCGTATGGCAACTTTCATGGCAACTCATGTATGGCAACTTTGACAGTCTAGATAGAGGACCGTTTTGGTTCATATTTAAAGATTTATAGAGTGAATCTCCTTTTGGGTGCAGACTGTCGAATTACTGTTCAGTCGGCTGGTCTCATTTCTGACTACCTGAGGTTTGTAGTCTCTATTATTCGATATGAAGCCTTGGTGAGATTTCCTGTGTCCACCTCCGCTATGGGCCGTTTATGCTCAACTAAAGGTAATAACAAATCGCAACTAACCTTAACGAGATATTATTAGGGGCAAGTAATAGGACTTAAATATTTAGTTGTCCGGTCATGACTATAATAGAATTACGTTTTACAAGCTGAAAAACAGAGCATACTAAGAAAGCACTGATCAATCACGTATGCCATTAGGACGAGGTTGCACGAGCGATCATCTAAAACATACTGGCATTTCGTTCTGACTATGCTCCTTATGCTTCTGACTAATTTCTTGCATACATGATTTTTTTGCTTCATTTATTCCTCAACATTTGTTGATGGAAGATGGTAGTTAGCACATGTGCAACAAACTAAGCAATTTATCTTATCGGACCTCCCAGATGAGCAACGTCGAGGTTAACAAAAAATGCATGTCTTTTTAGGCTTATCTTACCGTGAATACTGTAAGCCTCGATGAAGTGGTGGTTAAAACCGGATATGGAACTAGGTTGCTCCGCCCAAGTGATTCATCTAATCACTGTTTCACGCTCATTCTCACAGGATTCCAGTCAAGCGTTTTACTAACATCCGGTGGTTTCATTGCAGGGAGTGCGGACTACTTCACCACTGATTACTTCCCGTTTCGGTCTCAAAATGAGGTCAGCTCCCTTCAATCGAGACGAAACGCCAAGTCAGGAGCTTGGATAACTGGCATACATTCGAGTCGATCCGCGCAAATCAATATAAGGTGAAATGAATTTGCAACTAGGGCTAGAATTCCAGAAAACAAAACCCTTTTAACAATATTCTAATTCAGATGCAGGTTACACTACCGAGTCATTCGCTCCGTCGTTAGCTCAAAAATGTATACTTTCTTTGTTAACTAAAAAACAAAGCAGGTGAACTTCAGGTTTAATTCATTGTACGTCCCTTGTATATTTTCATAGGAAGTTTCTATCGCAGTGTCAGATTTTCTGCTTAATACTCTTCATTGTGTATAATGTGTTGTCACTTTTGGGTGATTATTTTAGTGTTATTATTTTTGCTGATCACGGTCTCAGTTAGCTGAAGCGAGTAGTGGGACAAAGTAGGATTGTTGTGGCACAGCGGAAATTTAATCGGATCAAATCTAAATATCTCATCAGTTCAAGTACCGGAAAAAATAGTGCGAGCTACGAAGACCGCCAGCCAATTGCTTCTCAAAAGTACTATAAGCCTAAGTTACGACCTACTGTTATGTAACCAGTAGTTATCTGCTTGAATCCTCAACTTTACAGGCATTGGTTGTTATTACACAAATCACGCAAAGTTTGCGATTGGTTGCATATAAGTTACACCGAATGCAGTTCTCTTTACAATCTTCGTCTTTTAGATACTAAGAAGCAAACTAGCAAATATATGGTACGAAAGCATATTAACCTATTCTTTGATTACAGACAATTAAGCCCTCAACCTGTCACCTGTTAGTAGTGAATTTCGTGGCTGATCAAAAAGCACTAGATTGATGTTAATCACATGATTTTGTTCTAGCTGCGAACCGGTACGGACCTGCAAGCATCTGTAAGTATCTGTACACTAGTTCAGATCTGAACACGACACTGAACTCACACCGTTTGGACATTTTTACATTGTATTTATTTCTCTATTAATCGCACAAATTAAAATAAAGATAATCCGTAGATAGAAATTCAGAAGTATACAGGCACAGCAGCAGAAAACAGGCAATCATCTTATCTGATGTGCTGTAATCGTCCGCATCATGATAATCCAACCTAATGACCGTACTGGTGTGGAGAGACTGGGACCCACAGCACTTTCTTACTGACTTTTTGTTAACACCTTATACGAAAGCAGCACAACAAAAGTATCTTGGACTGAAAGACTTACCTTGTTTAGATTGGAATCAGAATCTAGAATTATTCTTATTTCACCTCTGGAGATGCCACACCGCCATGGCGCTGTTACCAGTGGTTAAATATTTCAATGTGTCTCCAGCGCAATGACCCTTGAGATAGCAAATGGAGATACGCAATTTATCCAACTTCAGGAAGAAGGAATACTATGGTGGGAAATATTTGACTACGTACCATCGGGAGCACACAAAAAGCGAAGGTTAAATGTATATTCTTTGTTAATATTATCTACTACTGAATACCTTATACGTAGCCAAAAGTTACAAGCAGAAGTTCACCCACTATTGAAATGCCTCGACTGATTGCATTTTATGACGGCATTATCAAAGTATATAATCTACTTTGTATTGATATACGAAAACTGGGTCATACGTTTAGGAAAGCAAGTTTCGAATGATATAATGTGCGTGTAAAAGTCACCCACATGTACAAGGTGTGAAAGAGGGCGGCACCCGCAAACTGCCGTATAATTATTCTTCTTTCTGTGCTTGCCAGTCGTCGAATATGACGTTGCAGATACATTAAGTGGAAAGTTAGTATGGTACAATGTAACCATGCAGGAGCAACAAGAATTTCGCCAAAATTGTTCGTGTGCCCAAAGGCTCTTCTTTGCTCGTGTCAGCTGAACGGGTTCCGCTGCTTCTGTGGAAGGAGTCGGCGCCGAGTAACTTGATTTCTCGAAGCCATTTGATCACCCAGATCACCGCATTCTTCTTCACAATTATCGGAACAATATGATCTGGGACCTTATCCTGAGCTGGATACATTCATTTTCATTCTAATGTTACCAGAATTAATGAGTTAATAGTGTCCTTCCTGACCCGATAGAGGTCCACTGTGGTACCCTTCAAGGATCGGTGCTATGATCCCTGTTCCTCCTAGTGTTCAGATACCATCTCGAACATTATACTCTTTGTGGCCGATAAGATTTTGCAAGCAATCAACAGGGTAGATGATCACCTAACACTGCAAGGTGATCTTAATTATGTTTAACGCCTGTAAGCTCAGCAAATGCTTGAATACAACGATGCTGAATGTAAGATATTGAGCCTGCAGCACAAAAGTACTTACGAGTATTTAGTGGGAAGACACGTTTGACAGCACGATTCTCAAGAAAAGTAATCTTGCTGTCCTCGTTCAGGACGATTTCGGATGCTCAAGGCAGGCCGTGAAGGCATTGAAAAAGGTCAGCCAACATTGTGGCCTGTTGCGGAGGGCATTTGGCGGCGTTGACCCTATATTCTTTCCGTAACAGCTCAACAATTGCGTGGGGCCATATGTAGAATACGCTATTCAGGCGTGGCACCTTTGGCAAAAGCATGCTCACATTGCTCTTGGGACTCCACAAAGAAGAGTGACTATAAATATCAAAGACTTCCTTCATCTCCTTAACCAGTTTAGGTTGGGTGCTCTAAGCGTTTTCCGTCAACAACATAATCATGTACAACGTGATGTTATATTGATGTGTCATATACTTTCGGATCCGAATCACACATGCAGACCCTTATTACACCTCCGACATAATATTTCACTGAGAGGCTACCACTTAAATTTGGCCACAAAGCAAAAACGGTTGGAATGTTGCCGGAACGTATTCTAAATTCGTGTATTGCTGCCGTGGCATGTTCTTCTGCTTGCTGTCACTCGGCTCCTATGTTAGTTGAATACAAACAGAATGGATGATGCTCTACACGACTTGCATTACCTGAGTTAACCCAAGTTCCTGTGACACGGAATACTATAACCATACCATCTGTGCATGTGGAATTTGCGATAAGGCGATTGTTACTCGTTATGTTTTGATACATTAGCTTTTTGATGTCTTTATTTACCTGCAGAAATTGTTAGTTTGTTGCTCTTTTATCTGTACTAACGCAAATGGTCAATGGTATGTTACAGATATAATAGCAGGATTTTGGTGGGATTTTCAGAAGAAAAGGAATAAAAAGATGCACAGAAAACAAACAAAAATAGCCATGGTGCCGAGCTAAACTGCGTCCGGATGAATCATCTACATACGGTCTTACGCAATTCCAAATTTCACTGTCCTCAATTTTCCCAGGAAAAAACGGGTGTGGGTTGATTCGGTTCGGTTTTCTACATGTGCTTATGGTTCAGGTTTGCCATTTGATGTGGTGCAACGCAGACAGCCTACTGTCGACACAATCTCTAAACACAGCTAATGTAGGGGCTGAAATGACAGCTTCTGGGAGGGAATTCCGTATGTGGAAAGCACGCAGCTGGAATAAATTCCGTCTGCACTCCAGCCGGCTGTATTGTTCTGCTAGTTCGAGAAGGTGAGCTGTCAATCTGTTGTTATGGCTTAGCTCTAGCACGTGCTAGTACTACTAGTTAGTGTTGCTTAAAAGCTAGCAAAGCATGATGCGGTCACCACACAAACGCCGATATCTTCCACTGAAATGTCCCAAAAAAGCCATGAGCGGTTCGTAAGTAGTACAGCCGTTTGACGTGCTCGATGACCCATCGTAGTGTAATTCCCAAGACAGTGAGATCCCACTTCAGCCATGCATGAATCACATGTTCCACATGAGGGCTTATATATGCAGGAAGCAGCTGGGGAAAAAATTGATGAGTCACAGTGACCAAAATCTCTGGTTAAGAGATCCAACTTTTAGATGCCCATTGTTTGCCAGCGCAGATTACTCCGAGCAACCCAGGTCTTCTTGGATCAGTACACCGAGATATTTTTTCTGAGAACAGTGCTGGATATCCTGGTAGCCAGGCTTATATGTGTGCACCCTTTGATGTCGCAGCTGGAGTACTCAACATGTAGTCAAGTCAAAATGAAGACTATCGTAGACTGACCATTCACGAATGTTTTCGAGGTTGTTTTGGAAATATATGCAGTCACCTGGAGCTTTGTTCGGCCGCCAAACTTTGATGTCGTCGGCATACAGCAAACAGTAAGCAGTAAATAAGCTCACTAGGTCGTTAATAAAAAGCAAGAACAGACGGGGCCCCAATGCCGAACCTTCTGGCACACTGAAATCTACCTGTACAGAACTTGATACAGATTCACCAACCTCCAGTTCCAGCAGCCTGAGCAAGAGAAGGTTGCTGATCCACCCTAGGAGAGATCACCAGTGCGCATTCCTCAAGCTTGTCTAGAAGGATACAATGGTTCAACCGGTCGAATGCCTTAGAGATGTCGAGGTCTGAGACACACTGTCTCTGGTTTGGGACACTGACACCCTACCGTGCGGCCGCACTGTAACTCGTCTCTCGCTTTGCCCTTTGTGGCCACTCCAATTCTCCTCACAAAATATTGTGCGTGCGCTCGTTCGAACCAGTTCGACGAGCTCTACTCAGTGCTTACCAACTCTTGGATCTAACCGGTGTGGATTATACTCTTCCTTCAGTTCCCAGTTTTCGGCATATTCTTTGCCGAATTTCACTTGTGTAACTACACCAGACCGGTCTTGCGGAAAAGATTTTGGTCTCATTCGGAAGAAGAAGCTGAGGGCTCCCAAACTACGCGGCAACCATCCCTACAAGTTGCAGCATAACAAAGTTAGAGCCTTTTTGCTCCGCTCATCAACTGAGCAGCTCTCAGGACGCTTATCAGCGCTCCACCTGCATCGTCGCTTAAGGCAGGTCGATTAACACACGCTGCCGCTTTGTTTGTGTGTGTACCACTGCAAGTCTATTGATCGCTGAATCCGACAGTCTGCGCGTTACGACCTCCATCTGCCTCTACGCCTGACCTTGGTGCGGTTGAACAATCTCAATTCGTGTGCGTGTTCTGACCTATTCGTGCGTCACCCCTAGCGCAAAATACACTCACCAAGGCTTTGTTATAAACAACAAGAGGACAACTAGCATTCCTATGGTTCAGCGTCGCCTATGTTGTGCAGACAACTGCAGTAAAGTGCTTAAGATCAGTATTACCTGTTCTAGCTGCATTAAATCGTACTGTCCGCAATGTGCAGACAAATCTGTCCAAGAAGTGAGACAGACAAACCAAGTTACTGACACAATTTGGTTTTGCCCAACATGTCAAGTGATTCCAGTTGTCAACTGTTTAGCATTGCTAATGAAAAAATGCGATAGGATGACTGAAATAATCGCGCAATTTGTAAATACTAAGGTCGCTCCCTCGGAGGTAAATATGGCTACGATAATACCTCACCCGGTCAAAGTTAGTTCTGCGTCTAAACCGAAGAAAAGAGCTAGACGCTCCAACCGCACTGCAGCCTCTGTGACTCTAAACCCACTGGGTCACCTCACTCCCATCAGTGGGCAAGCCTCAAACATGCGTGCGTCCACTTCTCCAACCATAGACGCTTCACTTGGAGATTCAGCCATGACACCGATAGCTCACAGCCGAAGGAAATCCGGTGCAGATAACAAGCAGGTAACGTACGCATCGATTGCATGGACAAACACACCGGGAGCGACACACATAAGTTCATCTTCAGTACCGAGCACGCGTGGCACAAAGCAGCTTCCACTGTCAACTCCAGTGGTGCCCTCTAAACAACCTGAATTGCCGGCAAAAAGTATAAAGCCAACATTCGCAAAACAAAACCACGCTGCCCTAACTCTCGTGTGCACCAACGTTCCCGAATCCAAATCTGGCACAATAAAAGGCAAGTTGCAGGACGATCGCAATCAGTGTAGTTCTATCTGCGAGGCGATTGGCATTCGGGTTGAGCCTGCAATGCTGCAACGCGTAGCACGTTACCCGACCTCAGTGCACTCTGGTGAACCTCAAATTCTTCGAGTAACACTAAACTCAGCAGATGAGACAGAGGCTGTCCTGCTCTCAGCAGTTCGTCTTCGCAACTCACCGAGCGGAGTGCGCATATTACCTGATCTACCTTGGAAAGACCGCGCAAAAGAAACAGTGGAGCAACGCGGTATTGCTAATAGGGATAGCAAGAAAACAATATTTGTTCATGGTGTTCCTGAGCTTCTGCATGCTTTTGATCACGATGCGCAAACACATGACCGAGAGCAGTGGTGCTACATCCGCGAAGCACTCTCTGTTAACAATGTTATTGCCAAATCCCTAACAAGAGTTCCGTTATCACCTAACTACAAGGGCTGCGGTCCAAGGCTAATGAAGGTAATACTACACTCCGAGGGAATGACGCAAGTTCTGTTGGATAGCTGGTTGAAAGTTTCGAGCTAGGTTGCCAACAGAAATACGGCTAAAGGCAGCAGGCGAACGACCAAACGTCGGAAGAAATTCGATGGAACTTGCAAACGCTGCAAATTCTTTATTTGCACAGTCCTTCGGAGAGACCGACACAACAGCGCCCACGTCACACAGGAGGTCCGAGCACAGCACGAGTGAACCATCAGTTCAGGAACGCTCAATAATGTCATGTAACACGACTGAAATACACAAACCAAAAAACGATTAATTGCCGGCCACCTAACGGCCGGCTTAAAAACGAACACAAACTTGACATCCACCAATGAACTCCTAACCACAAAAGCCCTATCTTGCGTGTACACAAACGCTCACGGCCTTCGAAGCAAGTTGGCCGAACTTAGAGAACTCCATGCCTCCCAACCGCGGGACCTCGTCATGATTACAGAGACATGGTTAAACCCTGAGATAACTGACTGTGAGATCAAGTTACCCGGTATGTCGCTGCTTCGGACCGATAGAACCGGAATGGGTGGCGGTGTGATTCTTTACTATAATACAAGCCTCCGATATGAAGTTATCGATCACCCGGAAATCCGAGCTCCCGATTCGCTTTGGTGCCGCCTTTGGTTGCGAAACAAGGACACATGTCTACTAGCCGTGGTTTATCGCCCGCCAAACTCAACGTCGGAAATGGACTCCAAACTGTACCACGTTTTTCAGTTTGCTTTGAACAAGTCCTACACCCACATTCTTATCGCGGGAGACTTTAACGTGCACGACATAGAAACGCCGGCAACCGACGGTACGCAGTTTAAAGCCTGTTTGCAAGAGCTTATTGCTAGCCACCCTCTTTACAACCACGTAACCTCTCCCACCAGATTTCGAACTTCTAACAAGCCGTCGATACTGGATCTTGTGCTAACTAACGAAGAACTCATGGTTGGCGGGATAGTTACAAGCACACCACTGGGTCGTAGTGATCATGTCACTCTACTCTTTGATTATATATGCTATGCCGAGTACCCGGAAAAGGAGGAGGATAAAGTGCACACTGTCACGCACTACAATGTGTTGTCCAAGCTTGTTAAGGATACATCTTGGACTTTCTTAATCGAATGCCCCCCAGATCTGGCCTGGGATATGTTTACAAGGACTTTGAGCACACTGGTAGCGCAAGCATCGGAACAGAAGTCCTTCCAACCCAAAAACCAGAGTAAGTCATTTCTGAGGAGCAGAACACGTAAATGTATGTCCCGGAGGGATTTGGCATGGCGAAATCACCAGGGCTGCCCGAATGCCGAAACCTGGACTGCATACGTGACACATCGTAACTTCTGTGTGAAACTGATCCGCGAAGACAAGGTCACGCATCAGCAGAAGTTAATGAAGCGATTCTGCACTAACCACAAACTCCTGTACAGGCACATTAACGGCCTTCGAAAGGTAAAGCGAGGGGTTCCGGCGCTAGTCACGGCTGATGGATGCACGCGGTCAGCAATGGAAGCAGCTGATCTCCTACGGCTTCATTACTCCCAAACGTTCCAACAAGTGTCGAGCCCAAACATTCACCTCATTTCTAATACTCCACCATCTGGTTTAGAAAACATCACCTTCACTACGGAAACTGTGTTGAAGAAGTTGTTATCCTTGCGTATCCACAGTTCTCCCGGAGCTGATAACATCCGACCAAAGGCTCTGCAGACGGTAGCTAGTGATCTAGCAGAACCACTGGCTGTTTTCTATCAGCGATATCTAGAGGAAAACCTTATTCCACCAGTATGGAAGCAAGGGGTCATCACTCCTATCCATAAAGGAGGTAGCCGCACTGATCCTGCAAACTACCGTCCAATAACACTACTTCCCGTACTATCCAAAGTGATGGAATCAATCATCGCAGACGCGCTGATGCAATATTTGGAAAGCCACAATTTAATAGCCCCAGAGCAACATGGCTTTCGTCAAAAGCATTCGTGTAATACTAACCTATTAATTGCACGTAATAGCTGGACTGAAGCTGTTGATGATGGAGTTGGAGTCGATGTCATCTACCTGGACTTTTCAAAAGCGTTTGATCGTTTAGACCATCGAGTTCTCCTTCAGAAGCTTCGGAACTACGGCATTGGCGATCCAATCCTGAGTTGGATTAGCAATTTTCTACAAGAACGACGGCTAGTGGTGAGAGTCCGAGAATCATTTTCTCACGCAATCGACGTGACGTGTGGAGTACCACAAGGCTCGGTTCTTGGACCTCGTCTATTCTTGGTGTTCATTAACGATTTGGCGAGATCAATTACTTCCGATTTCCTATTTTTCGCTGATGATATCAAGATATGGCGAAGGATCAGAGGACCGGATGACCATGAACGGCTCCAGTACGATCTTAACACAGTGTCGAACTGGTCAGTTCAAAACGCTCTACCGTTCAACGTAGACAAATGTCGCGTAGTACAATTACGCCATAGACATAACTACACCTACATGCTTGGGACAAACGAATTGCAGAATAGCTCCCAGGAACGTGATCTTGGTGTGATCGTACAGAGCGACCTCAACTGTTCAAAACAGGCTGAGGTAGCTGCGAAAAGAGGCAACCAGCATGTCAGCATGCTGCGAAGGGCATTCGGGAGATTTGACCCATCAATCTTCCCAATGATGCTCAATTCCTACGTGCGCCCGCATGTTGAGTACGCAATCCAAGCTTGGCAACCTTGGTTGAAACGCGACCTAGAAGCGATAGAGGCACCACAACGAAGAGCAACAAAAAATGTAAAGGGCCTGCGGTATCACTCTTACCACCGAAGGCTGAAGTTGCTGGGAATTTTCAGCGGACGTTATCGAAGGCTGCGCGGCGATCTCATATTAGCGTATCAGATATTGAGTGACCCCAACCACGTATGCCGCCATTTGCTGAAACTTAGCCACAACACGCAGCTCAGGGGTAACTGCTTAAAGTTGATGGAACAATACAGCCGTCTAGAGTGTCGACGGAATTACTTTTCCCTTCGGGTTTGCAAACCATGGAACGCACTCCCAGACTCAGTTGTATCCTCTCCTACCCTGGATGTTTTCAAAAAACGATTAGATGTTGCTCTCAGCTCCCAACATTTTGTTACCTAAGCTCCTCTGTTGTGGATTACGCCAAGCATGTTTTCAACAGGATTTATGTATCAAATGGACCTAAGTGAGCGACCATATTTTATTTTCTCACTCCTTACCTCAACTATCACTGCGCCCCAGTGTCTTTCTGAACGTTTACGCGCGATATTTCTTTTTCCTTTTACACTGATGTTAATTATCAAAGTATTCATCTCAGCAGACGTTCGATAGATGACCCAGACATATTTTAATTGCATCATATTCACCGCTACCATCCTACGGGACGTGTCAAGCACTTGCTTTTATTCCGTGATAAATCATTGTTCATTGCTCATTGTTCAACAACAACTCCTAAACAGACATTCACTGTTTTTGTTCCAACTCTCCTGCCCTAAAAGTAGGTTGGTAGTGCACGATCGGTTCGTGCGGAAACCATGATGCTCTTGAGCAGTGTAGCCAAGGTTGTCAAGGTAAGAGATGAGCGCATCAGCAATGATAGCCCATATAACTTTCGTAAGAAGTGAATGAAGAGTCACTGGACAGTAGTTAACTGGGTCAGCATGACTGCCTCCTTTTTAAGTTAGAATTGTTACCCCATGTTTCCATGCTGAGAGAACATCCATCTCGTTAAGGCATTGCTGGCAGGATCGCGCCTAAGATTCAGCCAATTTCTTAGCTGCCAAGGCAAGCCCTTTCGGGCAAATTTTATCATCGTCTGGAGAGCTGAGTGGGCGCACAGCCAAACTTTCTCATTACATTGTCTTCCGTAAAGTGGACATGAGTGTTCTGGTGGTGGCGGCACAATGTTCACTAAGGTCCCATTTATCGTCCCTACTTATGGAGTTACGATCGATTAACAATTTTTGATAACTAGAGCTCGGTGAGCACTGTTGTGAACACACTTTTGCTGACAAGTTCATATTTTTCCATCTTCGTCATGATCATACTAGGGGACCTATTAAGTATTAGTTTTTTCCCGTATAAACCCATTGTTCCATGGTTTTAATAGACCAGGATACCAGTGAACACAGTTAAAAGCACGCGCTTACTTCTAAAGGGCATTTGTTGTGTCTTTGGGCATCCGGGTTGGTCCGACAGTCGTTAAAACAGGAGAAAATGCACTTTTCATTTTACGAAGGCCATTCACATGCTTGTACAGTAGTTTATGTTTGGAAACAAATCATGTCTTTAAAGACTGTTGAGATGCAACCTTGTCCTTGCGCACTAGTTGAATACAACGGTTGTAAACAACGTAGGTTTTCCAGGTGTTCGAGCTCGGATCCGTGTTATGAGCACGCCTTGCATCGTTATGAGTTGCTATGCATTTTCTTGTCCTACACCGTAAAAGCGAGCTCATGTTGCTCGGACGAATAGCTGTAGTGTCTGGTTCAGCAGCAGCAGCTGAGGAAAATTTTCCAGGCAATATCCAGCCGTTTTCTCGGCTGAGAAATTCCAGTTAACCGTTTTAACTAGCGTTCCTAATGTGTACAAACGTGTTATGGTCCGCGTCGCTTGTGTATTCTCCCTGGGGTGTTTTGCATATCAGGTGTACATGAATAGTAAGGCTGAATGACCACTACGGCCTAGAGGAGTATAGGCTCTCGCGTTCTTGAGCATGTGTTCTTCGTTTGTGAATATCCGCTAGTCTTTATGGCTTGTAAGTCTCTCTGAATCTGATGGAATTGATGGTGTGGCCATAAATCGGAAAACTGCTGAAAAGCTGTTGCAGATCTGTTATGAACGATTTTCCCCGGGGGGTCTGCGATTCCAGAGTGTGGATATAAAGGATAAGCGTGTGATAAGTATGTGACTGTACCACTTGTTTGTAACCCGCCTCAGTGCGGAACCTAGATTGTAGCCCATGTAGGACGTGAAAGATAGACAGCGATAAAAACGGCTACCATCAGTTGTCCTTGTCTGTCATGCATAACGGCGCCAAAAGAAGCTTGAACTGTATTGACCGACTCATATTGGCAGAACTCACACTGAAGATCACTGCGGAAGTAAGGAGTTACTCCACCCTCTTTACTGGGTCGATCGTGCCGAACAACTGACATTCCTGGTAACTCTACCTCAGTATCATTTTTGTCGGGGCGCAGTCATGTCTCCGTTATAGTGATGAGGTCACAGGCCTTCGCTCTCTGGCAGAGTCGTAGTTCGAAAGGCTTGCTAAGTAGGCCATGAGAAATAGCTTATACACAGGATAGCTTCTTTGATTTCAGAAGCACTTGACAATAAGTGTATGAATGAGGTGGACGTAGGTCGACCGATGAGAGGCCGGCACTTAATCGTTTTTTGTGTGGTTTGACGGTGAAATGAACAACGCCAAGTCCGAAAGTGGTGGTAGCCCATTCTCAATGGTGAATGGTCTGAGAATTGGCCTTCTGATCCACTTTTTGATTACAAGGAGTCCCGACTGGCGCTGCTTCCTTGAAGACGTCGGGTGGTCGCGGTTTTCTAATAGCTGTATTTAAGCGTAGCCCTGAAAGACTAGTTTTGCACAGTTTATGCCAGCTGCGCATTAATTTCACCGTCATCTGTTGGGACTGAACTACGATTTTAGTATTCCAGGTGACATGATCAGTATTGAAAGTGACTGAAGTGTGACGTCACCATCACATAGAGCTTCACGAATACACTGCCATTATCCCAGGTCATGAACATGGAATTCCTCGTCACTAGCTTCCAGTAACAGGCAAGCCACGCACTGAAATGATTTTTATGCTACTATATGTGGGGTTCTCGTTTGAATTCACTTTGTCCCAACGGCGTTCGTTGCACGGAGCATTGGGAAAAATACTTATCCAACCGTTTTATCCCGGAGACCAGATGCGAAGAGAACTACCACCTCTACATCACCTGTGGATCTCAGTGTTACCCATATAAGTCAAGACTCGCCTTAGTACATCGAATTTGGAAGTCTGGTGATGCACGTTCATTTAACAGTTAATTTAAATCAAAATAAGTTTTAGGTATCCAGAAGGGAACATTTTTAACACTTTAAAACATCGACTACGGATGAACCAAACTTATATTATCCGATCTTTAAATTCGTATGAACGAGAAAAGGATACAATGTGCATATGTCAGTTGAGAAACCGGTCAATATCAAGGAGCAAACAAATAAACCTCTGCGGATAGAATATTCTAAAACTGCGTTCTGTTGGAAGACCAGCTTTGCAAGTTAGATTTCCCATCGAAACCATCCATCTTCAAGTGAGCGATAGCTTGAGTTTTTCTCAAAAAGTAGGCGAAGGACAGCAGTGTTGACTTTGGAAATAGTTTGACTAAAGTCAATGTTGAAGTATTCCAGTGAAATGAATGTATCCCTAGCGATATATTAAAAACAATGTTCGGTGAAAACGGCACTGACGATTTAAAGGCTCCGCCATTACACTTAGTGGTCTAGATTGAACATCGATCCGCTCAAATAAAATTTCCACTGGCTCAGATCGTCCTAGTTTTTGTCACTCGACGCACATAAGTGTTAAGGCACCGTGCTTTCTCCCGCTTTTGATTGATGTGGGGGGCGCAGTAGTGGGTGACTTTGGCTGGGTTTCTGCAGCTTGCATCTGATGTTTGACCATAAAAGGGTGCGCATCTAGCTAAAGGTGGATAGAGATTACACAGTATATCCGAAAAGAAAGTGTATTAGGGGTAAAAGAGCAATACTTAACAAGTCCCGTGCGATGGAAATTATTGTGAAAATAAAAGTTCATGATAAAGTGAAAAGCATTTTGGTCGACTAACCACATACCTGTGTTGAAGGGCTGAGATTTTGAGAACACACCGTTTGATCGCGTTTTGTAGCCCTTTGGCTAACAAGTTATAAAATGAAATGTAAATGTTATTCGCCAATAGCAGGCTTTTAGTTGTAATGTTGTTGAGGTCGTTGGCATCCACCTCTAGCGCTCACGGGTTCGATCCCCAGTAGGGAACCGAGGGAATGCGCATCAATGACGAGCCTCAATAGGGCGAAACGCGTCTGGTACTTTTCCGAACTAGGCTGTTCTATGTACTTTGTTAACTACTGGTGTCAACGCTTTGTCAAGTCGTCTTTTAAATATCGTTAGCTTGGGGCAGAAACAACATAATTTGGAAGGGCGTTCCATGGCTGACACAAGCGGAGGGAAAAGAAATTTCTGCGGCATTCAAGCCGAGTATACTGCAATGTCAGTTTTAGAAGATGACCTCTTAAGTTAATGTTATGGTTTAGTTCCAGCAGCGGGCGGTTAATGTGGTTTGGATGCTTCCGCATCTGGTACAATATTAGGAGATCCCCGCAAAAGCCAATGTTGAGAGCTGTACATTCTTAGAGACTTCGTGCTAAGCTGATAGGGTAGATGGATGTTCTTGGTTGCTCTCTGTTGAGGAGCCACAACAGCAACGAAACCCTCTGTTCCTGACACGATTGGCACGTCTGGATAGCATATTCCACGTGCGGTCGCACGTAGGCGTTAAGCATTTGAGAGAGGATTGATGGTTTAGACCTAACGAACACGCTGGGAAGAAGGCCAAATGCTGGTTGCTGGCTCTCCAGACCGTCGCTACTTGTTTTCAGCATCCGAGATCTTCTTGTACAAGTACATATAGGTCACGCTTCTGAGAAGCCTTCTGCAAATTTTGGTCTTTAAGCTTGTAAACGCTCACCGGCTGGTAACACAGATGCATCAGCTTGCACTCATCAGTCTTCAACTGAATAAGTTCTGTCGTTGACCATTCATAAATGCAATATAGGTTATTTTGGAGTAGATCTTGATATTTAACGTTATTAATCGTGCGCCATATCTTTACATCAACGGCGAAAAGCAGGACATTTGAAGGGATAACTCTTGCCAAGTCGTTGCTAAACAAAAAGGACTGGCGCGGTTCCAGCACCGTGTCCAGTAGGAGACCACATTTCACATCAATCGGGTTAGCAATTTATCCCCAGACACACACTATAAGCCTCAGTTGGTAATGTAGGTTACCAATCCAACTAAGAACAGGCTCACCGATTCCGTAGCTCTGTAGCCTGTGAAATAGGATTGGGTGCTCCGGGCGGTCGAAAGGTTTGGAGACGGCCATATAGATGAGGTCAAATCCCACTCCAACATCAGCCCCTTTCGTCCAACTACTTCGGGCCAGCAGCAGGCTGGTGGTGCAAGTCCGATGTTGACGGAAGCCATGGTGCGCCGGTGCCAAGTAGTGGCCTTTTTACAGGTAGTCCAATAAAGTTTCATCGACGAGCAATTCCATCACCTTCGCGAGCACTGAGAGGAGACTCATTGGGTGACAGGTTGCAGGACTTGCAAGTAAAGTCAATTCAAGTCGAAATCAACTGTATGAAAACTATTGGGTTCATGTTCAGCATTTACACCATCACTGCGGACATCTGGATGATAATAGGAGTATACATGCTTAGGTAGAAAAGTGGGGAAAATGCAGAACTGTTGCTCCAACAACCGCTCGCGCAGCGTGTTCGTGACTTTCGCTGGGTCAACAAGCAAATGTCAGAGATAAGGCAAAACGGGATTACGATACGATGTGTTGGAGAGTAAAATTCTAAATTTTAACCGACCATAAGAGAAAGAGAGCGTTTTGGTAAGATCATTGTGAATTGGATGAAATCAATGAGTTAGTATCTTAGAATAAAAGTTCGTGCATGTATCAAGATGGCTATACATGATGAATTCAACTAACAAATCACTAGACAAACCACTGCATCTAAAAATGTGGTTTATAGATCGCAGTAGTAAGATGTAGACTTTCTGAAGCAGTCCAGCGTAAATGACAGGAGAGCAGTATAGCCATTAAGGAATAATGCAAGTGGTCATAAACCTGAATATTAAAGTACTAAGTACTGAATCACCTTGTCTTAGGTCATCAAAAGAAATTTTTCTGACTTTTTGAAATGTTTTACAGACATGCGTGGACCATGAAAGGTTCTGGGACAAGAAGATGCCGAGATATTTGAAGGTGGAAGAGGTGTGTGTGCAATTTTCATTCATAGTAAAGGTGAGAGAGCAATCTATGATGGACTCTAACTCATCGCCACGGAGAAAAGAAAATAGTGTATCACTGCATTTAGAATCATTGAACTTAAGAGATCTGGATGTATACCATTCCAACAGATCGTCCGATCCAAGTTGAATTGCTGAGGAACCCTGATTATTGGGAGCTATACATCCCAGCACAACATCACCAAAGTATTTACACCCTATAAACGTGGTTTGTATAGGAAAACCTTCAACAGTTAAGAAAAAGAGAAAAGGTTATATCATCGCTCCATGCAGAACACTAAAGTCGGCACGGAGGACAGAGGACTTCTTACCGTTCAACTTGGTGAAGTGAGTACGATCTGGAAATATTCACGTAATAGATTACACACACCCAGGTGCACGCCATTTTCGGATAAGAGGTTTAGCAAATTGACCTATCCAGACTTCCAAAGGCATTCGAATAATCCAAGAAGAGAAGCCGCACAGACTTACATTCTTGATCTAATGCAAAGGCGATAGAATATACAACATAAGCCACTGCATTCAATGTGGAGCACTGGGGTCTATATAAACAAACTGGTAGATATCATCTTCAGAAGCGGCTGAACAAATCCGCGGCATTAACAGTTTTCTGAAAACTTTTAGAAGCACAGTTGTGCATGCAAGTGCGCGATACGTTTATGATCCACTTTTTGGTACTGGAGTTATACTGACCGTTCTCCAAATATTCGGGATCACACCCGTAGTGAGGCATTTGTTAAAGAGCTCTGTTAAAGGCAGTGTGAGAGAATCGACCCACTCTTTCAAGGCTAATGGTGACAGAGCATCCATGCCACGAGCTTTGTTTGCCTTTAGTCTTTTGAGTTACTTATGAACGTTGCTTTGATCGAAGGGCGTAGCTGGACTTGAGCTAATGAAGGAGGGCAAAATATTGAGCGTAATAAGGTGGAGCTAAACTCAGAATCTAGTTTATAAACATCCCTTTCGCCGTTCTGTCTGCAGAAGCACTTTCCACAGAGCTGACTGTAAAGCCTCCATAGATCGCGACAGTTATGGTTGCCTAGAACTGCTTCTATGTATAACTGCTTTAGGCTTTATATCTCGGATTCAATTGCCGTGTTTAGGCTTTTGACACGCGTAGCATTCTTTCACCTGTAAACCCATAGTTTCATCCTTCCAAGTCGCTTTAGTAATGGTGATGGTAATCTATCTGCTCCTAGATAGATAGTTTCAACAGGGTAACATATGTCAAGGCAATATTTGATGTAATCCATAAGATGGTCACATTCGAGTGACAGGTTCTCGTAGTCGAAGACCGAAAAATCAGTTAACGGATACATGGGCTGGAGCCTCGTGATATTTCCGAAGGTGGAATTTCGCTGTTTGCTAACCTTGTAATGACGTCTGTTCAGCGTTAACAAATTGGACCTGTTGTATATGACTTGACACAGTATTAAATACAGAGCTCGTTTTTTGTAGAGGAAACAACTGTCGTTTATTTGTGAACACGGCGTCTAACTGAGCATCTTATCTGGTCGAAACAGTCAGTAGGTCTACCAAGCCAACTGTCATCAGGAAGGTTGTATCCATTCTATTGAAGTCGTCAGCAACAATACAGATAGAACAAGCTCATTCAAACAGTAGCATTGAAAACGTTGGTCCTCAAAATGTTTAACTCCGATGCAAATGTGTCGGAGGCAATGTATACGTTTCCAGCGATGACCGATTGAGTCATTTAAGAACTTTCATTTGTACGCAACTATATGGTAGCTTGTAGGAATCGCTGAGTACGTTACTAGTACGATTGCTAAGTTACACCAACATTGTTTAGCATAAGTTATAACGCCTCCACCATAAAACTGGGTCTTTTCGGGGCGGTCAGACTTGATGGGAAAATAACCATGAAGTTGAATCACCTCACTTTTCACATCAGTCTGCTACCAGCTTTCTCGTTACAGAAGGATTCCTGTATTAACATATATTGTTGCATACTGGGACTGAGATCACTGACTTTACCAAGAAACGAGTGAACATTACTGGAAAGTATCAGTGAGACTTGCGCTTTCTCGACAGAACAATGACTGAGGCTAGATTGCCAGTCAGCACGATGCTTTCGCTCTTTTCCAAGACATTTACTCCTAATAATTTTGTAGGTGTTCCTGACTTAATGGCCGTATTCGATGAAGCACAGATTTAAAGTAGTGACACATATATTTTCGAATGGTTGTCGGAGTAGGACAACATTAACCTTGAGACATGATCGGAAAAATACGAAATGCTTCAAAGTTAGAAATAAAACACAGGATCCGCAATCCCTGGTGTAAATTAATCTAACGAGAAAAACGACGGCAGAGTTTGTTGACCCCGTCAATGCTAACTTACGAAGAAATAAAAGGCTACTACCTTTAAAATTTGGGGTTATCATGCCTCGCTTTCCCATAGTTGAGACTTTCTTTTCACCGAAGCGTCTTTGGAAGAACTCTGACAGTGGTTCAGTTAGCTTGGTGGACGCAGCCCTCAGTGCTTTTAGGCAAACGTTATCTGCTCCAGGAGAGCTATGAGCGCGCAGTTAGGGTAACTTCCTTAGCACAATTGCTGGGTCAAAAATCACTTTGTAAACCATTAAGTGGTTAATGTGCTTGATTCTGTGTGAGTGGTGGCGTCTGAGAGTTCGAATCCTGGGGTGTATTGTAGCCGCAGGGCAGTGGTTGCTTCGTCGGCACTTGCTACTCTACTGTTTATTGTGAAAAATGGAAAAGCCATATTTTACTTTACGAAGACTTGACATGTTTATACAATAGTTTGTTGTTTATCAGAAACTTGTTGTCTAGGCACTGTAGATAAGTTACTTTGTTATCACGAAAATAACACCATGCCTCTGAGTAGGGATTAACCTTGTAGGCAAGCCATGCTGCATCCCTTGTCGACATGTATTTTTGCGTTCTGCCCCTTAGAATTGGCGGCACTCTTAGGGAACAAAGGGGCTTGTCCCAAGAAACTCTGTTGACATGTCACTGTTTTTCAACATATTCTGCCCAAAGTTTGTCAAGGGGACTGTTAATTGAAAATTCCAAAGTGGATGCCTTGACGAGTTCTTTCGAAACGTGGTAGCGTATGATTGTAAGAGTTAGTTCCGAGTGTTCAGACGGATACTCTGTATAACAACCATAGTTAATGTTATTAAAACATAGGCTCTGAGACCTAATATACCCTCCATCAATAACTTGTGATTCATGAGCTCTTCATTCGTGAACACAAGGTCCAGCATGGACGGTTTGTTTGCTGTCCTTTATCTATCTGACGTGGTGACATGAATGTACAAGGGGATATTAGCGATAAGTTCACGCAAGCCTGCTTTAAACTGTTCAGTGGATGATGCAAATACCCTCCCCTTATCTACATTGAAGTCCTCGGATATGAGAATGTAGTGGTACCTAGTGCGTGTTTCCCTGTTCTAGGCGGTAACAAGCCGGAATCCATTTCAGGAGTGAACGTTGAGGGCGATAAACGACAGCTACGAGATATGCATCGTTGTGTCTTAGTCGCAGACTGCACCAGAGTGGCTCGGTAACGTGTATTTGCAGAGCCTTTAACTACTGCAACTTACAGGTCGCTGCGGCAGAAGAGAAGGACGCCACCTCCACTGCTGTGTCGGTAGTTCCGGATGAGTGACATTCCCGACATCTCAACCTCCGCATCAGCCAATTCTTGGTGCAACCAAATTGCAGCAGTGGAAATTGGGTACAAAGCACCCGCGACATGACGTAGCAGAAGTACGGCAGATTTACTGAGGAGCACTTGGGCGGTAGTGTACCTACATGTAAGTTTATTAGATTTAAACAATGTGTCTTAACTTGTGCGATTCATACGTGAAGTTCCGCCGATCAGTGAGTGGCTGGGAGCTGATTGATTTTTGATGGGTACTTTGCAAAGGGTTCGATGTCTTATTCATCGTCTGCGTAGTTATTCTCGTATCTAAGCTTCTACGTAAAGCATGAGGTGTCTGATCACTGTCTCCTTCAACGGGTTGTATGGGCTAATCGGACCCACTACTGGTACATTATTGTTTTATATTTTCCATCACCTTTGGTTCGTTTAGTGACAGCATCTCTAGGGGACATATCGTTGACTGTCTTCAGCCGAAACTCATGTTGCAGTCTGAAACGAAAGGTGTGTCAGCATTTTAACAGCCGTGCTAACAAATGTTTTGACTGTGGGATCAACTCCAGCACGTTGGGGTTACATAATCTGTAGTTCGGTGGGGCTCGCAGCCATGACACCTATTTCGCTGGCACGTCCTCCAAGGAGAGCGTTTCACGAATCTTAAACCAAGATTCTTTATTTTTGGCTGTTATATCATGCACCTTGTAAGCTTCCGTTTCAAGAACGCCGTGAACAAGAATGGTTCTGGTTACAATTTCCTTTTGGTAGAACTCTAACTGGCGGTTAATTCGAGAATGCTTACCAAACGGAATATCTGAAAAGAGACGAATGGAGCAGTGTTCTTTACTGAGTATACGTTTCGACAGTGGAACTGATACCCCGTCGAGGCATATTATTCTCCTTCGGTGATGAAGGTGATCTCAAAGCGCAGAATTCTTGGCTCACGGTAGCGCTTAGATTTGAGGTACCGCATGATCAGCTCTACATGTGGAGGTTTAAACACAGAGCTGAACAGGTTAATAGTGATGTTCCACTGGTCCCACTGCCTCCTGTTGATGTTGGCTTTGATTCTGGGACTTTGGAGCACAGTACGCTTAGTACAGCTTGTCGTATCTTTACACCTTTTGACATGTCACAGTTATTGCTTGAAATGCTCCGGGATGTACCATAGAAAACCGGTAGTGGTTCCACCAGCAGAATCCTGCTTCGCTTCTCAGTTTCCGATCCATTTGGGGTTGTTGTGAATTTTAAATCACGGCACTTCTCGGAGGTAACAGCAACCCAAATTTTTCTAGTACCACTTTGCTATTTTGTTATGCATTCCTTTGGGAGATTGGACATAGCTGTGTGTGTAGTTACTGCGATCCAACTGCCAACCGCATTAGTTGGATATAAGCCACATGCGGTGTTGAAACCGCAGTTGATTTTCGGGGCTATTGGTGTCGTTTTGCTTACGTTATTACCAACCGTTCTTCTTAGGATTGGAGCAGCACTTACGGGGGTTGCTTGGGTTAAACAGTCCGCAATGCTTATCCTGACAGTGGTGATTCTAGTTAGTAGTCACTATTTCTTCAAACTTGGCTAGTTGCTGGCTGTATTTTTGCGATAATAGGAGCAAGCTTCTTACCAGTGGGACAGATATGCATCCCACATAGAACTATACAGTATGTGGTTTAGTTACTAACTTGGTCTGACTAGATTTAATTCGGACGCACTTGGCACGCGAAGCCTTGCAACAACTGCGACACGAAATACAACCTTTTCTACAAGTTTGGCATAGGATCCACATAGGTCATTCGCCTTTAGCATGCTAGACATCGCGCTTGTTGAGCAGATGTTATGAACCATTGGAATGGCTCAACCTCCATGGTAAGCAGTTGTTCGGTTTCTGAGGTTAATTTGCGGCGTTCGCTTCGCAGTTGTGGGCTTGCGGACTGTCCTGGCTGGTGAACCAGTCGAATGCGTTTGCGTCAACTTGAAGCAGATTACACGTGGGTTTGATAGGGAATTTTCGTGGTTAGGCCTATGAATCGCCCCAGGTAAAATTGCTGAGAGACTGAGAGGGATGCGATGCGGAGAAGTGTAACATATACTGTACTTCCTCCAAGTAATGTTGGATTTGAACAAGTAAGAGTTCATTCCGAAGCCGTTGAAATGCTCTGTGGAATGCGACCAAACAATGTCTCCGATGGTCGGAGTTTTGCAACATTTGACTGTTGGATTTCGGCGAGACTTTGCTGGGAATTTAGGTTTTAGTGTGAATAAAGGATGCATTGGAGTGTACTCGAAAAAATGGTATCAAGAGGTAGAGCTCTTAAAAGCAAAACTAATAATTGTGGATCCAAAGATGTTCGACAGTATATCGCTGAGCAACAGAAGAATACCACCAATGAACAAGTGCGCGACTGGCACGCAATTTCATGCAACTTCAGAATGATGCGATCGTCAGTGATGTCGTCGTGAGTCTGCTTTATTGTCCCACTGTTCTAGTCGCTGATGATGCACAACGTAATAAGGAGGAACATGAAACTCATACCAGTTTCAGATTTCAGCTGATCAGCCTTTGTGGTAGACACTAAAAGTATACTAGCTTTTAGTTTATTAACTACGGATGCCAGCGACTTGCTATGATACACATAATAATTATTATTATACGTGTATTTTTTAATTGTACGAGAAGCTATACCTGGATTGCGGACAGAGCTTGAGTAAACAAATGATCACGCTAGTACTTTACCCGATGGAAACAGTCATTATCGAGTGCAGGTCAAGGAAACTTCTAACCTGAATGCGGAATGTTCTTGCACTTATGCATGACTTGAGTGTGGCGACTGGGCTATTCTTCACGACAGCGTATTTGATGAGGAAAAAGTTGCATGGAATAGCTGTCCTGATTCTTGGCACAGTTGGTTTAGCGATCTCATTTCATAGTATCTGAATGAAGTTATGTTGGAATTTTAATGTGCGTAGTTAGGTGTATATCTTTTGGTTTATGAGATGGTGTATCAGTATCAGTTTTCTTTCAGTCGTTGCAACCAAAGGGGCTGGAGCTTAGGCTGCTAGCAACGCTTCCGATAACTCAAGTTGGACCATTTACTGAGTAAGCTTTTGCTGAATGATCATCGCAGGTTTTCCAAAGCTTTCCTTTCACTCATGCGCACGTTCCCAGAAATAGTGCTACAGTATTCAAGGACAGGAAGTGTGACTATTTTGTAAAGCTCGATTCTGGCAGGGGTTGGATAGATTTCATGGCATGTTATACATAGACGCTTGGGCAAATACTGTCCGATACTCAGCTCGCCTTGAGAAAGTAACCTTCGAAGAGTATCCAGTGTCGAGGTCATAGTTAGATGGTTTCACACAGAAGCGCTCTTGTGAAATTTGACCGACTCTTAAGGGAGCAAACATCCGTGTGACATATACATGATTTAGTAGCTGAGAGCTTTAACATCCATTTGTTGTACCATTTCTCCATCGAGTCGTGTTCTTCTTGAACAGACATGTTGCTAAGGAGTTTGCCTCGTCGAAATTTATAATCAATGGAGTCGGTTAATTTTATAAGTTCAGTGTGCGACCAAACAATCTGGCCCAAGGCGCTCACCCGACCTTTCATGTAATGGTTTTGCATGGTATAATTAATTTTTATGTGTGTGTAACCTAAATACAAAACGCTAGTAGCGGTCTACTGCAAGCGACACCGAAATCGCAATTACCATTCGATAAATCCAAATGATGTGTTATGGGGAAAGGTAGAAATTTCTGTTTTTATTAGTTCTACTTCCGATAGTATTAATTAGGCAAAAGAACTATGGTATCACTGTTGATCTTTTGATGGTAAGCAGGAAATGGTTATATACACAAGGTCTTACAGTGACATATGCATGATAGATAACATAGCAGACCGAAGTATTATTACACTATTTGTAGATTCATTTTTTGTTGCACTAACCCCAAAGTCACAATCCTTCAATTAAACATAGCTAAGTGCAAAGTGATACATCTGCGTCACCAGCTGGTGAGCGCTTACAAGATTGGAGACCACATCTTGGCGAAGGTCTCTCAGGAGCGTGACTTGGGTGTGTTGATACAGGAAGATCTCGGGCGTTTAAAACAAACAGAGAAGGCGAAAAAAACGGAAATCAACACTTCTGCTTTATTTGCAGAGCCTTCGGTCGGTTTGAACCCTCAATCTTTACCCAAATGCTTAACGCATACGTGCGACCGCACGTGGATTATGCTATTCAGCCGTGGCAGCCGTAACAGAAACAGGATCCCGTTGCTCTCGAGACTCCTCAACGAAGGGCAACCAATAACGTCAGGAGCCTCTCTCATCTGCCCTATCAGCTTAGACTGAAATCTCTAAGAATCTACAGCAGCCGATACCGGCTTTTGCGGGGGGATCTCATAATGGTTTACCAAATTCTGAAGAACCCAACCCACATTTGCCGTCCGCTGCTGGAATTGAACCTCAACACTAAACTAAGAGGTCACCCTCTGAAACTGACAATTCAGTATAGCCGGCTTGAATGCTGGAGAAATTTCTTTTCTCTCCGCGTGTGCCAGCCTTGGAACCCCCTCCCTAATTATGTCATCTCTGATCCCAATCTGGCGAGATTTTAAAGAACGTGTTGAAGATGCATTGTCTCAGTTACATTGCATTTTATGACTTTTAAGCCAGCGGCTACAAAATGCAATCAAACGGTATCTTGCCAAACGCCTAACCAATGGATTGATGGATTTATACGTTTAATACACGAACATCTCCGCTATTCCACATAAGTCTATGGTGAGTCCACCACAACGCTTTTCACTTTATCATGCAATTGATTTTGGCAATAATTTCTATCCTACGGGACTTGTTAAGCATAGCTTTTTTACCCATAATAAACCATTGTTCTATTGCTCCAATTAATATGTGTGGTAGAAACTTTAGAATGTGCTACACTGCTACATTGCTGTTAACAAGCTCGGCCCTGACTGACATCTTAGTTTAACTTCAGCACAACAGCGGCCAATAATGCTGGTTTGCCACCCATAGTTCAGCATCGCTGCATGTGTAAGGCATTTAATATTGTTCCTTACCACGGATTGTTAAAGGGGTTACAATCTACTGGTTTTACGAAGCCATCACGCGTTTGGTTTTCTTCATCGCTCTCTACTGTGAAGCAGTAAGTACAAACAGACAATAGCTTCTCACTTCCGGAATCAGTCACTAATAACGTAAGCCAAGTAGTACCCATGTTCCTTATTTATCACTGGCCTGCATGAATGATAGTTACCTCAGCATTAAGCATGGTACTGATTTTTGTTCCTATATCACCTGGAATTAGCTTATTCAAGAATTTATTCATACATAATAAGGCTGTGTGACACATGCAAGTAAAAATCTCGCTTGAAACTTGACGTCGCTTGTAGCAGACAATGTTTGCTGCTTTTAGTTATAGTCTTCCGTATTGAAACTATATATTCCACCAATTTACCTTGTTCTGCATGCATCTGTCATAAATTAAGTCAAATCGCATTCTGTGTATGTAATAGTCACACGAATCGCATCTTTTCAGCGTATTTTGATTTCGAGCTATCAAAGCAACAATGCTTAAAGTGTAAGTGCGTCAATCATTCTCGCTCACTGAGTCTAGGCTTCTTTTGGCCAAAGCGAACAAACCTCTGCACTGCCTACTGCTCCTAAGCGTGCACCGACACGCGGGGATAGCATGAAGCTGGTTCTCCTGAATTGATAGCAATCTCATGAATCGGAGAATCAAACGTTCCACAGAACGAACATACAGCAAGGGTCACTCTACCATTGAACACTAGACTGCACAATACTGAAAAATGTGATAGAACCTATGTTTCTCATTTACAATCATTAACACTTATGCTCACATTTCAGAGGTGCATATATGTATATCACAGAACTATGGATGCTCCGCATGGGATGTGAGCTCCAAGCATACAATTTCAAAAACAGGAACAAGAATGGGAAAGCATTTTCTTGTTGCTTACTTTGTGTTCTGGAACAAGTTGCCGTGAGCAATCGGGAGGGGCAAATCTACCAGAGGGGTTTTAATTAGTTTTCACGTATGGCTTTTAATGCAGAACCTCACATGTCATGGATACCGTAACAACTGGAAAGTGCTTTCGAGAATGATGACAACAAGCGTAAACAGTCAGTGACAACTTCATCCCATCTTTGTCCCTTATGGTCAAGCTCGCCGTAGCAAAATGGTACATGACACAATACCCATGTTTTCAAATTTATTCTAGCGAATTAATTGGCGCTGAAATCTACGGCATTTCGCGGTGACCAGTTTGAGGTTTTCCACATCCGTTCCGCTGTCACATCCTTTGTCCCATCCGGATACTTGGCATTATTCTATTGTTGAAAAACAGAATGAACCAATCAGCTGACATTCGACGGTTCTCGAAAAGCAAGTATTTTGATACGATTACACACTGACTGTATGAGCAGCGCGCGTATTGAACCTGTTGCGTAGGCTATTCATGTTCATTCATCGTTTGCGTTCATTGGACTATTACTGTTATAGAATTTAATAATCCTTACACAAATTGAAATAGCTACCAGATGCCTTTCTCTTTAAGATGGCGTAACGACTGGACACTAAGCATCTGACTGCGGATAGCTCTCATCGGTCGACGTTTTATGCTCAGCTACCTGTCCAATTTGCTTCGTTTATTTCTTGTGCAACACATCCTTTTTGCGTTCTTTGCTTTGGAATTCGGTCTCGTTTGAGATTTTGAATTTATCTATCATAAAGTCGTATTCTATCTAATTTTGGTGTCGCTTTCAAATAATCAATCATTGTCCACAGATGAAACCTTTAAACTTCCTGGTTATTTGCCGTAGTATTGACGAAGCAAAGACCCTGTGGTTCTTGCTGAAAACTCGTTTTCCATCGAGCTAATGCCGTTGTTGGTTTTTGTCGTACGAAATTTCGTATTTTACGTATTGCTCTTACCATTGAGTAAATTAAGCTTTTACGTGAGAGTAAGTATGATTATGTCTATGTATTTTACAAGCAGTGCCAGTAAAATGCAACGGGAGAAAGTTGGTAAACGTCGCCAGCCAGCAACGAAGGTGAAGCTTTTCAAGGCGAGGGGCTGCGTGTGATCACCTCAGAAGTCGGAAACCCAGCAACTACCAATCTCGAACGAGCATATTTGCCCACCAAGTGTGGACTTTGCTGCACGATATCCATGCTGCCACTACATGTCCAGCTAGCGTGCCTGTATTGCGTCAGATGGGCACTGAAAAACTGATGTGCGACAAAGCAAGTGAAGTAGGCGAATGACGACGCAAAGAAGTAAGTAGGAGACGGCAAATGCGAGCCAGCAGCGGCGTTGCAAATTTATGGGTACGAATCCTCAGGTTTGTTATGATCACGAACTCGAACTTCTACAGAGCCTGCTTGATAGGCACCTCGACTAGGGGTGAACATGTGTTAAGAGTGAACAACTAACACGTTTTGGAGAAACAGAAGAGAGGAATACTTGGCCTCTATGAGTAGGCTTCTCAGATGACGCGCGTTAAAGACTGCCTCAGTAGGCTAAAAGGGTTAGAGATCCAAATTCGTCTAGATATGGATCCGTCAGACCGAGAGAAACTGGAAGCCGCCATTATTGAATTAATGTGATACAACGATGGTGAAGGAAGTAATTTCTGCATAGCAAATTCTTGAGTAGTTCGCCGGGTTCGCCTAACACGGATCAACAGAACGAAGCCGCTTGCTGTGGGCCAAACGGATCTTACCGCGATCTTCGCTTGGCCTACACAAATGTTCGTAGTTTACTAAATAAACGTGACGATCTATATCACTTCGTTGTCTCTCGTCACCCTGACTTACTAGGACTGGTCGAAACCTGGTTAACTCCTGAGGTCTATACCCAGGAATTCCAGATCAGTGGCTACTCGTGCTTCCAGTGCTGCAGACGACCAAACGAACACGGTAGAATACTGTTACGCACTCGATCCTCGCTGTTTGGGAGACGGGAACCCACATACCGAGGCGAAGATGGCCTGTGCGAGCAGCTGTGATGATCGGTCAACCCGATACAAGGTGATCTGTTTGTGGGTGCAGTTCATCGCCGCCCGGGAAGTAGGTGTTTGGATTGGTTACCACATGTCAGAAGCTACGTGAGCGCCCGCACTTCCTGCTTATGAGCGATATTAACTTCCTTTGAATACTGTGGCCTGAGGTTCAACTTTTCCCTCGAGGCGCAGTTACTGAAAAGATTTTTGAGAGTGGGTCAGCATAACACTTATGCCAACAGATGTGCTATACATCACATTCCGCTCTATTGTGCTTGCACCCACTATTAACTAATTGTGAACAATGTGCACATGAAATTCAAGTCCTGGAACCTCTGGCAGCTAGTGACCACTCGATGGTGTTAGCCAGCTTAGAACTGCCGCTTCCTTACTAGCGTCCGCTAGCGTCATCCTACAATTACTGGAAGATCGACTTCCATGGTTTTAATCGACCCGCTAGGGAAGTGGACTGGTCTCTACCGCAGGATTCAGGTGTTGAAACCTGTTGATCTGTTCTAAAAGAGGGTAGCAATGGTTGTGCGTTCGTTTTGTACTCCTAAAATATTAGAAAGCTGGACCAGTGAAGCCACATTAGTTCGACCAAAACTACGGCCATTTGTTACATTTCTAGCTTCTGGCTTTGTCAATGATTATGAGACCTAAAAGAGGCAGTGGAATCTATGTAAAAGCGCAAAAGCACAAAAGCTTCGACATTTCGAAGAGGGGCTGGCAACATCAGCGAACTCAGCCCCCAAGAAGATTTCCGCTTACGTGGTGCGACGCCTGAGGTCCGCATGTGACCTAAGAGTGTTAGCGGGCTCTGAATTCCACCAATGAAGGTACGTCCACATTAGCTAACCACTTCGCTTCCATGTGTACAGGTGGGCATGCGCGTGTGCCGAATTCGATGTGTGAAGCTCCTACGGAACGCAAGTGCCTGGATTTCGATGTGGAAGATGTCCACGTTCTACTCGCCAGTCTTGACAGCACGAAGCCTGCCGGGACCGACGGCCTCCATACACTATTCCAAAGGCCCAATCGGCCATCATCTCACCTACTGTGACTGATCTCTTCAACAGATCGTTGTCTGAAGGTTCTTTGCCGAGCGGCTGGAAGTGCTCTCTAGTAAAGAAAATTCCAAATGGCGGTGACACGATTAAGGTGGACAATTATCGGCTGGTTTGTCGGACCTCTCTTTCAGCGAAAGTCCTCCAGAAGATTGTAAAGAGACGCTTTTCCAGCTGTTGGAGTCGAAAGACATCCTAATCCTCACGCAGCATGAGTTAAAGAAAGACTGCTCCTGCATCACCAACCTGCTGCTGACGCTGCACGGATGGTCGTTGGTGTTGAACCGAAGCAAATCAGTAGCTGTTATCTACGTCGATTTCAGTAAGCCTTTTGATACAGTGAATCATAAAGTCCTCCTCCACAAGTTCTGGATTTATTACGTTGGTGGTGCACTGCATTAGTGGAGTAGTAACTTCTTCATTGAAATAAAATGTCGGGTACATGTGGATGACCATCTAACGGAATGGTACTCGTCCACTAATGGCGTACCCAAACGGAGAGTACAGGGTCCCCTTTTGTTCCTGATCCGTCTCAACGAAACACCACAACTTCTTCGGTCGCCCTGTGCATTGTTTGAAGAAGACCTGAAGATTTGGTAGGTTATTTCTTCTCCCGAAAACTGTGACCTCTAACCTCTGTTCCTGTGGTCTGGAGAAGTTGGTTTCCCGGTCAAACCGGACAAGTGGTCATTTCTCACTCTGTGGAACGATCGTATTGGTCATATATACCCTAGGCGGCCAACCGCTATGTCCTATAAGTTCAATAACGGATCCTGGTGTACTCTCAAGCTGTGAGCTGAATTCCGTCAACAACATGAACGGACTTTGCGGAACCGGACTACGCCTGTTTTGAGCGCTTAGACACAGCTGCTGAACTTGTTTTGAAGAGATTGTCAGTCGCCTGTTCTACTCCTTGATACGACCGGTGCTTGAGTACAGCTTAACAGCCTATTGTCCAATCACAGTAGTTGAGGTGCAGAGGCTGGGACGGGTTCAGCAAGCAGCTAGCAGACTGATCCTTAGTTTATGGGGTACGTCTTACGAGGGCCGATGTAGGATACTAGGGGTGTATACCCATGTATACCCATATATATATATATATATATATATATATATATATATATATATATCTGGTGCGCTGAGGCTGGTGGTGGCTAGATCCTGACAGATGGTCTACCCACTGCTGCTACTGTTGCGCCATAGTCTCATGTCCTGGGCGCCTCCACGTGGCGACCGCTGGGTGGGAGTTAGGTTTCGCCCTTCTCCCTGCTAAGATCCAGGACACCAATACGCATGAGTCAGCTAACTGACCATGTGCTAGACCCGCTGCCTTTCGGGTGTTCATTTAATCGAAGGCTTTGGCTGAGGACCCGAGTCGTTCTCCTGTCAGGATTGGGCGCCCTGGCAGTATCCTAGTCCATCCTCTCCGGAGGTTAGGAAGTGGTCGATGGCCCACTTCCCGTAAAACCTAGCCATGGGAGACAACAGGTTACGGGTGATATTCTCAATGCTCGATTGGCGTAGAGCACGAGTGCCACGCATTGTCTCTGACGGTGGGAGGACACCTCCGGGTGTTCAATGGTTTGCTACTGCCCGCCTCAAGCCAGGCAGCCCCTGGTCAAATTGGTGCAAACCCGCCAAAACCCACCTGCATCTGGCCGTGGTCGCAGGTGCGTATCCAATTACGGTCGCAAAACGTATGATAACTGTTCCAGAACCTCAAAGGCTGAGTGTGACGGCCGTCAAGCAGATCCCAATCTGTCTCTGCAATCACATTCCCGAGCTGGATCTGCTCTCCACTGCCTTGTGGGTCAGGCTATTGAGCCAAAGGCTCCGGGTGGAGTCCCACAAGCAAACCTCCAAACCACCCACTGCCTTGTGGGTCAGGCTATTGAGCCAAAGGCTCCGGGTGGAGTCCCTCAAGCAAATCTCCGAAGCACAACGACCACCTCGCGTGCGATTGCCCACCAATGCAATCGTATGCCTGCGCGCAAAGCACTCAGCATCGGGTGCTGGAACGTGCGCACACTACTGGACCGGAACTCGAGCGAGCGCCCGGAGCGATGCACTGCACTGGTCGCAATGGAGCTGGCGCGCTACCACATCGATATTGCGGTGCTCAGTGAAACTCGGCTCGCTGAGCAAGGTAAGTTGCACGAAGCAGGTGCTGGCTACACATTCTACTGGGTGGGCAACGCCGCCTCAGCACCACGTGAACATGGGGTCGGATTTGCAATATCCGATCGCCTCCATGGCCAGCTGGTGGGTGAGCCAACGGGCATCAGCGCGCGGCTGATGACTGTTCGCCTGCGACTCGGAAGAGGTAAGTTTGCTACTTTCATAAGCACGTACGGTCCGACCATGTGTTATCCTGATGACACGCGTGATCAATTCTATACTCAGCTATCCTCCGTGTTAAGGTCTGTGCGGAGGAGCGACCGACTATTTCTGCTGGGTTATTTCAACGCGCGCGTTGGGCGTGATGCATCAGCGTGGACAGATGTTATCGGTGCGCACGGCATTGGTTCAGCGAATGCGAACGTTGACAGGCTGCTCTCACTGTGTGCCACTCACGGCCTGACGATCACGAACACTCGGTTTGCACTGAGTGCGAGTGATATAGCAACTTGGACGCACCCACGGAGTGGTCACGCTCACCTTCTCGACTATGTCATCGTACGTCAGCGTGATATGCGTGAAGTGCGCATGACACATGTACTGCGTGGAGCTGAGTGTGGCACTGATCACAAATTGGTTCGGACCAAAGTGTACATATATAATCGATGTATTGCACTCCCGCCGTGAATCGGCGTAAACTTAACATTCTCTCCCTCGGCACTGTGGCGAAACTTACTGAGCTGGAGAAGGCGATGGCTGCACGCCTGTGTGGTGATGTGGACTGTATAGCCACAGTGGGCGACCTGTGGCACCACATTCGCGACCAGGTGACAGCTGCTGCGGAGGAGACCATCCGGCGCGCAAACTGTAAGCGGCCTGATTGGTTTGATGACAACAATGTGACGATTGACGCATTGGTGTCAGAGAAGAATGCAGCATTTGCTGCACACGTTGCCGACCCCAGTGACTTGGGAAAGAGTAGTCAGTTTCGCAAACTTCGACGGCGACTGACCCGAGAGCTCCGTTGCATTAAAAATGCATGGTGGACGGAGAAGGCGAAGCAGATGGAATGCTACGCCGAACGCCGTCAACACAAGGAATTCTTTGACTCCTTGAAGGCGGTGTATGGACCGAGATTGGAGCCGCTGAGGATTTGATCGATGGTAGTTCAGGCGCTACCTGCACCCAGACTGCAGACATAATGCAGGTCTGGCGAAAACACTTTGACTGTCTCTTGAACAACCGTTCAGAGATCGACTGGCCTACATTGAACGGCCTGAAGCAGCACGATGTGAAGGCGGATCTGGCGGATACGCCGACACTGGATGAGACGCAGAGAGCACTTGCTCAGCTGCGAAACGGCAAATGTGCCGGAGCCGACGGGATCCCACCTGAAGTATTGAAACACGGTGGACCCGCGTTGTTGTCTGCGCTGCACCACTTGGTGCAACGCGTGAGGATTG
Organism: Dicrocoelium dendriticum; assembly: GCA_944474145.2. Classification (NCBI taxonomy): domain Eukaryota; kingdom Metazoa; phylum Platyhelminthes; class Trematoda; order Plagiorchiida; family Dicrocoeliidae; genus Dicrocoelium; species Dicrocoelium dendriticum. Next base: position 224,060,862 of record OX104063.1, read on the forward strand.
AGGAGGAAGTGCCTTCTGAGCTGAAGGATGCCCTTGTGCTACCACTGTACAAGGGCAAAGGGAGCAAGCAATGTAGCACGAATTATCGTGGGATCAACTTGCTGAGTTGTGTGGGCAAGGCGATTGCCCGAATCCTGCTCAATCGCCTCGTCAGTCAGATTGTGGAACCAAACGTGGCGGAAGAGCAATGTGGATTCCGTTCGGGTCGCAGCACTATAGATATGGTGTTTGCGGCTCGTCAGTTGCAAGAGAAGTGCAGAGAACGACACCAGCCTTTGTACTCGCTTTTTGTTGATTTCACCAACGCATTTGATACGGTGAACCGCGAGGCACTGTGGCTGGTGTTGGGTAAGTTTGGTTGCCCGCGTAAGTTTGTAAGTGTAATTGAATATCTGCACAGTGGTATGCGAGCGAGCGTGCAGCTGAGTGGAGAGACCTCGGATGACTTTGCAGTTGTCTCTGGTGTGAAGCAAGGCTGTGTCTTAGCTCCTGCCCTGTTTAATATATATCTTCATGCAATGTTGTCTTGTGCTTTTGATGCGGCTTGTGCTTACGGTGTTCGTGTGGAGCACCGTATTGATGGTGGGTTGCTGAACATCCGTCCTTTCGGTGCGAGAACTCTAGTCTGTGAGACAACTATCCGTATGTTGCTGTTTGCTAACGACTGTGCGTTGTTTTCACACAGCGCGGATGAGTTGCAGCACATGACTAGTGCTCTGGCTTCGACAGCGGCCAAATTCGGGCTCACCATCAACACAAGCAAAACTGTCTGTCTCTTTCAGCCTTCACCGGAGGTGCAATCTTCAATATTGCCGCAAATCAGCATTGGTGCTGAAGTATTGGAAACCACCTCCCGCTTCTGCTACCTTGGGAGTGTGATGTCGACTGATCAGCAGCTAGACGTTGAGTTGCGTAATCGCGTGTCGAAGGCGGCAGCGGCATTCGGGAAGCTTGAGTACCGAGTGTGGAACAACCATCAGCTTAGCATTGGCACGAAGCTGATGGTGTACAAATTCATGGTACTGTCCGTTCTTCTATACGGCAGTGAAACGTGGACGATGTACCGTCGGGATGTGCGATATCTCGAGCGGTTCCATCAGCAGTGTCTGCGACGAATTTTGCGGATCGGCTGGGGCGCCAGAGTTGCAGACACGGAAGTGTTGCGCCGAAGTGGGATGTATGCAGTGGACGGCATAATTTTACTGCGACACCTGAGATGGCTCGGTCATGTGAGCCGTATGGATTCGACGCGAATACCGAAACAACTTTTATACGGTCAGCTGAGTATAGGGAAGCGGCACGTGGGGAAACCAAAGTTACGATACCAGGACATGATTAAAGTGGGCCTCACACGTTCTAATCTTGATTGCAAATCATGGGAATCGAAGGCGGTTGATCGTGGTTCATGGCGCGATCTAATCACGAAGGCAGTTGCTGAAGTGCGGGAGAAAGCCCTCATGCATGCAGAGAAGAAGCGGCAGTTGCGGAAGCGGCAAGCACCAATGAATTGTACTCCATCGACATCGAGCGCATGGTGCTGTAGAACATGCGGTCGCGAGTGCCTTAGTCAGGCAGGCCTAGTGAGCCATGAGAGAGGTCACTCGGGACCACTGCCGAAGCGCCGACGGGTCCAGCAGTGAACGTATGCAGCACCTGCTCAGCGTTTGTAGGCACGCTGAATTCGATTTACTAACCGCATGCTTGCATGCTAAGTCTCTTTATTTCAGGTGGTAGGTTTGCGATTCTCTCCTAATGCCTTTCTCTCTCATATAAATGTCAAATGGGCCATGAGCTGTGTCATTTGGGGCCACTAGAGAAGCAACGACGGGTCCTGCAGAGAATTACGGCGAGCCGGCGCAGCTTTTGTAGGCACGCTGAATTCGATTTACTAACCGCGTGCTTGTATGCTAAATCTCTTTATTTCAGGTGGTGGGTTTACAGTTTTTACCTTAATGCTTTTCTTTCTCATATAAATGTCTACCAGTACTATATTCCATTAACTTGCACACATCGCTTCAGCCAATTGTATTCGATCTCCGTAGCATATTTGTGCTCGTGGCATTCCGTTAACTATATTTCCTGACCTCGTGCACTTAGCTAGGATTTGTTTGTAAACAACTTATTACATATGCTATTTAATTAAGGTTTATATCACCGTTTCCTTATGCAGTAGTCGAGTATTTCTCTTTTTCTTTCTCTCTCTCTCTCAAGTGTTTGGTTGTTGTTTGATATCCCCGGTGTGGATGCGCTTGATGTGCATGTTGACAAGGTGCCTACCTGTCTATTACCCACTACCTCGTCCATACTGGCTCCAGGAGACAGTTGGTCGTTGCTGGAGGGGACGGGGTGCACGGTCCTTGTGGCCGTGCTAGGCTCAAAGAGTGGTTCCATGCAGTGAGTGTGGAGCGGACTACGGTCCAGCCACCGCCTTGTGTGCGGTTGATTCCCCAAATACAGCGTGCTTGTGTTTGCCTGTGAAGGAGTGTGGGCCGGCTCCGTTGAGGAAACGTGTCTCCCATCCACATGCATCCCGGTCTTATACCTTCGGGTTTACACTGGATATGGGGTATGTGGTTGGAGCTGTGGGTGGTGCAGCGCAAGCCATCCATGGTCCCTCTGTTGGCACAGGCGTCCTGTGTCTGGCCACTGTGACAGGCAAATCCGAAACCGGATGCCGCCAACCATACCCATCATATCGTCGGCTTCGGGTTGATCTCATAACAACGCAGCGATAACCTTGCGAAACCAGAAAATTATCGCCAAATACTACTACTTCTGGTGATCTCTAAGGTTATAGAGTCCATTGTAGCAGGCTTTAATGGGGTATCGAGAATAACAAACTTCTTTTCTAGAGCAGTACGGTTTTCGCTTAAATCAGTCCTGTACGACCAATCTGTTGATAGCTTGTTCAAGTTGGACGGAATATGTTGATGCTGGTGTAGTAGTCGACGTGGCCTACCTGGATTTCTCAAAGACATCCGACCGTCTAGACAATCGCAATCCACTGCATAAAGTCCAGAAATACGGAATCTGCTATTCCTTTCTGGTCTGGATAGGCGAGTTTCTTGTTCAACGTCACTTGAATGTGAGAGTTCGCAGCACCCTATCGGAACCAATCGGCGGCCTAACTCAGGGCTTGGTACTCGGCCCCCGCCTGTTTTTGGTCTTAACAAATAATCTCGCGAGCGTGTTATCTTCAAACTCTGCAATTCGCTGATGATATCAAGATGTATGGCGTGCTATAGCTAGAGTGGATAACCACATAGCCTTGAACAAAGCGTACATATGGTCCTTTGACAACATGCTGCATTTCGACGTCACCAAACGCAAAATTTTCAGCATACGGCATCAGAGTATTCACAACTACCGTCTATGAACACAAATACTACAGCAGACTTCTCATGAGTGTGATCCCGGCACGTTTCTTCAAGATAACGTGTTTGCTTGAGGCAGACTGAAACGGCATCAAGGAAAGCCATCCAGCACTTTGGCCTTCCTCATAGAGCGTTCGTGAAGTTTGACGTCTCAGTCTTTCCGAAAATGATTAGTGCGTATGTGAGGCCACACGCAGAATACACTATTCAAGTGTGGCAACCCTAACTGAAGCACCATCTCATAGCGCTCGATACCGCACAAGGCAGGGTGACAAAATCTTTAGTGATTTCTCCAGCCTTCCCTACCCACTCAGGCTGAAAGCCCTCAAAATATACAACGGGCCTTATCGTCGTCCAAGTGGCGATCTCAAAATGGTGTACTGGATCCTGATAAACCCAAACCACACATGTCATTTCTTTTGAAACTCAGTCAAAACACATCTCTAAGGGGTCAAAAATTTATGCTGGTCATGTAGTATAGTCGACTGGAATGTTGACGAGACTTTTTCTTCCTGCGAGTGTCACAGCCATGGAATGCTCTCCCGACACATATAATTAATGTCTTGACGATACCCCGACGCATTGACGCTACGCAATATAGCACATGACATTCAGGTGCTGGCATTAATGCATAACAAACAATGGATGGTGTCATAACCCTACTCGTACATAAGTTACTCCAAACCCCTTTGTGAGTCTTGTATTGCATGCACTTTTACCGGCACTGTTTTTTATTTTGTAATTATCAATCTAACAATTCCACGGGACATGTCAGGCCTTCGCTTTTATACTCACCATAAACCATTGCTCTATTCGGCCACTTCCCTAGCTTGAGGTCACTGCTGCGCGTTCGCACAGCAAGCAGTACATTCGGACGCCGGTACGAACTGATGTTACCGGATTTGAAGCGTATCGCTGACCCTCTTCGCTTTGAGCATCAAGCGGTGAACTATTGGATCAATTTGCCGGAGACAGAAGTCGAGGCCAAATCGATGTTGGAAGTTTAGAAATTCCTCGACGCCTACCTTGCATATTGCAGGTATAGGGAGGGTATCGCACGCGGATAATATGTAGTGCAGTTGTAATATGCTGCCACCGCGCAGTATCAGCGACGTGATTCCACCCGGCTACCCGGTCTAACCACGATGAATCAACACAGATTTGTATCTTCTCGCTCTCTAAGTTTAATATTCAGTATGTGCCACTCTAGTCTCTAAACAACATGTCCGACTGATGTGGAATTCTCCAATATCTCTTGAATACATTACTCCGGACAAACAGACTAAAAATCATACACTGCGGGTTAGATTGAATTAATCTATGCCACTAAAACTTTTCAAGTTGCTTTGAAAAGCATGTCCTATTACAGGTTTGAAGACAAGCTACTGTTGAATTATCCATGCTTTTCGGCTGGATAGGAACTAAAGACCTTTAATACAGACGTCCCACAACTGGGATTGTGAGAGAACATGCCTAGGAAGATAATCCAAATGGATGTATTCTTAACTCCTTAAGTTAAAATGAGAAATTCGTACTTCACAACTCTCTATGGGTTCTATCCTCGACTGCAATGCCCCTATGATGTATGTGACCTAACACTAGAGTAGGAGCAGAACAACTTGCTAACATCTTCTCACTGCTTACCTTGGACAACATCCAAGAGCACGGCAAACACTTTGTGAATGGTGCAATTTTTGTAGTGTTGCACGTTTGCTTACCCGAAGATGTTCACTGATCTATCCGTGCCGTAACTAACTGAGTACATGTTTATCTATCTATGCGCAGTAGAAATCTCTCTCAATGTCAAGTATTACCATGGTCACTTAAAATATTTTTACAAATAGGTCGCTAAAGTATTTGATTGATCGTTTGAATGAACATCCAGACACGTTATGTCACTCGTTTACACTAGCGAAATGCTCTTGAAATTAGTTTTAGGGGTGCGGTCTATGACATACTTGAATGTGACTCAAATGGCCTACCTGAATGCCCCACTTAATGACGGACCGTTGGCATTGGCTGGAACCAATTACATACTTAAACTTCCTGAATCCCCAACAGAATAAATAGAACGAGTAGAGCTAATTTTGTTTTTCTATGGAGGCAAATGTGTGAAATCAAGCTGCAAAGTTATACTGACCACTAAACCCAATGTGTACTATTATTTAAATTACGGAGCAATTTTCTGTATTTGAACCACCATCAAGAGTACACCTTTGTTTGCAAAACTATACTGTATATGGATTAAACCTGTCACCGACACATAGAATACAATGGTATACTATCACGTTACCATTTTCCTTTTACTCTGCATAGTAGTGGTTAAGTGCCATGTTCGGATTTGGCTTCTGTCTAAGGGATTACATGGCACGTACAATAACAATCCTGCCCTTTCATTTGAACTTGCTTTGGTTTATGTGATTCTCACAACACTCTGGCCAATCTGATTCTTTGGACCATTAAGAAGGAAAAGAAGTTAAGGTTACAATTTCAAACGTCGCGCATTTCACCTTTAAGCCATCCCACCTTGGAAATTGCTTCCTAGTACAATAATAGCAATATTGCGTTGGATACATATTAGAAGATGCCAACTAAAAACATAGCATGATTTCGGAAACTTTTGATGACAAATTGGTTTTCATAAGTTTTTATTGCAGCAACCTTTTGCTCTTGAAGTAAGCGCTTCTTCATGCCAGACTTCGCTTTTGTATCCAGAGCGAGAAGTTGTGCAATAAAAACCTACACAAACAGATTTTTACTTATTATTAATGATTTGTATTTAAAAGCTTCTGAAATCAAGAGAGCCCATTAGGTTCCAATCGTATTCTGAGATATTAAAATCACAGTGCTTTCCGAAAGCTTTCGTACGTTTTCGCACCAGTCACGTAGTTGTAGCAGTGCAGTGACTCAGTTATATCACGCAGATATTGTTGTCGGCTGCCTTCACCCCTCCAAGCCGCCCTGCTGGATGAAATGACGAAATAAGTCACCAAGATTTCCAGCCATGGTCGGGGTTAGTTCGCAAAATCCATTCATACAATGTGAGCTTCCCTTTATTCAGCAATTAACATTGCAGTTGCTTAAATCACTACGGAAATTACGAAAGAATTATTCCTCATGAACACTAGAGCCCCCGAAGCGGTCATTTTGACCGCTCAGCCTTGTTAACTGTACATAGTTCCAACATCTGTAAAATAAAATTTCAAAGATATTTCGTAACTTTTCATATTTTTAGACGTCCTTCTTAACCGTGAAGTTTCACTTTCATATCTGTTATTGTTTTCAAAAAAAGGAAGTATTTGTGTTTTTACTACCGAGAAAAGCCATCAGCGTTCCAAATGACCGCTTTCCCTTAATTCAGTTTCTTTCTCATTTTCAGCCTCTACTATTCTTTCTGATAAAGTTACATTCAATATCAGTCAGAACGAGGGAAAAGTAGAAGATTCACGATTTTCCATGGAGATTGTGCTTTCGGTCTGATATACCATGCCTCGTAGGAAGAAAACAGGTTTTAAGGTTTTACGTGAACACAGCTATCGATTATAACGAGTCTGGAAAAAAGTGAATGTGATGTTGATGAAGACTTCATTTTCCAGGAGTTGGCAGACGATCACAGCATCCCTGGTAGTCAAACTTCTGACGGTGGCACTCATCATGAGTAATAAGGTGTGTCAACCGATTCTTTATCTTCCAGTGCAGTTCACATATCGAAAGATTGTAGATTGTGGACCGCAAAGGCGTTCCAGACGACAACTGTTGGTTAGATACTATCACAGAATGTTTGCGAGGTTTGACCAGAACCAAGTGTCTAGGCTAAGAAAATCACAAAATCACATCACACATGCTGAAATATATTCAAGTACATACTGAAGCTGAGGTCGAGAATGTTAGATGTCCGTTGTCAGTGGAGAATAAGCCTTCCTAAGCTCCGTGCATTTATTGGGCTACTTTATATCAGAGGTTCTATGGGTTTGAAGAACATGCCATTCAATATGCTGGGATGCGGTAAATACAGATTGCCTGTTTTCAGAGGGACAATTGACAAGAACAGATTCAAGGAAATAATGAGGCTCGTTCGTTTTGATATGGGAACTACCAGATGTGAAAGAGTGCAGACTGACAAGTTTGCTTTGATATTTGAATTCTGGAATACATTTATTCGCAACCCTTAACAGCGCTAGGAGCCTGCGCAGAACCGCACAGTCGACGTGCAATTGTTTCCCAACAAAACCCACTGTATTTGTCTTTAGTACACGGATAATAAACTTGATAAGTTCGGTATCAAGTTTTGGATATTGGCGGAAGTGGACAGAAAATATCTCGTGAATTGATTTCCATATCTCAGTAGGAACGAATCTCTGCCACGAGGAGAACGTGTTCCAGAGAGCGTGGAATTAAGCTTTAGGTCACCCTTATTGGGAAGTAGTTTTAAGGTCACATGTAGCAACTACTTCACATTTGCAGCATTGGGAGAAGTACTACAAGCGAAAATACAAGTATGGTGGGAACTATTCGAGCTAATAGGAAGGAAGTGCCTACGCTTTTGAAGCAAAGTAGTAGAGCGCTTTTAATCTCACTTCTTATGAAGAATAAAGATGAGCATAAGCTAACATCCTACCAGGGTGTAAGCAATAAAAATATTTTGGTCTTCAGTTCCTTGTACTGTAACTCTTCCATTCAAGACTGGAAAGAACAATGAACAGTGGATGCATACGGATTAAGAAGCAATGATTTACAAGTCCCGTTGGGTGGTTTAGAAGCGTTATCGAAAAACACAAAAGCATTTGGTTATTTTTCGTTAAAAGAGGGACTTATCGTTTGGTTCGCTATAGTTCAAAGATCCGTTAAGATTTGAAACATAAACATGTAGCAGCAAAGAAATCGAAAGTATATTCTAGGAGTGGGATGTAGATGTAGTATTAGCTAACAACATGTGGGTGAATGAGTCATCCAAACGCCTTTTAAATATGGATGGTAAAGGTGCAAAAATGGCCTATTCCTGAAGTGCATTCCACGGGTGACACATGCGGACAGAAAAAAAGTTCCTGCGACGATCCAGGCGGTTGTACTTTTCCGTCAGTTTTAGTGAGTGACCTCTTAATTTGGTATTAGCGCTGAGTTGCAGTAAAGAACAGCACACATGATGTGACTCGTGCAGAATTAAGTACACAACTAGCAAGTCACCTCGTAAGCGGCGGTAAAGTCCGCTGAAAATCCCCAATCGTTTCAGCCTCTCCTCGTAAGGAAGATGTTGCATTCCAATAACGCACTTTGATGCTCGACGTTGGGGCTGCTCTAATGCACTAAGGCCATATTTTAGCCATAGGCGCCAGGCTTGAATTACATATTCGACACACAGACGAACATACGCATTAAGCATCTACCGGAAATAGAGCGATCTATTTTGCAGAACGCTCATCGTAGCAGGCCCACATTTTGGTTATAAGTTTTGGAGGCTTTCGCGTATTATGTGGATGAACCCAGATCATCCTTAACCAGTACGCCCAAATCATGTCCGGTGGCAGCTCCCTGTAGCACCTACATTCCGAGCCTCTAACAGTGGCTGCTTTGGTGTCGTATGGAAAACAACTTACATTTACATTGAATTGCAGTGAATGTTAGAGATACCACTGATGTACCGTGTCTAAATCAATCTGAAGCAGTTGCTGGTCGGTATCCCCTTGAATCTTACACCAAATCCTGACATCTTCGGCAAATAGCAGGAAGTTAGATGTAACCGCCTGTGTGAGGTCATTGATGCAATCGGGACCTGGCACCGAGCCTTGATGTAAACCACATTCAACTTGTATGTGTCAGAGAAGGAGCTCCGAGCTCTAACCACCATTTGCCGCTGAAGGAGATAGTTAGTGTTTTAGCTTAGAAGAGGATCACTGATCCCATAACACTGTGGCTTCGAAACAAGTATCCGATTATCTAGACGGTTGAGTGCTTTGGATACATCCAGGTAGATCACATCAACATCCTTTCCACCGTCAGCTGACTGGCTCCGCCTACTCCGTGCTATTAGCAAATTCATTGTGCACGATCAATTTCGACGGAAGCCGTTTTGCTCAGAAATAACGATGCGAGCATTTTCCAAATAGCCCATCAGCGCATCGGCTACGGTGGATTCCATCAACTTGGGCAGTATACGGAACGGGAAACTAGGCAGTTGTTTGAAGTCTCGGTTCTGCTTCCAACATTCTGAATGGGTGTAATTATTCTAAGCTTCCACGTAGCAGAAATTAGGTTCTGGTCTAAGCAGCCCTGGAAGAACTGAGCCAGTGGCTCTGCCAGTTGATTTGCCGCTTCTCCCAGTGCCTCTGGGTGAATAGTATCGACACCCGGGGCTTTGTGCTTGCGTAGTGTAATCAGCTTCTGCAAGCCAGCTTCGGTGGTAAACGAAATGTGAGTGAGTCCCGGCGGCAGGGTGAGAAAAGCTGAAGGATCTCCTGATGATAAAACCCTCTGGAAGGTGGGGGCATATTACAGCAGCAGTGCGTTTGCTGCTTCCGTAGCCATACGTGTTGGGCTATCAGACGTCGCGAGCAGTGGAACTCCTTACCGCACCATCCGTAGACCATTGACGCGTTTATACAGCAGTTTCTGACTGACGCTAAAGGTTTTCGTCATGTTCTGCAGATGGGCGGCTTTGTTCTCTCTGGACATTTGAATGCAGTGGTTTCGTTGGTCTAAGTAGTTATCCCAGCTTTCTGGTGTTGGGGATAATCTATACTCTCGGCACGCTGTGTTGAGTGCTGCCAGCAATTTTGGAGTGCTACTCCTTACTTAAGTAACTTTTTCAGACCGTTTGTAAACGTTTGTCTCTGAAGCATCCGTAACCAGCCGATTGAATTGTTTTACGAACTCCAGCCAGGCGACCTCCAAAGGGACTTCAGCGAGGAAAGACCAGCTTGTGACACTGACGATATGAAGTAATCGGTTGTAGCCTGTGATGGTTCTCATCATTTGGTGGTCCGCATCAGGGTATTCTGCATAGCAGATGAAGTTGAAACGAATAATTGCCTGAACACTGCGATCTAACGGGTATTCTGCAACCTACGCACCAATCATATCTTCTTCGTTGGTAAGCACAATATCAAGCACATATTGTCTATTATCTGTTCTGAAACGAGTGGGAGAAGTGATATGATTATAAAGGGGAATACTGGTCACAAGCTCTTGCAGATCGAATTTAAATTCTTCTCCCCTTGTGACACGGGTTTCTAAACAATTCACATTGAAGTCATCCATGGTCAAGATGGGAGTGTATCTTCCTTTTAGAGTTCACCGTAGGACAGTCGCAATTTGGTAGTCCGTTTCAGATGTAGCGTTAGGGGGAAGGTACACCGGGACTATAAGGCTTGTCCTTGCCTCTTAACCGCGCGGCACCAAAGCGAATCAAGAATCTGCGAAATTGGATCACCCAGGACCTGGAACTGTAAGTCACTTCGGTAATACAGAATTACGCCTTCTCCTTTTGTCAGTCTGTAGTTCCGAATAAGTGACATGCCAGGTCGCAAAATTTCAACGTCTGTCATTTCAGTGAGTTACCACGACTCCGGGATGCGGATGATATCATATTGCTGGGAAAGGTGATGAACTTTCAGTTTGGCCAGCTTATTGAACAGTCCCTGAGCATTCGTCTACAGGCAAGCTAGTTTATCGGCCTCTAGCAGACTACAGGAGGTCAGGGTATTCAGGTGTGTAAGAGTGCAGGCCGATGTGAGGTCGGCAGTTATTCGCTTTTTGATGAGATACTGATACTAATTCCGTACCTTGCTTTGGCCAAGGCACGTCCCAACCCTCACCTAGACCTACGTCCGTGTAAAGGAGCAATAATGGCCAATACGTCTGCTTTTTCAGGTAGTGTCGTAACTGGACGTTGCGAAAGCATCTGCAGACCTTAACCGAGGTTCCGATGGAAGGAGTTTACGATTATTGCAGAATCACTTCATAAACTTCTGCTGATGCGTCACCTTGTTCTCGTCAATCAAGCTCACACAAAAGTTGAGCTGTGCCACATAGACAATCCAGGTTTCGGAGTTCGGGGTGTCCTTCTGAGCGCTCCATGCGAAGTCCATCAAGGACGTGCATTTGCGTGTTCTGCTCCGCAGCAATGACTTTCTCTTTTGACGATGCAATGATTTCAGTCCAGACGCGTGCGTTAGCAGTCTGCTAAACGTCCTTGTGAAAGTGTCCCAGACGATTTCTGGGGGCAGTCATTTAAGACGGTCCAAGACACCTCCTTAAGAAGCGCGGATAACACGTACTGCGAGACCATATTCATTAAGTCATTACGTCAAAGTGATCCATGATCTTGAGAGAAGTCACTTGCTAATCGCTCACTTGTGCACTCGTGGTATTTTAACTGTGGTTCAGCGACATTTTGTCGAACACCTTTGGATCCATACTTATTCGTCGTGCTTTTACAAGCTCTACTTTGTGATACCAGTTTCCCGAGTATACTCCAGTGCATCCTACATTTACCCTGATTTCCAAATTCCGGGCAGTGTTTCGCCGATATCCAAGCTCCAAAAGTTGCCTAACTCCAACCATCGGAGACATTGTTTGGTCTCATTCGATAGATCATTTCAACGGCTTTCGAACGAACTGTCACTAGTTCAAATCCAACATTGTTTCGTACAGCTGCAGGTCTCAAGGCAAATTCACTCGGCGCGATCCATAGGCCTAACCACGAGAATTCTCAATCACACCTTCGTGTATTCTGCTCCACGTTCAAGCTGACACATTCGACTGACACGCCAGAAGACAGTCTACAAGCACACAACTGCAACGTGAACACTGTGACCTTACCGACAACGTCAGTAACAGAACAACCTTTTACCATATAGAGTCATTCAAATAGTTCATAACATTTGTTCAACAAGCGTGATGCCCATTGCGCCGCCGATTAAAGACCTATGTGGATCATGTTCCAAACTTGTTAAGGGGGCATTTTGTGCCGTAACTGCGGCAAGTTCTTCCATGTGAGATGCCTCCGAGTTAAACCTAATCAGGCCGTTATTAAACAAACCAGACTCTCTATGGTTCTGTGTGAGATGCACATCGATCCCACTGATAAAAGGCGTGCTCCTATTATCTCAGAAGTATGACCAGCTACTAGCCAAGTTTGAGGAAATGGTGACCACCAAACTCACAACGGTTGGGGTAAGCATAGCAGACTGTGCGATCCAATCCTTCCCCTTGGTTGCTGCTCCTAACCCGCGAAAAGCTGTCAATAACACCGTAAGCAACATGACACCTAGAGTCCAGAACATCAACAGCTGTACCAATACCACACGTAGCTCACATTTGACTAATGCGGTTCCCAGTTCGATCGGAGTAAATACACGTAAGGCTACTACAAAACTCCCGACGGTGTGCATGGAAAAAGAGCAAGCCGGTACTAGCGAAAGTTGGGTTAGCTTGTCTCCAAGAAGAGCCGTCATTTAAAATTAACATCACCCCCAACTGGATCTGAAACTGAGGAGCGTAGCGGAGTTTTCCTAGTGCAAGCACCACCGGTTTGCTGCGGCACATCTAGGAGTATTTCAATCACTAACCGCGACATGTCGGAAGCTGTAAAGAAACAACTACCTGTACTGAGCGTACTGTGCTCCAATATCTCAGAATCAAAATCGACATCGATAAGAGGCAGGCAGTTAGATGAACTCAACCAGTGGGACATTTTTAGTAATATAATCGGAGTTGTACTGAAACCCGTACATGTAGTGCGTATTACACGACACCCCAACTCCAAACATTTCGGTGAGACAAGAATTCTGCGCGTTGTGCTGAACTCCATCACTGAAGTAGAATCAGTACTACTGTCGACAGGTAGTGTCAGAAATGAACACTGCTCTTTCCGTATCTTTCCAGACATCCCATGGGGGGAAACGCTGTCGAGTTAACCGCACATTAGAGGATTACCGGAAGGAAACTTCAACCAGAACCATACTTCTTCACGGGGTTCATGAAACTGAAGCATGTGATGAGCATGAAGTAACAACCCATCATAAATAACAATGGTGTTATATTAGTGAAACACTCTGCTTGGATGATGTGTTAACGAAATCCGTATCATGACTGCGTACATCACCGAACTACGGAGGAGGTGGCCCGAGAGTTTTTAAGGTGGTCCTTTAGTCAAAACTTATGGTAGCACGGATGCTAAAAGCTGGTACATGTTCCGTTGCAGGCTACCATCTGACGTTCGGCTGAAGACAATCAGCGATATGCATCCTAGAGATGATATGTCACTCAAAGAACCAAACGCGTTAGGATCTATGAAAGGACAATGCACCAGTAGTGTGTCGAAAGAGCCCATACAACCTGTAAAAGACGATATTGACCAGACATCTTACATTGTACGTAGAAGATTAGACACGGGCCTAACTACAAGGGCGATGAACAAGACGTCGAACCCTTCACCAAGTACACATCGAAAAAAACGATTTGTCGCCGGCCACTCATTGGTCGGCGAAACTTCACGTGAGTTGTACAATCTCCGAAACATTGCTTAAATCTGAGAAACTTTCATGAAGGTACACTAATGGCCAAGGACTGCTAAGTAAACTTACCGAACTTCGGCTCCGTCACATTGCAAATTCTTGGGACCTAATTTCCATTACCGAAAATTGGTTACATCAAGAGGTGACTGATGCTGAGGTTGAGATAGCCGGAATGTCACTCATCCGGAATGACCGCCCCAGCAGAGTAGGTAGGGTCCTACACTACTACCGCAGCGGTCTACAATGTACAATAGTTGATCATCTGAAACCACACTTCACCGAGTCACTGTGGTGTCGTCTCCGACTAAGACACAACGATGCATGTCTTGTACGTAGCTGTCGTTTACCGCCCACCAACGTCCACTCCGGAAATGGATTCCCGCTTGATCCGTGGTCTGAACAGAGTAACACGCACTATGTACAGTCACATTCTCATCTCCGGGGACTTCAATCTACACAATATGGAGGTTTCGGCATCGCCCCGTGAGCAGTTCAAAGCAGACTTGCATGAACTGGTCGCTAATATTCCCTTGTACAATCACGTCACCATGCCCAATAGATTCAGGACAACCAACAAACCGTGCATATTAGACCTTGTGCTCACGAATGAAGAGCTTATGGTTGACAAGTTATTGATGGATAGTCCATTAGGTCTCAGTGACCATGTAGTAATAACTTTTGACTATGTGTGTTATGCAGAGTATACACCTGAACATTCGGAACTAACTAATACAATCACACGCTACCACGTATTGAAAGAACTCGTCGACGCAGCTGCTTCGGAATTCTCAAACAAAAGTCCCCTTGACAACGTTTGGGCAGAGTTCGTTAATAAACTCAGCGACGTCGTCAACAAAGCATCAGAGACCAAACCCCATCGTCCCGCGAAAATGCTTTCAATTATAAGGAGTAGGACCCAAAAATGCCTGGCGATAAGGGATGAAGCATGGCGTGCTTACAAGATTAACCCCGACTCAGAGACTTGGGGAAATTTCCTGACACATCGCAACCATTGCACTGCACTTGTCCGTGAGGACAAAGTAACTTATCAACAGTGCCTAGCCAAAAATTTCATGACAAACAACAACCTACTATATAGGCATGTCAATAAGCTTCGTAAAGGAAAGCATGGAATCCGTCCACTTTTCACTACAGGCTGTAGCGTTCAAAGCGCCGAGGAAGCAGCTAATGCCCTGCGGCTACAATACGTCCCAATTTTCGAACTCGCAACCTCTACCTGTCCCATAATGTCATGAACATTGCCGACTCCAATGTTTTCACATGTAACTTTCAACTCATCAATTGTGCTAAGGAAGTTACTCTCACTGCACGATCATAGTTCTCCTGGAGCAGACAACATCCGCCCGAAGGCACTGAAGGCTGTGGCCAACAAGCTAGCTGAACTACTGTCACACTTTTTCCGAAGGTGCTTTGATGAACAACAAGTACACACTATGTGGAAGCGCGGCATTATCACCCCAGTTGTTAAAGGCGGTTTCCATTCAGAGTTTGCAAACTATCGTCCAGTGACTCTCCTCCTTGCGCTCGCGAAGGTGATGGAAGCAGTCGTCGCTGAGACTTTAATGGACTACCTGGAAAAATGCAACATCTTGGTACCGGAACAGCATGGCTTCCGTCAACATCGGTCATGCACCACCAATCTACTTATTGCACGAGGTAGTTGGACGGAAGTGGCCGATGATGGGGTCGGAGTCGACGTCATCTATCTGGACTTTTCCAAAGCTTTCGACCGCCTCGATCACCCCATCCTACTTCAACGGCTTCAGAGTTACGGAATCGGAGATCCTGTACTTGGTTGAACTGGCATCTCCCTTCACCAACGGAAGCTTCAAGTACGTGTCAGGGGATCACTCTCCAACCCAATTGAAGTGGAATGTGGTTTTCCACAAGTCTCAGTGTTGGAACCGCGCTTATTCCTGGTGTTTACCAATGACCTGGCATCAGTTATCTCCTCAAATGTCCTGCTTTTCGCCGATGACGTCAAGATATGGCGGGCGACTAGTAACAGCCCAGACCACGATCTGCTCCAACATGACCTAGATTGCATTTATTAACGGTCAAAGACGAACATGCTTCAATTGAACATAGCTAAGTGCAAGGTGATACATCTGCGTCACCAGCTGGTGACGGCTTACAAGCTTGGAGACCACATCTTGACGAAGGTCTCTCAAGAGTGTGACCTGGGTGTGGTGATACAGGAAGATCTCGGGTGTTCAAAACAAGCAGAGAAGGCGACGAGAACCGGCAATCAAAATTTCGGCCTTCTTCGCAGAGCCTTCGGTCGGTTTGAACCCTCAATCTTTCCAAAAATGCTTAAGACCTACGTGCGACCTAACGTGGAATATGCTATTCAGTCGTGGCATCCGTGGCAGAAACAGGATCTCGTGCTCTCGAGACTCCTCAATGTAGCGGACAAGCTTGTACGCTACATATCACTGCACTGAGGTTGCCACCTCGCATGGTGGTGAAACGTTTGCGAGAAAACCGCCAAGCTCGGAGAACAAATGAACAATTGATATATTTTTGTTCCGCAACCATAGCCGGCACCAGAGCGAACCTGGGGCACGGAGCTCTGAATGATGCAAGGTCGGAAATTCACGTTATGCACTGAGCACATGCACTTGCTGCCTATATTTGGTATCAAGAAAGGAATTCTTGTTCACACCACAAATCGCTTGCGACAGGCAAACCACTTTTGGGTAGGATTTTACCATTAAACTCATCCGTTCGGAGTGCTGTGGACAGTTGACGCCTTATCGCGCCTGTTTGCTAACACATGAAGACACTGTCATTTCATCAGTTAAAGTTGACACTGACATAAAATCCATCTTTCAGGAATCCATACGGATCTTACCATTTACGTACAATGACATTTATGAGTCTACACGATCTGATAGCTTTTTACAACGAGTTATCCTTCACCTACGCAACAATTGGTCAAGAAGTTTATCAGACGCAGAAAGCAAACCATATTTTTGCGTTAAGATGCGCTAACAATACAGAACGACTGTTTACTGCTGGCAGATCGCACTGCAGTCCATAACAAGCTTCTAGTAAGAGTGACTCAAATGCTGCACGCCAGACACCAGGGAATTACACGAATAAAATCATATGCCAGATATTAGGCTTGTTGGTCAAATATTGATAAAGATATTAAAGGTGTTGTTCGCGGTTGTTCCAAATGTGCCCAGGCTGTAAAGGATCCCCTCAAAGTTGATTTTCATCCGTGGCCATAATCAACTGATCCTGTTATGCGGATCCCGGTGAATTATGCAGACCCACTGAACAATTAACATTTTCTGTTTATCGTTCATTCATACTCAAAATGGCCAGAAATAGTTTGTGTCACTCAACCAACACCAGCTTCAATGACTGCAGTCCATCATGGTTATTTCACTGTTTGGTTCCCCAGAAACTCTCTTCACTGACGATGTTCCAAAATTCACATTGAACGAGTCCAATCGATGTTGTCAATCCATGGGTGTACAACATATACGCAGTCCCATTTATCATCCGCAGTCCAATGTACAGGCTGAGAGGTTCGTAGATACATTCAAAGGTGCTGTATTTAAACTTAAATGGGAGGGAGATATTGTGGCAAAAGTGGACGTTCACTACTAAATCCTACTCTCTCAAATCAACAATCACTGTCTAAACTTTTATTGGTCGAAATTTACGCATACAGTTAGATGCCATCTTTCCAGCAAAGGAAACTAATGAGTGTGACCAGAAGATGTCAACTCCGTCCAGAGGTAAGCAGGGTACTCGTATGAGATATTTCCCTCCTGGTGACTTAGTCATAGTATTCAACCTCAGGGATGCACCTAAACCTTGGCTTCCTGTAATTGCCAAAGCAAGAAAATGAATTGTCCTTCATGAAGTGAAAGCTTAACACCGATTGACCGCACGTCATGTAAATCACATCAAACCTCGTTATACACTCAGACAAGCTCAGCAAAAAACACGAAAAGCTGTCATTACACATTCTTTTTAAGATATTTGCTTTGCTTAAGCCAATGGAACCACAACCAGAGCAAGACGTTGGTGTGGCACAGCAGCGGAACTTCAGCTAAGACATTCCACATCTACCCGCCTGCCAATTCAGCGAGTCAATATCATTGCATGCAAAAGCTCTTATGGGTAACATTTTATTTTTAACTGGGGAAGGTATTGGAAAGATCATGTATGTCAGTCAGACAGAAAGCATGTGAAAATCGATCGCTTTCCAGCAAGTGCGATTGCATGTCAGCCTGGAACTTTCAGCCCTTTACACGATGCGTAAGAATCTACTGGGTTCGAGAAATTGTGTGGTGAACGTGAGTGAACTGGAACGTGTTTCTCCGGACAGTTGGTTGTAACTTCAATTGTGTGAGTAAAAGTTTTCAAGCAGTATCACCTCTGTCATTTATTTTACTCAGAGGGAGTTATAAGCACTTCCCTCTCTCATGATAGGCCACTCAAGGGCTACTGCTTGCTCACAAACTGCTGATGGATCCCAAGAAAATTTATAAAGTAGTCTTAAAAGGGCCAAACTGTGAGTTGTCGTATTAGACCTTGAATAATCAAAAAATGTCTGAACCTGGATCAACATACGGTTTGTCAAAAAGCACAAGCTCTTTTTATATCTCGCATCAAATAGAGTCGCTCATTATGTGGTAACTTTATTCCAGCATTAGAGGGATAGGAGTAATTCTCCAAGAACAATATAGCTCTGAAGGCTGAAGATCAAATAACGCGTCATCATAGGTAGGGTAAGACTGAAAAGGTATGGAACAAATGTGAAAATAAGCAAGCAAGAGTTAACAATGTTCGTTGCAAAACTAACCTCCGAAGTAAATTCAGTGATCACCCAGAACTCCACACACCTGATTCAATTTGATACTGGCTTTGTCTGTGGAATGACGGCACATGTTTAGTGGCGGTAATTTATCGTCCATCAAGATCTGTGTCGAAAATGAACTACAAACTCAACTGCATTTAAAGGTTGTGCTACATACGTAATACATCCACATTCTCATCGCGGGATACATTAATGTTCAGGATCTGGAAATGCTGGCATCCGATGACGCATAGAGTTTGAAGCCAGTTTGCAAAAGCTAATTTCCAGCTATTCTCCGTACAACCAGGTCACTACTCTTAACAGCTTTCGGACGGTGAACACGCTAATGTTACTTGCTAGTGTGCTCAGAGACGACGAACTCATGCTTGACGAAATAGCTACAGGTACTTCCTTGGACCACTGTGACCATGTGCTTTTCCTACCTAACAATAGATTATATGCGCAGTGTTCGGAAGAAGAGGTGGATAAACTATAGAAAATGCAACGTGATGCAACATGTTACCTGCTCTTGTCAAAATATACAAACAGGCTTAACAAAATATACCCTAGAAGCCGTCTTGGAAATGTTCACAATGAATTTCAGCAAACTGGTTACATACGCATCGGAGCAGCAATACTTTCATATTCGGATCAAAGCCAAGTTCTATGGAGCAAACACGTAAATTTGTGTACTTAAATGGTTTGACATTACGAGCTCACAAGGACTTTCCAAGTGCTTGAACATAGACTGCATACGTGGAACAGCGTAAATCTCATCTGAATTTTATCCGCGAGGACAGCATGGTGCATTAACAGGCATCAATGAGGCGATTGGGCACTAACCGCAAACTGCTATACAGGCACCTTAATGGCCTTCGCAAGGTGCAGCGCGGAATCCTAACACTGGTTACGACTGACTGGTACACGCGATTAGCAACTGGAGCAGTCGGTCTCTTACCGCTCCGTTACTCCCATACTTTCCATAGGGTAACGAGTCCAAATATTCTGATCGTTTCTACTACTCCAACGTCACCTTCACTGCAGAAGCTGTGTTGATGAAGTAATTATCACTGCATACACACAGCTCTTCTGAAGTAAGTTGTATATTCACCCATTAAGGGTGCATAGAGCGATTTCTTGACTTGACTTGATGGCTTTGCAGGTAACAACCAGTGATCTAGCAGAACCCCTGGCCGTTTTCCATCAGCGCTATTCAGGGGATAACAAAATGCCACCAATATGTAAATGATGGTTCATCACTAATATTCACAAGGTACGTAGTCGTAATGACTCTGTGAATTACAGCCTGCTAACGCTGCTTCTAGTGCATTCCAAAGTAATGGAATCAATCACAGTGGATACATTGCTGCAGAAGCTGGAAACCCACATCACAGCAGCCCTGGAACAACGTGGCTTCCGCGAAAATCGCTCATGTGCTACTAACCTGTTAATTGCACATAACAACTGGACCGAAACAAATGATGATGGAGCGTGAGTCGATGTTATCTACCTGGACTTCTCGAAAGCGCTTGATCGCTTCTATCAAGGGTTTTCAAGCTATTTTCGCATTGGCCCAGATAATTGCTAAATGATGAGCCTAGGCGCATAATCAATCATGCAATACTTACAAATCAAAACGAGTAACCCAGTAAAATAACAAAAACGAAGTCAGACATTTCATATTTATGATTGGTGACTGGCGTGTATTGAAAAAACCAAAGAAAGGCCACATTGTTTTCAAATAAAACGTACAGCATAAATCCCATTGCTTCTAACAACACCGCAGAACGATGGCAGAAAGCTAGTTATCTCAGACTCAGTGTGCACATATCTGAAGCGCACAAACTAAGCAGCATAAATTTAATAAAACTTTTAGAATTGACATTTGGCTTCCAAAACAACATCAATTGTTTTTAAAAAGCCTACATCTAATCAGGAGCGTTGATTCCGTGTGTTCGTCAGTCAGTCGCGTTGGATGTAATGATATTACACAGTTTTTGAATATTTGTGCATAGAGATAATTTGTTCCAAAAAGCGACGCCAAAAAAGTGGTAGATTACTTCAGTTCCGGAAACTCGACAGCAGGTTAGCAAAAGTAAAATTCAACAAGGTTCCTTCGTTGTGTTTCTCTTCAACAAGCAGTTTGCTTATAGATTAATGAGCTCTAACGGTAGGTCAGCTAACACGTGGTTATTGTTACAATCAAACGGATCCTAGAACAAAAGTATTTTACCCTCATTTGTGTCAAGGTCTGCAACTTTCTTCTAAAGTACATCGTCTAGTCACGAATAATTGTCGGCGGAATATCGAAGTTGACATATTTGGCGATTGTGGCGCAAGAGCCTTTGAATTAGCAGAAATAAGAATTTACTTGCTGTGCTATGCCTCATGACAACTGTCACCGCAATTCTTGGATGATTTTGTAATGGCGGAAAAGACTGCTAGGAGAACAAACTTGTTTTCGGTGGTTCGGATCAGGCCAATACATCACAGAAAATAGGACTAAAACTAACACAGGGTGGTTAAATGCACACATGCAAATGCATACGTATTTTGGGTAATTGCTGCCCAACTGTTGATTAGGAAATTACAGCACAATCCTAGATCATCGCCTATAATTTTGTTGAGTAAAGTAAACATTTTCGCAAATATTCGCTCCAAAAGAATGCTTGAAAAACAATGACTTAGTGACCAGCTCGCTTAAAACTTTGACCGATGAATATTTTTGGCTACGGATAATACTACTGTAGGGAAGCTAGTCTTCTACGGCATTTACATGCTTGCTAACTTGTAATTCACTTATCTCGCATTGTTAAACACGATATTTGTTTTGCACTCCTAGAAAATTGAGAACAGGCAAAAAGGATTAATGTTTTGGCGCCTTAACTCTAAAAACAAACAGGAAGATATAAAAAAATACTGCAAAAATAAATATATTAGAACTAGGACACATAAAGTACGGAAGGTCTCACGCCTGAAGACCTCCCAGTAGGCTAAATATAATTTTTAAACTGTATCACAACGCCCCGCATTCCATAAGTTTACTAACGAATTTGGGTTGTAATCGGCGGGTTTTATGAACTTTATTAACGGAGCGTAGTTTAGTGACCTCGTCGTAATCCGCCGAACGGCGAGATTTGTTACCCAATCCTAGATTGGATACGTAACTCCTTACGTGAAGGTTGGTTGGACGTGAGAGTCCAGGAATGGCTGTTCGAGGTGACTGCAATCGAGTGTGGCGTATCGCAAGGCACAGTGCTAGAGCATCGTCTACACTTGGTTTTCGTAAACGATCTAGAGCTAGCATTCTTTTCTACTTTCCTATTCTTAGCAGACGATGTCAAGATATGCGAGCGATCAGGGGACCAGAAAACTACGAACGGCTCCAGCGCGATATTGCCGTGCTTTCGAATTGGTCATTTATAACATCTTGCTATGAATGGTAAAAAATGTCGTGTTGTTCAACTACGACACAGATATGACTATATTTATGCCATGGGTAAAAAACTTGCAGCTAAGTTCCCAGGAACGTGGCTTTAGTATGTTCATACAGAATGGTTTCAACTACACAAGATATTTGAGGCATTTGGGAACATATCCAATCAAGAAGTCGGCCTGATGCAGATAGCATTTTGGAGTTTTGCGTCATCAATCTTCGCGATGATGCGCAATTCCTACTTGCATCCTCATGTTGAATACACTATCTAAGCTTGGCAAACTTGGCTGTGGCATGAGCTGGAGGTGCTAGACACACCACAACGCATGGCAGCAAAGTATGTGAATGATTTACGCAATTCCTATTACCAGCCAAGGCTAAAGTTATTGTGAGTTTTCAGCTGACGCCATCGAAAGCCACATGGTGCCCTCAAATTTGTGTACCAGATATTGAGTGAACCTAGGCATTTTGGCGACGTGTGCTGAAACTTGTCCAGAGCACTAACTTCAGATGTAATCGCTTGGAATGACGACAGAATTATGTACTGTTTAGGTTTGCCAACCTTGGAATTCTCTCCTAAACCTAGTTGTTTCCTACAATAGTTAGCATGCCTAAAAGACAAATGGATGTTGTCTATATCTCGAAGTATTTCCTTATCGCAACTGTGCTTCAGTGGGATGTATTTGCAATGTACTGACATCGCATCTGTGTCACATGGACCCGAAGAAGACGTACGTGATTAAGCGTTGTATTATTTTTCCCACAGTATGCTTCGAATAGAATGGCTCCCCGTAGTGCATTGGATGCTTGCGTTCGATTTCCATTTCACACTGTTGTTATGTAGCGACGCACTTAAAATGCTAGGCGCTTAAAGTGATGATATGGTTGGCGGCATCCGGTTTCGGATTTGCCTGTCACTGTGGCCAGCCACAGGACGCCTGCGCCTACAGAGGGACCATGGATGGCTTGCGCTGCACCACCCACAGCTCCAACCACACAGCCCATATCCAGTGTAAACCCGAAGGAATAAGACCGGGCGGCATGTGGATGGGAGCCACGTTTCATCAACGGAACCGGCCCGCACTACTTCACAGACAAACACAAGTACGCCGTATTTGGGAATCAATTGCACACAAGGCGGTGATGATATTCATATCTTATAATTTTGCAGTTTTCACCCCGAAAATCCTATGGGAATTAGCAATTGACTTCCTTGTATCCGTGATAGATCATAGTTCACTGCTTCACAATCCATAGAGATTGTAGTTTTATCGTCACTTTGGGCTACCAGTTGTTGCTCACAACTGCATCCAAGATTTTTAAAAACTCCGTCCTATAAGAAAAGTTAACGCGGAAATCGGGGTCCATTGGCGACAGCACACCAAACGCGTGAATAGCACTCAGTCAAGAGTGCAAGAGCTAAGAAATGAAATGTTGCGCTGTATAAGCCTACTCTCACGCACGGCCTGATTCTCAGAACAAAAATGAAAAAACCCGGTTCATCGGAAGTCGCAAACCTGGTTCTATAACAGTAAGTTTAAATGTACCTAAATGACTTACGACAAAGTTTGTAGAAATAGTCCAATGTTGGTCAACGGTGAGCCAAAACAATCCCAACCGTCTGTATTCCCCTTGAGCGGTAACGGGAGTCAGCGGTGATCCAGATAGCAGCTGCACGCATGGTGAACTGCGTGATAATGAGCCACTAGGATGGTGCCTTAGTTAACCAGCGAGATGCAAATCAATATATCTCCGTCCTGTTTTCACTACACGTGGTGTGCACAAAGGACATAAGGAAGGCAAAATAACTAGCTACATATGCTGACGAGTAAGAAAGAGGCTAAAAATTGCACCATTGCTAGTTGTGCACTTGCGATTCATCACTTACAATCATTAAATTTTGCTAATAATTATGCTTCCCTCTAGTGTAGGGGTTCCCAACCTGAGGGTAATTACCCCCAAAGGGGTAAAATGGCATTTTGCGGGGATAAATATTAGTACGAGGATTGGGTCATCAACCGGTTGCTAAACAAGTTTAATAACAAAATCATCCGTATCAATACACGTCGCTAACTACGTACGCACTTTGGATTAGCCGTCAGTGACCAGTCATTAGTCACTGCAACTAGATGACGCCTCTATCGGCTCCCGTGGCTATCGTCAGGCAGTAGTTCGCCAGGCAGTCGTTCGCCAGGTCGAATTATGGAGTCGATTGCAAACTACTACACCATTTCCAGGCCAAGTTGTCCTCTTGGGCAACAGAAATAATCTGAGGGGGCATTCAACATGAGTCTACTCAATTAATTTTTTCCGTGCGTAGGAGCTGATCCGTCCCACCGGCACCCCTATGACTTAGTGCGTCTGAGGTCAATTGGCTGAAGGCGACGGACTATACACGCACACCTACACACCTGCACAAGTGACCGGCGTACGCACGAAACAAATTAATTGAGCAGACTCATGTTGAATGCCCCCTCAGATAATTTCGGTTGCCCAAGAGGAAAACTTGGCCGGGAAATGGTATAGTTGGGCCTTGGTCAGACGACCAATCAAAGTGACGCGCGATTGTTTCTAGGTTAGAAGGGTCAAAACGGGCGATTAGTGTTGACTACTTATCGATACAGAGTGGTGGTGTCAAGTTATCATGCAAGAATGACTTAGAATGGAGGAATGCAACAAGTGAGAAGGCGCTGATATATGTTTACGTTTGATCATGAATCACACACGAAAGGGTCATAGGATGTCTTGAATGCACATAACAGCATGCGATTGAAAATGCGCAGAACACAGGGTTTTAGGTCACAAAATAGGCAGCATCAGCGGATTGGACGCCAGTGACCCTTGGGTGTTGGGTTGATCACATTCATCTATAGTTGTTTCTGACAAGAAACCACAGCAAGTGAGGGATTTAATTCAATGGTTTTGATATCAAAAGTAATGAGTTCATCTGCAAACGTTTACGATAATGTCACCTACATTTAGTCACAAAGATGTTCATATTTATTTATAACATTTATTTGCCTAATTTTTTGCACGAGCCATGTCTTCTGGAAAAAGCGGTCCTACAAGGAAACGTTTCTGCAATGAGGCTTCACCAATTTGTCGAGAAAATGTTGAGAAGCTGCAATGTGTTTTGTGCAGCAAAACGCTCACGGGGGAGAGCATGAAACCCAGCAAATTGAAAGAGCACTCAGACCGAAGTCATTCGCAGTTTGTAGGATAAGATATTACGTTCTTCAAGCGGAAAGAAACTGCGATCAAAAGTTGGCACCTGACTACATCGGGCTCCTTTTTTAGTCAATTGAAGCTAGTCTTGAAGCATCGTACAGCATTGCTCTCCGAATAGTCAAAAGCAAGAAACCGCATACTATAACAGAGTATTTCATAAAACCTTGTATAATCGATGCCGTGAAGCTCGTTCTTGGAGAGCAACAAGCAGCAAATATAAGCATGATATCACTTTCTAACAACACAATCAAAAGTCGTACGGAGGATATGAGCACGAATATTTTGAATAAGGTGCTCAACGAAATAAAGTCAAGTCCTTGTGAATGGAAGGATTTTGGTGAGTATTTTTGTTCATCGCAATCAGCCGACAATTCAGCTATGTCGACCAGCTGTCCGGAAAAGCACCAGCAGTCATGGGTTCGATCCTCCACAGAGGACCGAAGGATGCGCACCACTGATGAGCCCCAATAGGGCGAAACGGCCGTCTGGTGCTTTTCCGGACAGCTGGTCGACATATCTGAATTGTCGGCTGATTGCGCTGAACAAAAATGTCAAGTCCTTTCTTCGCAATACAGTCAGATGAGTCGACCGACTTTGCATCCTGTTCTCAGCTATTGGTCTGTGTTCGGTACATAAAAGGCAACCGCTTCGAAGCAGAGTACTTGTTCTCAGAATCACTGAGCACAACTACGCGTGGCGAAGATGTCTTTCGAACAGCGAAGGATTTTGTCGAGGAAAAAGATCTACAGTGGTCGACGTTGGTGGGTGTCTGTACAGACGGAGCACCATCCGTTTTGGGCTTCCGTACTGAATTCCAAACGTTAGTCTAAAAATTTGCTCTGCACTGTACCTTCAGCCACTGCATACTATATCGTTATGCTTTAGCAGTGAAAACTCTTCCGCCTGTTTTGCTGGACACGTTGACCAACGTAGTGAAAATAATGAATGTCATCCGCGGTAGTTTTCAGGGAGTTGTGCAATTAATCTGGAGGCAATTTCGACATGTTATTGCACACGGAAGTGAGTTCGTTATCAAGAGGCAGAGTGTTGCACCGAGTGCGTGAGTTTCTAGAAGAAATCGCAATGTTTCTTCAGAGGAAGGAGCTGCATTTAGGTAAGGTGAATGGGTTACACGTCATGATAACAGACAACGTATTTATTCCAACCTAGCATATCTTGCAGATTTCTTCGGAGAAATAAATGCACTGAACCTCAGTTTGCTGAAAAATATGGTTAATATTTTAACTGTTCAGGATAAGGTTGCCAGTTTTCTTCCTAAAATACAGCTTTACCAACACAACTCAACAGTTGACGATGCGTCAATGTTTCTATAACTATCAATGGTGCTCGCTGGAAGAAATGAAACTTGCGCTTTCACAGATGATACAACTTGCCACTTGTCATCAGTGGTCCATTCCATCAGTAAATATTTTCCTGATTTGAAAATGGCCAAATAAATGCCTGGGTGCTAAGAGCCTTTTCAGTGGATGAAGAAATCTTTCCGGATACTGCCATCGAAGCCGAAACGCAATTCCTAGGAATGCGCGAAGATAACGAATTAAAAACAGATTTCCAAAGCACACCACTAGTAGCATTTTGGATAAAGATAGGTGGCGAGTATCCATTACTATCGGAAAGAGCATTGAGAATATGGATCCCATTTGCAACAACTTATAGGTATGAAAGTGGTTGCAATGAAAAAGAAGCAAGGAGTCGAATGAATCTGGAGCACGACTTCCGATGTACATTAGCAGAAACTGAACCAAATATACCAGAAATTGTTAGCACTAAGCAATATCAACCGTCCCATTGATGTATATCGCCTCTTGATTACATACAATGTTGTACCAAACAAATGTTTTCTTTATTTTATTGATCGAGAGTTATTTCAAATAGCTATCAGTTCCTGTACTTAGAAGCGAACAGCGCAATAGTTATTCGTCAGTTAGCCTTTGAAAAGGAAATTGGTGGGGGACGGATTGAGTATAGCAAACCCCATTTGTGAACGCCTCAAAAATGTTAAGAATCGTCGGTGTACATCAACGTACGTTAAGAATAAATGTGATATCGCTTTTTAACAGCACCATCAAAGTCGCGTTCAGGACATCAGCAGGAATACTTTGAACGCGGTACTTAATGAAAGAAACTCATGGATTTTCTTCGCACTACAATGGGGGTCTCGTTTATTTTCATGACCGAAATTAATTACACGTGGTGTTCTTTTAGCGTAATTTAAAGAAAAATTGCAGTAGTTGCGAGCTAATTAGCCTAAGAAAGTTTGAGAGTAACTGCTTAAAATGAACCCACTTTGGGGTTA
Organism: Dicrocoelium dendriticum; assembly: GCA_944474145.2. Taxonomy (NCBI): domain Eukaryota; kingdom Metazoa; phylum Platyhelminthes; class Trematoda; order Plagiorchiida; family Dicrocoeliidae; genus Dicrocoelium; species Dicrocoelium dendriticum. The sequence goes on from OX104063.1 coordinate 224,088,571, forward strand.
ACGGCCTCAAAATCTTGGGTACCACTGCTCTAGAGGGCATAGGTCGTTTTATTTCTCCCCATCCCAGATGAAACGAAACAATTCCGGGCCCTACACGTGGTGAAGATTCAGCCAGAAATATCGGATAGATTCACGAAAACAGTTCCTTCATTGATTAAAACTAGGAGTCGTGGTATGGCACACCGTTATATGTTTATGCAAAGGGCCCTCTTTGTCCCAGGTTTTTTGGACTTTGCTCCAACCTCTAGTTTGAATGCTAACTGAACTCTGACGCTTCAGTACTACCTAATTCTAGCCGGATTACTGCTTTGGCCACCAAGATGACTTCCAACGTCATGCTTTTATTAATAAGGTTACTAATTTATACTTGATTGGCAATGTTTGGTCCAAATTCTTGGTAATGTCCAGAGCTGTGAACGGTGCGAGCAACAGCTTGGGATATGGGTCCTTTAATTTAAAAGTATGAAACCTACATGAGATTCATAGTTGCTTTAATGAATCAACAAAACAAAAGTTCATTAGGAGCGCCACTTTGCAATGCACCTGTATTTGGTTTGTTTAAAGATCTGCGCTGTTAATTGCCTAATGTGTCACACGCCTTCCTCAGGAGGTGTTAATATGCTATTGTGATTTTAAACGTTTTTTGCATTTGTCGAGATGTTTCATAGGACAAACGCTAACGGACTGTCAAGGTGCTCTGAAACGAAATTCCGCCATTCTTGTTCTTCCGGAACCGTCGCGTGCACATTCGTTGCAACAGAGACCAAATGTCTAACAGCATTACTGACAGTTCACTGAACTGAATAACGATTGATCAGACAGGCCAAAGTGCTTCATTAACTCTCTCTTTCCATAGTTCCTAACGGCGAATTAGCTAGGTTATGTGAATAAAGCCGCTTTCTGTTCAGATTAGGGAACGCTTGAAACGCAATCAACCTTAACATCCATGAAAAGCTATCGGCCTCACTGGCCAGGCAGGCGTGAGCATCTTTGCGGTGCAGCGGACAGGCGGCATGACAGTTGCAACACAACCAGGGAATTGTAAAGCAATGGGCGGAAGCTTAGAAAAGTGACAATTAATCAACGGTAATCGCATAAACCAATTATTATAAAGCACACTTATGTCTAGTTTATAATGTTAATGCACGGGCTTAAAAGCTCTAGTAATTTTTCCATACAACAGTGGTTTATAACAAGCAAAAGTGCTGGTGCACTAAGACTTCCTTGAAACGGACAAAGTAATAAATGTACAAGAAAAAACATGTATGGTGAGAAAATAATGTCCGTTCCCGCAGAGTCACCACAAGATTTTCATGAAAGCGGATGTCAGCACGCCTCCCAAATTATGTGTGTAAGTTTGAGGGGCATATGGTTTCCGTTGCGTAGCTTTATGTTTAAGGCATGCGACGTTAAAAAACATAGCTTCGACAACTTAGCACTGCTTGTTATACCACTACTGTGAAGTAAAACCATGACCTACAGAATTTGCTTCCAAGATGCAGAAAGGATCCAGGAAAAGCTATGGCAGATATCTAAACGGCTGTAAAGCGTAGCATGCGTTGGATTTTGACTCTCAATGTGTTACGCAAATGTTAGGCGAAGTGGATACATGTGATTATGGCACCTTTCTGTAGTTACTAACGTAGCATTGATGCTGTTGTTTGTAAATTGTAGATTTTATCTTGGTTGATTTATGTTTTTTGCTGAAAATGACGCAATAAATTTCTACTATTACCTGTTCTTGGTTCAGTGTTTTCCTATTTATTTGCGCTTCAGATAAAATGGAAAATGACGTTTGTTCCACAAAATCTTTGGTTTTGTGGTCAGGACAACGATTTTTGCAAGTTGTTCTTTAGTATATTCTCACTCACCGTTCGCATTCACTGATTAATGAACAATTTTGTTGAATAAATGTTATACTTGAGGGGACGCCGCGGTTATTATTGCGTAGATGCCTGATAAGGTTGTCACTGGCACGGTTGGAGCACGCCTACGGTAACGGCTTGGAACGTTGGCCAATCGATCGGATTTGCGCTGACCTGACGGCATTAGCTTAGCCCGGGGTACGCACTGGTGAGACGGAAATTGAGCGAGCGTGAGAACAATCCTAGCCGCACGTATTCGGGTAGAAGCTGACCCTCGGAACAGACGCACACGAGGGGTTACGGTAGATGCGCCCTAGTGACTTAGACGCGAACGCTGCCCGGCTAACGACGCACACAAAATCGTGTGACCGACCAACTCCCAACTAATGCGAAGAGGAAGCAAGACAGGTGGGTGGTCCTCTGAAGGCTCTATTATGACCAACCTAGAGCGAATAACAGTCAAGGCAATGGGTCAGTAAGTTATGGAAAATAGCTACCACGACGGGCTGGTAGTTTGTTAAAGAATATTGTCAACAGGTGCGCAGTTGGGCCGCGTCCTGGAGTGGCTGAACACTGCTATATTGTGGGGAGGAATTGAACCTTGCTTTCCACAGCCATTCTGCCGGGGTTTCTGGCGCGCTTTTGCGGGAATATTTGACGGGTCTGCAACAATAAAGTCCACCGAATTTTCAGGAATTGTGTAAATACACTAACGTTACCTGAAATCGTCTACAGCTTTCTAGATCCCTTTGGAACTGTCTAGTAGTGACCGTAAACGTTTAAAAGAACTGCCTTAAAAACCGCACTTAACTCTACGCTGTCGCCAAGTAACAGGGCAGTGAGCAGCTGTGTACTTATTTTATATGTCACCCGCAGGTTATTTGCACCAAACGGATTCATTTTGTTGCATTAGTGGACATTTTAGTAAGATGACGACAAAAACTACTTCCTCGAAACGTCTGTAAAATTCTGCGAGGCCTATAAGGCATAATATAGAATTCTTGGCGTTGATCACGGCAACTCATGTGCCCTTCATTCCACATTAGAACATTTCAAGAAAACTCTCGAAGGCAAACTGAGTACTTGTTGCTCGCGTAGTTGGCAACGTTTTACTTAGTCCAATATAGAAAAAGACCAGTCTGAGACAAACAATCGTTTTCAGTGATCCATCTACGGGCCGGTACAAGTCACCTAAGGTTCAAACACGAAGGTTGCTGCACGGTGATTGGATCAGATGTAGGTCAATGTTTAGACAGCAGATAGTTGGTCGCTGTCTCGCACACACGCGGCTCGATGAGGGTTACGTACTCAAAATGACGAAGCCGGTGTCAGAGTGATAGTTAGCTTGACTGATGTTCGGCCAAATCAGGCTTAGCGATTGAAGAAACTTCTTTCGCGAGCACAGCGGATGTTGGAACATTCGGATCGTAATAGCTTTTGCTATGGCTAGCATTCATAGATGCAAACCTTTTGACTTGTTCAAGAGGACCTGGTAAACCACAGTAAATGCTTTCAGAAGGTTAATCCTGTGACCTGATTCGAATCGGTGGAACAAAATTCCGCTTGCCAAAACTCCAGTGCCTCCGTTCACTAAATACTTTGTTCGTTGATGCGATGTGACAACTGACGAGCTGTTCGATTTATTTATATTGCATCACAGGTGCAGTCAAATTGATAGATCATATAAGAAAATTTCAGCTGCGACGGTCTATCCCCATGGCACATAGGAATAAGCGGATTGGTGACAAAGACCCACAGCGGTTCCACAACAGCAAAAGTGTTCTTTACTAACTGCGTCAGTTTGCTTGCTAGAAGCTACTTAAATGTATCACCTTTAAAACTAACGCGAATGAACAGAGCTATCTTTTTAGCTACTTGCTTAACATCCGATGTTATGTTGAACTGCATGTTGCGCCGTATGAATCTATCCGAATAGCCATTTGCATGTAGTGCGTTTTGTATGGATTTCATTTCATCGTGCAGAGCATCTTCAGAACAGATTTTTCGTGCCCACAACGTGACAGAGCGCACTAAGGCGCTTGTATTTAAGCGACACGAAACGACTGAAATTTATATATTGGTTGGTTCACGTTTTATTTCTGTTGCTCCTCATTAATTGGGAATTATCATTTCGCCTGCTCAGGTGTACATCCAGAAACGGGAGCTGACGTTCTTGTCCAAGTTCGTGTGTGAACTTGATTGCTGGATGCGCATTATCGAACTCCAATACTAATATCTTCTACACTTAACTCCTTATTGGTCAAGTAAAAGATATCGGCCATATAGTAATACTACAGGTCGAACCCATCTATCAGAGGACTCAATGATACATTTTCTAGTTTGACAAGAAATGTATCCGCAAGCACTGCTCCGAGTGGGGACCCCATTGCAACTCCGTCATTCTACCGGTAATAGATGCCGTTGCAAAGGAATTGGTCATTTAAGGTGCATCTCAACAGTAGTTCCTTCAGACTTGTTAAAGATATACCTAGATGAATAACTTTGTTTTGTACATAGTTACATACGTATTCTATAGTTTCTAGAAGCGGCGCGTTCATGAATAGAGAATTTCACCTAGTGATACGACTTTATTCTCTTGTTGGTTCTCATCATTAATGTACTGTACGAATGTGAAACTATCATGCACACTATCTCGAACAATTCGCTTTCTTATGGGTCCTAAGATTTCTCCAACATGGATTCAGCCGCGGACGATCTTGCCTCACCAATCTACTACTTGCTCGGGACTCATGGACCAGGGCTGCTGACGAGGGAGTTCCCGTAGATGTGATTTACTTGGACTTTTCTAAGGCATTCGACAGAGTCAATCACCCAGCACTTCTCCGAAAGCTTGCGGCCTATGGTATCCACTGATCCTTGCTCACATGGTTGGAAAGTTACTTATACGACAGAAGAATGGAGGTAAGGATCGCCAACACCCACTCCGATAGCCTATGCATCACTAGCGGCGTACCGCAAGGATCAGTTCTCGGCCCGTTACTCTTTTTAGTCTATATCAACTACCTCCCTGCCAACATTCAATCACCTATGCACATATTCGCCGACGATGCTATGATGTGGCGAGCTATTCAGTCAACATCTGACCCTGTCTATCTGCAGGATGACCTGAACCGGATTCACGAATGGGCAATAAACAACCAACTACCCCTGAACCCCGAAAAGTGTCACCTGTTGTCGCTGCGCAGTAACTGCAGCAACACATATCACCTGGGGCAGCGCGTTATAAAACAGGTGAGCAACGAAAGAGACTTAGGGGTCATCGTGCAAGAAGGTCTGGGTAATTCGCTCCAATGTTCAAAGGCAGCTAACATAGCGAACTTAAACTTGAGGCTTTTGAGGCGAGCGCTCGGTACCTTCGAGCGGCAACTCGTGCCATTATTGATTAACGCCTACATTCGTCCCCACCTCGAGTATGCGGTGCAGGCATGACGTCCGTGGTTAAAACGGGACATTCGTCTCCTGGAGCAACCACAAAGGAGAGCCACTAAGGCAACACATGGTCTATCGGGCCTTAGTTACGAACTGCGCCTTCGTTCGATCGGTCTCTACTCCTTAGAATAACGACGACTTCGCGGTGATCTGATCCTCACTTATCGGATACTAAGAGAAGAGGACCATCCATGTAAGTCGCTGTTAACATTATCTGCCGACAAACGATGCCGAGGCCATGCACTAAAACTTGTGACTCAATATTCCCGTTTAGATTGTAGAAAGATTTTTTACTCTCTTAGTGTCTGTCCGCACTGGAACGCACTGCCATCGCATGTGGTGAACGCACCAAACATCGAGACATTCGATAGACTATTGGACTTGCACTTACATGATACACATTTAAATAACGGTATGACAAACTGCAGTGTCTAACTTACATATATTTTTGTGTCACACCTGAAACTTTTGTTTTCTTCCATTTGCCATCCTGTGGGTCTTGTTAAGTTATTGCTTTTTATCCCACCATACACTATTGAACTATTGAACTATTAAGCACTTGGCTGTGGGATGGCACACTGTATTAGTCATGGACAATATTGGCCGTAGAGATAGACCTACTTTATGTACTTTGGTGTGCGCATACATTCTCGGGATGGATGTTCCGACTGGCCTTAGACTTTCAAGCATGCAAGCAGGTATTAACCCACGGGTAGATAGATTTTTAGTCACTTTGTCAGGCTTTTCTCCGCATTGTCCGTTTGGTTATCCTCACCTACTTTTACAGATAACATTGCTTGGTCCTGGAAAATCTGGTCCATTTCTGAAATGTAGGAAACTTAATTCAGTATAACTAGACCCCTATCTTTGTCCGGCTAGCATGTGACTACGTTTTCGTTCTTTTTCAACTCCTTTAGGGCTATCAGATGTTCATGTGTAATCAGATCACTTTGATTTGCCTGATATTTACGATATTGGTAACAATAACTAACCGACGAGGACTTTCAAGCGCATCAGTTGATGCGCGGCTAAATGATGCATTTTGTCAGCAAGTTCTAAAATTAAGTCTCAATATCCATCTGACGTTCGTTACGTTTAAAAGAATAGAATTTGGAACTAAGTGACAATACTTTAAACGTTTCAGGTAAAAGGACCAACTTTGATTAATTATAGGCATACTTTTCTGGATGAGTTGGGAACATAGCCTGTGCTTTCATAGGACTAAGTGCACATGTCAAAGCAGCAGGTTTTCTCTGCACTTTTCTGTCAATGATCTGCTGAACATAATCTTATAGCATCTGATGTTCCCCTGGGGTTAATGCATTAACACCTTCAGAAAGCATTTACTGTGGTTTACCGTCCTCTTGAACAAGTCAAAAGGTCTGCATCTATGAATGCTCGCCACAACAGAAGCTATTACGATCCGAATGTTCCAACATCCGCTGTACTCGCTAAAGAACTTTCTTCAATCGCTAAGCCTGATCTGGCCGAACATCAGTCAACCTAACTATCACTCTGACACCGGCTAAATCCGAAGGTTCACATTGGCTGAAATTGATGTTGAAGTACCAATAATAGCAGTGAGATTGTAAAGTGCATTCGTCTTATGTACACGACTTCTTATTTACGCATCTCTGGTCCATGAGAGAAAGCTTCTATCAAACTTTCTATACTATTCTTTATACGCTATTATTTTCGATATAATTGTGCTTAGAATGTTCGCTACTGCTTGTAAGTCCTTGGTACACTTGGCCAAGAATGTCTCGTTAAAATCGAGAACTAACTATTAGTAGGATCATGATACTAATAGTTAGTTCTCAATTTTAACGAGACATTCTTAGTAAAGTATGACCAAGGACTTACAAGTAGTAGCGAACAGTCTAAGCACAATTATATCGAAAATAATAGCGTATAAAGAATATTATAGAAAGTTTGGTAGAAGCTTTTTCTCATGAACCAGAGATGTGTAAATAAGCAGTCGTGTACATAACACGAATGCACTTTACAATCTCACTGCTGTTATTGGTACTTCATCGGCAATTTCAACCAATGTAAACCTTCAGATTTAGCCGAGTATTTTTACTTTTATCTGATCAGTCACAATGAAAAGATAAATCATCATTCTCATCTCTTGAAAGAAATCACGCGACTTTATTAGCCTTCAGTAGAGACTTCAAAAAGGAATAAGTAAACAGCGGATCGCTGTAGATATCTAACGGAATGTAGATTTTAGTGGCCATGAAAATAAAATGCAGTAGCGAAATGCTTAGGATGAACTAATGGCTCAAGCATACTAATAATCAACTGCAGGATTATATATTAATGTTATACAATGGGGCTGCAACATGAACTGGCTAATTATAAATATGGGACTTGTTTGCTGAACTTTAAAAGGTGCATTCAATTAAGCTTTCTTGTCGTTTCAAGCTAGCTTAGCAAACCTAGGTAGAAAACTGAACCTCAAAGAATGGCCCCAAAGCAGGTGAATTTAATCTAGAATAGACATTCGTTCTCAGTGTAGAAGTAAAGTGAGATAAATATGAGATTTTGAGTCAATATTCTGGTACTAAAATGTGCAAACCGCGAGAATTGAAATAACGATGGAGAATAAAAGATTTCAGAATGAAGGAATTGAAAGCTTAAAAACGATTGAAACGGCTCCAAAATATGCGATAAGTGGTTCCGCAGAGGAGTAAGGCAAAGTCAGGGAGAGTAGGGCCAGAACTATCTAAAAGGAGGAATGAGCTCCATTGTAACCTACGCCGTTGGAGCACATTGGCGTCATATTTTAATGACACAGAGGGTTTGATCATTTGGAAGACAGGAAAGCCACAAGAATGAGCAAGGACGGAAATAGGCACGGGCGTTGTGTACGATATTGAAAGAGGGAACGCAAGTCCCACAGAATGAGCGGAGCAGGGATCACGAGCGACGAACAGAGAGGTTATTTGTCGAAAGACAAATAAAGCAGCCAGAAACGCTTTTGTCAGTGCACCCAGAAGTAACACCAAGCCAAGCAACGTAACCGCGATTAACAAATCGACGGCGTGACCATGTGCAGCTGAGTTTTGGCCGATATATTTATCGGTCACCTGGAAAACGCGGGTTATCTTCTTACATACGAAAGGTGGACTTATTGGAACTGATGAAGATGTGCCATCCAGCTATCAACTTTACAATGGAAAATGAATCTGATGGATCTTTCCATTTCCATCTTACAGAGAAAATCAGAAGGTACACTCGTTTTACCTGTGTACGGAAAACCGACATGGACGGAACAATAATCAAACTTTAACAGCTTCTGTCCAATGAACCACAAACGAGCTTTAGTACGTACAACCATTGATTCAGCTCGTCAAATTTACTCTTCAGATAAAATTGACCGTGAACTGGAACGAGTCACCTCGACACTACAAGAGAAAGGATATCACCGCGCCATTCATACCACGGCACGCGTAGATAAAATACAAAGAGAAACCATCATCAGATATCCCCAATAATAAGGTATTCATTACGCTGCCGTTCAGGTGAGATCAAGTTAACAGAAGACACCAGCATTGCCACCAACAAACAATTAATTTGAGCTATCAGGTGGCTGAACTAGTGGTATTGCGCCAAGTCTGAATGATGCTCTGTAAATCCAACTGGACAGACCGGACTCTCTAGTCATCACATCATGGATCTACCTCTTTGACTGTACTTGTGGTAGCAAATTTATAAGATGAACTAAGGGAAGGGTGTTAGCAGGGAGTTCAGAGTATGTCCCACGAAACATGATAGCTAATGGCCAGAAGCTACCAACTAGCTCTATTGCTCGTCACATAATTGACTGCCCTGAATGCCATGACCCAGGTGGGAAGTTCAGGGTAGTTCACAACAAGCTACTCCTGGCCTACTTCAGTTTGCTGAGGCGTCAGCGATTCCGCGGTTGCAAACTAAGTTGTGTAAGCAAACAGATTTCATGACCGCGCTCGCCCTCCACTGGTAAGGCTAGTGATTATAATTTCCTCAGAACTGGTCGCATAAGCATAATGGCCTTGGACCGCTTTGAATTTTCCTCGTTAATATCGCACGCTGATTGCTTTTGCTATGTAGCCTGTTGATTCCACTAATTGTATGTAAACATCTGAAGAGAATAAGCGAAATTTCTTGATTCAGTACCTGCAGTTGAAATGTTGTCTCTTCTTGATATATTGAAATTCTTGAAGGGAAAGGTCGGCATGAAGTAACTTAAGAGCCTTAGAACAAGGTCAAGCTAGTTAGGATGCGAGTAACGGAAAAATAGAGACTAGGTCAGACGGGCAGCTAAACCCCCAAACTTGAGGAGAAACGACTCCCGAATGTAACATGTGGTTATTCCCCATGTACGTTGCGTTGTGGGACGGAGACAAGACCAATAGATGCGCGTGCATAACAGATTGGTCAAACCGTGGTCGCGTGCAATAAAGATTGTGCTTTCTTGCCGCTTCTGTCTTGCGAAAGTATAACACAGGCAGTTTCGGTGTAGACGAAATTATTAACGACAATTTTTGGTAGCGCTCGGAATTAGCAGTTTAACCGATAAGCACAATATCTTGTCTCCTATATTTGCCTTTCACTGCGACATTATAACACTCGCTTTTTTGTTGGAACATTTTCACTCTCCGACATATGGCTCCTGTGGCCTCTAAGCTTCATATATGATCTGGTCCTTTTACAAACAAGCTGTCATCGTATTTTTTACCAAATTAAGTTTTGATTCATTTAAGCCGTTGTCAGGAAATCCCTAATCATTTGTCAAATGCGCTTGTTTTGTACCTCTTACGCAACTAGGCAATCTATTCCAAATGAGGCTGAACCTTAGAAAATAAAAGCTACGTATAACTTTGACCCTGGATTTAGGAGCACACACTCCGTGACATATACTGCATATCTGGTTTTAGCCGAAATCGCAAGCAGAGGAGTTCTGTATACATTTTTGCCACACAAGTTTGTGTAGGAAGTTAAGTGGATATTAGCATTCGACGCGCAGTTATTGTTTATGGATATTCCGTTTTGGAAACCGCGGACTACGTTTGTGAACTAGTACATCCACACAACATGCCATTAAATATCCCGGAAAATCTTTCTAAGGAACTATTAATTAGGTGCACTATAAAAGAGCATTTCACCTTCAATGGGGGAATATGTCGTCGAAATGATAAAGTAGCCATGGGATCACTGTTGGGACCCATGATCGAGGATCTTATTACGACAAAATTGGATCATAGCTCACTAAGATCGCACGTCCGCGAACTTGTAGTGAATATACTCTGTGTGGATGATAACCCTATGCTCCGCAGATCAAAACATAGTGCGTGAAGGCTTGAAAGCTTTTAACGACAGACATTAGTATCCGCATTTCACCTGTAAGCACAAGTTCGGAGAACGACTAGCATTCCTGGACGTAGATATTGTCAGAAATATCAATGGATCGTGTAGCAGAAAAATGCATAGAAAGTACACTTAGACAGGTCAGCACACTAACTTGTGCAGTACGGTCCCCTTACAGCAGAAACGGAAACAAGTCCGTACTCTCGCCCTTTGGGTGCGCAGCATTACGACACCATACAGCGATAGCGAGGAACTGCAGTGGATCAGCAACTTCCTGCAGCAAGTGGGTTTCGGGATAAACTCATCCTCAAAGATCTTAAGGAATATAATATACGACCAGAGAGAATGAGCGTACCCAAGTAGGATTTTTGGTACATGTACCATTCAGAGGCAATATTGCGGCTGATGCTGTGGCCGAACGCCTGAAACAAGCTCTTGATAAAACCGATTTCGTGGCTAGCCTGTGCATGTTATAGCATAACAAGACTTTACTCGCAAAATCTTTGAAGGATAGACTGCCTACACTGAGATGATCAATGCCTGTTTATCAGTACTCGTGCTGCTGGGGTGTGCGATCCGTGCGTCGAACTAAGAGGTGCATATCTCACAAGATTCGCGGGCACATAACGAAACGGTTTTAAATAAGTAAAGCGAGGTCTTCTGTTATTTTCATCATGTCGCACCTCCTCGAGTAGGGTTACGGAGGCTCTGAAAAGATTTTCGATTTATCTATTTTATTTTTGAGAGAATCTGGCACGGATTCCGCAAACATCTCTTTACCATTCCTGAGGCTATCTATTTTCGACACCTCAAGCCGGAGTTGTGTGTACAGAAGCAGCTGATATGTCAATTACTTTTATGGGTGCCCACATCTTTCGGTACAGGGCACTGAATTTACCTTTTACCTTGCTAACGTTTGAGTGATTGTAATAATAATGTACCTAATTCCTTATCGTTTGCACCTAATCTACTGTCTTCATTGAGATCGTGCTTACTCGATTCGGCTGCTAAATTTAACATCCTAACTAATATTCAGCCCCACTGGGAACATTTGCCAAGTGATCCGCACTACGAAAGTGTCTGATTTGGATTATACTTACTGAAACGAACTATTAACTCAGCACCCTGACTCATCTAAGTAAGTGAGAATTTTCGGACTGCTAACGATAAGCATTCCCTACGATTTATACAAAAAACTTAAGGGAACGCCCATGGAGTTAACCATAACCTGGCTTACTACTGAGGCAGTATTGCAAAAATTGGAGCCCATTAGCATGTCACTAATTAACCCAAGTCTTTAAATTTGGTACGCTAACGATACATTTGCCATGATAAAACGAAATTCTGTAAATCCTACGCGCGATTTGATAAAAAACGCAATCATCAGGTTTACGATTGGATTGGATAAAGACGACAAATTGCTTTTTCTGTAGGTTTTGCTTCACAGGAATCCCAACGTAGCACTACAAATATGTGTATATCAGAAGAACACTCACACGATCACATACTGAGCTAAGACAGTAGTCACCCAATAAACCACAAAAAGTATTGTTTCCAAACTCTGTTCAAGAAGGCGGAAGCAAACTGTTACACAATGGAATTGAGAAAGAAGAAACAGAACCGTTTATACCCTGTGCTACAAAACAATGGATAACCATAAAACTTTATTCGAGAAATTCTGATATGGAGAAAGCCTCAGCAGTGGCCAGAACAAGCCAATATACTAATAGTGCTTCCATCTATCAAGGAGGTTTCTGAACTAGCCTCACGATCACTGCCGAGATTACCTGATATACGAAGTCCTTACCGAAAATTCCTTTGTTATTCCCGAAGTACTGTTTTTCCAACTGCGGCTAACAGGAACTGATTGTGGACCACAAAAGGAGACCTGTGATGCTTGCTTCTTAACAGTTGTCTACAGACTCTCAAGCGTATCCGCGGGCAATATTGACAATTAAACGCCGTCCACTATGCTGTTTCAAAATGTACTTGCACCGTCTTATAATGGTTAACTACAACAGACCGTCAATAGCATCAGTGTACCCAGTGGTCCTCTACTCAAATCAAGCCTTCTTAAGTTCATGAATGTGACAATTTTTATAACCGTGTGTATCGACCAACCAGACACTGCGGTTCTAACAAGCCATCGCGACTTAATCCTGTCTAATGAGGAATTGTCAGTCAGCTGCGTACGACCCTTCACTAGGAACTATGGCCCATTCAATCCTAAAATTTGGTTATTTGTGCTATGCCAGTAATACTGATTAAGGGCTAGAAAATCAACGAACTACTACTGACCATTCCAAGTTTTACAACCTAGCGACAACGGTTGTTTTGGACTTCCAGTCACACAGTTCGACGAACGACGCATGGAATGAACCGAAAAGTAAAATTGTCTGGGTCAAACAATAGGCCGCTAAAGTTATACTATTACGAGGATCGTGCCGGACCAACACTTGGATTCGAAGCAGGTCACGTACATAGATCAATAGATGACATATTGAAGCAACAAACGCTAAGCCCATGTTCCGCCACGTGGCAAGGTTACAAAACAATCAGAAACTGCTACACGTTACTCATTAGTGTTTACAAGTACGAAGGACAAGATTCCATGTTACTCAGGTGTACAAATAACACCAAACTGTTTTACAGGTACGTGAATCATAAAAGAATACTTAGGCCTGGAATCCTCCCACTCAAGACGGCCAGTGGCCTAACGAATACTGCTGTGGATACTACGAGCGCACTATTTCTGCTTTTAGACTCCGTGGCCACAAACACCATGAAACTATCTGTCTATCACCTCCCGGCAAAGGTTTTCGACTTATTCAGTGTCACGCTTAACCAAGCAGCTGTCATGAGCAAAATATATTCTCACCGAGAAAATAGTGCCCGGGAAGCAACAAGATGTCCAAATTTTCGTAAAACCTTTCTAGCACAATAGCTGTATATGTTGCAGCATTTTCCACTGTCTGTTTGAGTCCCATACACTCCCATTTGAGTGGAAACGTGGAATCATCACATCGATATACAAAGGAATTAAGCGATCGGATCGTACCAACTACAGTCTAACTCTACAAAGCGTTTAGAAATTTAACCATGCGTATTCCACCAGAATATTCAACAAAACTCCAAATCAGAACCTGAGATAACGGTGCTATTTGTACAAATTCATCCTATCAAAATAGATATTACCCTAATAATTTCCAAACTTGAAAATATGCCATCAATTCGCGCTCAGATCCACAAGCGATCCGTGAGTTCCGTAGTGCAAAAGAAACAATAGAATCAAAGTGAGACACAGAGCTTATGGTCAGAATCCAAATGAGCCAATGGGGTATGCGTCCGGTAATGAAAACTCGCTGCGGTAAGGTATCGCATATCTGGATGTACAAAGCTGTGGGAACCAAGCAAATGGATCAAATCAAGGGAAACAGTCCATGTCAATAGGGGTGCTTGTGCATAGGATTGAAAAAGAGATATGACGCGGATGCAATTGAAATCGGACACAAAATCACACAGTAAGGGAGTCATGACACGCTGCGCCGGAAAAGCAAATCGACAAGGGGACAGCCACACTAATGATCCATGCCGAGGGATGAGGCTGACCAACGTAGCGGTAGACCTTTGACAGGAGTGAGACTTGGGTGGTCGCAAATTCGTTCTACATACAAACCTAATGCTCTCCTTCCTGTTTTACTATTAGTGGTGGAATTGGTAATAACAGATGAGCTGACGCGATATTTTGAAAATATGGAGATAATTTCCAATGTCCAACATGGTTTCAGATGCAGACGATCTTATCTCACCAATCTGCTTCTTGCTCGGGATTCATGCATCAGGGCGGCTGATGAATGTGTCCCCATAGACGTGATTAACTTAAACTTTTCTAAGGCTTTCTGCAGAGTCAATTACTTATTTCTTATCCAAAGTTCGGTGTGTGCGGTATCAACGGTAGCATGCGCTCCTGATTGGAAAATTACCTACAGGGCAGATCAATTAAAGTAAGAATAGCCCAGACTCACTTCGAAAGCCTGAGTGTCTCCACTGGTTTATTGCAAGATCCGTCCTCGGCCCGCTACTGTTTTTAGTATACATCAGTAACCTCAGTAATCATTCTATCCCCGACGCAAATATTTTCAGATAATGCTAAGACTTGTAGAGCCATTCGCTCAACATGCGACCGCACCGGGTGCAATCATGAGGGAGAGTTCGAATAGCTGGTGGAAGATCGGAGTAAGCAATATTGTTCTTGTTTCAACTGGAGAATCCAACGACACCCGTTAGGTAGAAGTAGCAGTCTATCGTGTGATTCTTCGGCTCCCTCCACTCTATGGGGATTGCAAAGCACGTCTTTTCTTTGCCGTTGAGCCACTGAGACAGATGAAGATTGCACAACACACAAACAATATGTAGCGCCCATTTCTTATCCCGATCTCCCGGTTTCATCCTGAAATATGCGTGGTAAGCAGACTTCTGAATTGAAGAAATGGGTCTGCAGTCCGCTTTTGTAGTAAACTGGCCACAGAAGTAGCAAAAGTGTCTTCGGTCATTGACACA
Organism: Dicrocoelium dendriticum; assembly: GCA_944474145.2. NCBI lineage: Eukaryota > Metazoa > Platyhelminthes > Trematoda > Plagiorchiida > Dicrocoeliidae > Dicrocoelium > Dicrocoelium dendriticum. The sequence goes on from OX104063.1 coordinate 224,103,798, forward strand.
GCAGCGTCTTTGAGCCATGATCAAGATATCAATTAAGGAAACACTGCTCTCAATAGAAATTGAGTATCAGGTGGATACCATGGAGCCAATCGATTAAATCATTGGTGAGCATTCAAAGCATGAAACCCTGCTTAGCTTAAAAGTAAAATTGAAATCAAACCAAAACCCGACGTAATAGAATCATTTGGTTGGCATTTTGTAATCAGCTTACTTGATACTACTAGAAACCCCTTATTTCATTGCTGTTATGAAAATAATGTTTAACTGTGATACCAAGTTTAATTTTAGGCACTTTTGATTTGCCCGTGAGAAGTCATAGTTTAAAACTAGTTGTCATATGAAACAGAATTCTACTAAGAAGCACTATCCCAGGATCATATGAAGTATTAACAAAATTACAAAAACAAACACAAAGGCACCATTGCTTAATTTTCAATAACTTGTCATAATTATAAACAACTTTTCGGACAACAAAAAAGCCTGTTGCCGTGGGTCAATACACCCGCCTACGTTGTTTCTTCCCCTTCACTAAAAATATTCAAAATCGTTCTCCATTAATAAATTTGCCTTACGTTATATGGCGCGGCGTCATTGTAACTCCAAAATCTATGTACTTAGTTTCACTTCCTGCATTTAATTGCTTAAAGGCAACTACTGTGGAATATCGTTACCATGTACTCAAAGTGGGTTTACCTATCGGCCTAAGGAAATGGCACATGATTGGGTGGTACTTCTTCTATTTTCTTTTCAGAGTAAGTCAAATCTGATTGCCCTCCATATGGTTTCACGTGGGCACATTCAGAGCCCACTTTCGCTAAATTTATGCAGCAGTGCTTAAAACTATAAATTACATATCTTTTGCTTTTATAGTTTTTACTCCAACGGTCCCACGGTACTTGTGAAGCGCCTGCTTTTTAAGTTGTGATAAGTCATTTTTACTATTCCCTTATCCTGCTGACAGCTGTAATATTAGTTTGGGGATAATTGAGTAACATTCGTCAGTGACAAGCTGTTTAATCATGAATTTGCGTCAGTTAATTGGCTCGTGTGACACCAATATTCGCTGTGACAACTCCAAGGCAATCTTTTTGCATACTGCTAGACGTAGCTTGGCAATTTTGCTAATGTAAGCCGACCAGTAAGCCCGTACCGAAGTGTTCCTTTCTTGTGCTTCATAATTCACCTACTTGTTTACTGCCAGTAGTATAAAATAAATGAGCTATCCGCAACAATCGCACGGCCTGAACCGGAATATCAAAATTAAATCGCATTAGGACAGCAATCAGCGTTGACGAAGTTTTCTCACAGCACATTCTGTTGACCGTATCGTGATATAATGAAATTTGTCCTCAGGTAACCCTCAGAGCACACCCTATTTCGGCAAATTCCTTCCCTAATCGGTGGAATCTTAACACATTTTTTCCACGGATGCTTCAAGTCTGCAGTCTATTTTCCTTTACGTCATCTACAAGTGTAATGTTTTATTGTAGGTACTCAAGACCACCCTCCTGTGGACACATTCCCAAATCTCGCCTACGAGCCTGGGTTTTTACAACCAGGCTCATGCCTCGTTTTTAATTGAGTTTAACCAACTGTATATTGGACGTCAATGCCCATGTGGCTTATCAAAATTCGCAATGGCTAGTTGACAAAGGTATTAGCTTAGTGAGGTCTGCTAGCTCATTAAAAATCGAAGGATGTCCGATAAACCGCTTATTAGATTGACTCGGATGGTTGTTGCCATATGGTGTTTCAAAAGTGGACACTTTTGCTTGTGTTCAACTAAGCAACGAGTGTACACAAAGACCAGTAAAACAATTTCGCAGATGAGGAACTAAATCCTCTCAAACGCAACATGCTTATTCTCATCTGTTCCGCACATCAGACATATTGCCAGATGTACCCAGAAAATACCTCTTCATTGGGTTAATTTAACACACACGCATATTGTGAATGCCGCACCCATGTCAGTAAGCTGTCAGTTTGCACGCAGCACTGTACACGCCGTGTTCGCAAGGAATATTTGCAAGAGGGTGTGATCCTAATCTGCGCTAAAGTATTCCCCTGTAATTCCATACAACAAACGGCATGCTCCCTAACTTCAGTCAAGTGTCAAATTGGGCAGTTTATCGCAACTGAAGTTTGTAAATTACGCTCAACCTGTCGGCTTCGAAATCTACTTGCTGACAACCAACAACGTCTTCGAAAAATGAATCCTTCGTTTAGCACACCCTTACTGTGAATCGAATGACCACGATAGTGGCAGTTTCAAATAGAATATCTAGGGTAAAACTGTGTGAAATTAGTACCGGTGTGTGTGCAAGGCAGTTAGCTTGGTAGTTCATGCAATCAAAACAACCTGGTGGTCTACCGCAGGTAGCAAACTGGGGTGCGAATGCGTCGTCCGAGAACATCTGTGGGGAAAATGGTTGGTGGGTTACGAGTCTAAAGTACCGAAGTCTCATATGCACTATAGAACAACCAACGAATTTCTACTCCTTGTTGAAACAAAGATTAGTTATGTTTATCATTTGTCGCCCCCGAATTGCGAACAAATAATAGGCGGAACCATGCAGTAGGGATAATAAAAGGTAGTATACACTACTTATCATTTGGTAGCGAAGGAGATACTGCTTGCAACCTACTTTCACAGCCTGAAAGGCGTTCCACTGGAAACTTGTGCTCAGTTTTTGAAATCAAGGAAAGATTAGAAATTTTCAAACAGGCAAGCGCTACACCAGGCTTCGCCTCATGTAATGATTTATATATGTGGTCTGTTTCTTGACTAAATTGATTATCTGACCAATTGATACTACACGATCATAAATAAAATTTATTAGTGCTAGTCTTCCGAACGAATTCCCAAATTAGTTTGAATGGTGTCCAATCATTTAACTATGGTATGGAGAATTCGACAGTAGAATAAAAGTGTTTACTGCATATGTTCAGGTGAAGTAATACGGCTGTCTGTGAAACCGTCTCTTCAGTATCAGTTTCCATGCGTGGTAATCTATCGAAACGTTTCATCCGCATTTCCACTAGCCGTCTGGCGTTGTACTGTCTTGGCACCGTATTAGCTCATCGTATTAGCTCACCGTATTAGCTCACCGTATTAAGTCATCCTCATCGCCATTATTATGTTAGGAGTGAAATAAGCTTTTTTATTAAAAAATTCGGCCCGTTTTAACATCGATTCTTTCAAGTTTCGTGCTTTTGCTACTTGCTACTAGGTTTGTGTCAGTTCACCTAACGTGCATGTATTATTTACTTCGGAAGCTTCACTTAGTCACCTCAAGAGATTGGCCAAAAATGGAGCGGTAAATGAGCTGCATATGTCCGACAGTTTATGCTTTAGCTTATAGTTAAGAATTACAGAAAAAAGCTAAAACAGCTCTCTTAAGGATACTGTAATAGATCCAACGATTCTAGGCAAATGAGTGACAGCAACTGATATCGAAAACTGAGATTGCGGAACTCTGAGAAATGCTACGGGTACTCGCGTTCTTTCCTCCGAGAAAGAACAGATAACAGTGCCGGACAAATGTAAACAGAGAAAGGAGTCGTCAGTTTGACATGGCGAAACGCAGGATAAGATGATTTTGGAATGGGCAGAACGTAAAGTGTTCAAGGAAACAAAGGTATTAAGGCATGCGTTAGTTTCACTGTGTATCTATGCTTTAATACCATGCTTCTATTCTGCAGTGTAGTTTTTCCGTAGATTTTGCATGCAACAGCATGCAGTTTGGATACACAGAGTTGCAATTCCAAAGTAAACCTGGGCTAAATTTCCTAGTACACTTTTGGGTAAAATTTCCTGCGTATGCTTATTTTTACCCTAAATGTAGAAAGCGAATTCCCCTTATTTCTGATGTCATATCTTTCATTCAGCTTGAAGTGTATGTGTGAGCCGAATGTGTGGGCCGAATACTCGTTTGTGCACAATGTAGAATGGAAATTTAGGCCCCGTTTCATTCTGTGCGGCCACAGAGGCTCTAATTTAATCCGTGTACAGCGCTCTGAATAGCTTGGTTTTGGCAAGTCACTAAATGGGGCCGTGTTGATTCAATGCTGCAAGTTCTCCAGGGATAAGCGATCACGTTTCTTACAACTAGCAAATAGAGTCGAACAGTATTCCAACGCAGGACACACACAAATCTTGAACATATGAATCTTGGAGTCACGCACTGCGAGGGATTTGAAGATTGGCCTCGCTGTTTGATTGGCTTTGGGTGCTATGAATCCAACCTGCTACCCGAAATCGAGTGTCTTTTAATATTCTTACAAGAAAACATATAACTCGAATAGAACTCACTTACATCAGGAAATGTAAGGCTTTGGATAGTGATGCGTGTGCTTTGCATCCGCGAGCACGGAACCGGTACCAACTCACAAGAACATAGCCTTTATTACCTAATGCGAAAACAATATTTTGTACGACAATTTATGACAGCCTATGAACCGCAATGCGGTCCAGGAAATGTGTAACAACAATCCGCAGCAACTCAAAGGCGCACAAACAAAACAATGTCCTAAAGTTTTTTCCATACTGACCCCAGTAAGGTGCGAACCAGTCCTGAATTTTCTAACGTGTGCAAATGTTTGGATACAAATGTCCTCCGTTGTGCGTGTCATCGAAGCCGAAAGCAATCACAGGTCGCCTTGGCCCACAGGAGCACCATGTTGGTTTCAGTGACACAAGAAATAGTCCTACCCACACGTTGCATAGCAAGTATAAATCCAGGGGGATGGAACGGGCGGGCATACGGAAGGGAACGATGGGTTCTTTTATTGGTATTCACTTGCGCCAACACGTATCCTCCATGGGGTACAGTTTGCATCAGATGGCTTACACGCGTACTTAAAACTAGCACTGACCATACACAAGGTAATGGCTAGTTCATAGCTCTTTCAGTGATGTAACTGGTCTTTGATCTAAGCACTGTCTTGGTGAATACTTTCCTCTATCCCCATCAACAAACAATTGCCTTCTGAAAACTATTATCGAAAGGATGGACATGAACGGACAGGCATTGTATCTATACTCATATCGACCATGTCAGGTGGGAATAAACAGCAAACCTGCGGTAACACACTGGTTAATACTAGCATACTCTAACTAACTTGAAGATATAGTGCACATGACATACGCTCGAACGATCCCATTTGCCCTCCGGCTGCAAACTCTATGGGACGAATTTCATCCGTTACTCAGCTAATGCGCTTGTGTTGCATCCAATGGGCACTAAGGTCACCGCGTGCGATAGCGTAAGCGATGTAAGCGCAAAGAAAGACGAAAATACGAACAAATGCCAGCTCGCACAGACGTTGCAACCTCATGCTATTTCATGCGCCTGAGACAACTAATGAAAATCACCAATCACGCTACGAACACGACGCCACTTTCGCGGGGTACAAATAATAGACCCCTCTGCGTGGGAAAACAGGGCCTGAGGGTGAAGCAAATCGCCCATCTTAGAAATGAAGGGAAGACTCGGCCCATGCAAGTCATCTTGTTAATAAAGATAGTCTGAGGTTAACATTATTCATCCGCTTTTTGCTACTGAGGTTGAAGACCCACATTCTGACAAACCGGGTGCGACTCTAGTCCGCAATGCTTGAGCTAAAGCGGTGTACTGAGGATGGAAAAAAACCATTTTCCGTTTTGTGAATTTTCGGCTAATTCCCCGGGTTCTCCGAATACGGATTAACAGGTCGATGGCATTTCGTGTGAGCCCGGGGTTTCCCGCCGCGGCTTAAGCTTAGATTTCAAGTGTTTGCGGTTTAATGAGCTTGACTTTATGTGCCACGTCGTTGCCTTTTGGCAGCCAGACGTTCTAGGGCTAACATAGACCTGGTGGAATCCTGAAGCAACGGATAAAGAAGTCTAGCTCAATAGGTACTCGTGCTTCCAGTGAAATAGGACATCGAACGACAGTGGTAGTGTGCTGTTATACATTCGGTCTTCTATATGCGGGAGACTGGTAGGCGCCTACCGAAGCGATGATGGTCAATGCGATCAACTGTGGTGCATCATTTAAGGTTGAGGAAATTGTGACCACTAAAATCGCACCAGCTGGGGTAAGTACAGCGGATTGTAGAACCCAGATCTCCCCAGTAAGCAATGTTCCAGGTCTGAGGAGAACAGCTGGTAACACCACTAACAATCCCCACCAATAGCCTAGAAAATCAACCGCTGTTCCAATCCCACCAGTAGCTTACATACTACTAATCTAGTATTTAGTTCAGTCGGAGTACTTGCACCTGAAGTAATGCATAGTAAGAGAACAAGCCGGTGTAAATAAAAGACTGGTAACTGTCGCAGCCAAGAAGAACTGTAACCCCCGTTGGAGCGGAAACTAAGAAGCGAAGCGAAGTTCTCCTGATCCAAGCACCGCTGGCTTCCCGTGGTACGTCACCCAGTATGTCAACAACTACCCGTGCCATGCTGATAGATGATAATAAAAATAATTTATACAGAATTTACTGCACTCTAGTGTCTCAGAATAAACTTCGACGTCAATTGGAGGCAAGTAGTTAGATGACGTCAACCAGTGGGATGTCATTAGTATCCTACTCGGCTCTGTGTTTAAAGGTGCACATAAACTGTGGATCATGCGGCACCCTAACCCTAAGACTACGGGGATCCAAAAATCCTGCGGCTTATGCTGTATCATCGAAGTCGAATCGGTTCTGTCGACAGGTAGACAGAAATGAACACCGCTCTATCCGTTCATTCCCAAACATCCTATGGGACTAGTGTCATCGAAGTAACTGCGGCTTAGAAGACCACCGGAAGGAAACTTTAACCAGAATCATTCTTGTCCATGGCGTTCCTGAAAATGAGACATGAAAGGGAATATTGGTGCTAAATTTGGACAAAACTCTCCTTGAATGACTTGCTGATGAAATCGGTGCCACCGCTACACACATCTGCGAACTACAAAGCATGTGCCCCAAGAGAATTGAAGGTAACACATCAGTTGCACCGAATGGCAATACGGCTACTGAAATACTGACACATTTCGCTGTTAGCTGACATCTGAGCTTCGGTCGGAGGAAACAAGTGATATATCTCCCAATGAACCCAACGCGAATGGAATTAATCCTACCACAATACACCAGCAGTGTCTAACAGGCTCGTCAAACCAGCTCATGAAGTGAGTGATCACAATCTTTACGGCATATATATAGGAGGTTAGGTTGTACATTGTTTATGAAACCGCTGAATTCGATGCCAAACCAGACGCCAGTTGCTCAGTAAAAAGAGAGTAGTTACTGGCCACTTACCGATCGGCGAAACCTCCCATCTTGATTGCACATTCTCCGACACATTGCTGAAATCGGAGATAAGTTCACTTATATACATTAACGCTCAGGGGATCTTCCGCATACTTACCAAACTTCGCTTACATCAAGTCACTAATGCTGCGGACCTCCTTTTCATTAGTGAAATTTGTCTGCACCAAGAAATTGCTGGTGCTGAGGACTAAATACCAGGAATGTCACTCATCCGGAACGACCGTCCATGCATGAGAGGCAGAATTCTACTGTACTACCACAGTGACATACAGTGTACGGTGGTTGAACATTCAGAAACTCATGTAAGCGACTTACTCTGGTGCCGTCTGCGATTAAGATATAACGGTACGTGTCTCTCAGCTGTCATTTACCGCCCAACAACGTTTACTGCAGTAATGGTTTCTCGCTTGATGCTCGCGCTGAATATGGTAACATGGATTAATTACAGTTATGTACTAAGCTTAGAGTTTTCAATGAATAGCTGAAAGCCGAGTTTCATGAATTTATCGCTTCTATTCACCTATGCAGCCAAGTTCTGGTAGCAAATAATCCGTCCTTACTAGACTTTATACTAACAAAAGAAGAGCTCATTAGTAACAAGTTGTCAACGTTGAGTCCATTGGATCTCAACGATTATGGTGTACTAACATTTACCTATGTTTGTTATGCGCAGTATCCATCTGGATCCGCGGAATTAACTCATGCAATCACGTGCTCTAGCTCCTAAAATAATTCGTCCAGCTAACCGCTTGGGGGTTCTCGAACAACGATCCCCTTGGCAACGTTTGGATAGAATTCGTTGAAAGACTGTTACGTGGTCAACAGAACACCGGGAGCCATCGTCATCATTGTACAGGTTAGCTTCAAGTGGAAAACACCTCAGCTGTTGTGCCGCAATACAAAACAAAGGAAAAAACATGAAACAGTCACCAGTAACGGCTGAAGATCATTCCGGAGAGCTAACAGCAGGCTATTGTGCCGCAAAGTAGTCATATTATCTCTGATAATTGAGAGCGTGGTTGTAGGCTAAGTGGGAGGAGGAGGGACAAAGAAACTCATAATACAAACACCATTGAGGTGTATCTAGCCAAACGTGTTCATCGTCCTTTGTCACCGAGCCAGGGAGCCGAGAGGCTCCAACCGAGGTCAACTTCGAAGTAAGGGCTTCATTCCTCTAGACACTTCTTCCACAAAAATACAGTCGATTCACAGAAGCAGCATTCGAAAATGGCTCATAATAAGGGATGCGGAGTGGGATGCATACAAGGCTAGCGTCCACTCGGAGATTAGGGTAACTTCCTGACCCAGTTTGACCATTTTGACACACTGATCAATAAGGACAATGATAGCTAGTAACAGTGCATAGCCAAAATTTTCTGGCGAGCAAACAAACTACTGTACACACATGTCAACAGCCTCAGAAGAGTAAAGCGTGGCATCTCTCCCCACATTCATAATAGACGGTAGGGCAGAAGGCGCCGATGAGCAGCCAATGCCAGCTCATTAAAATACGCCTGGTTTTTTGAATTGTAGACCGTCCGTCACATACCCTCCAGACTTTACGAGTCCCAGGGTATAAACACGTAATTTTCAACCCAGCGCCTTCATCAAGGGAACGGATCTAATTGGAAGATCAAAGCTCCTCGGGCGCCAATAAAATTCCCCCGAAGGTGACGAGGTCTAAGATCACTAATCTGCCTGAGCACCTGTCCCAATTTCTCTAGAAATGCTCCGATGAACAGCAACTCCCACTATGCAGAAGCAAAACATCATCATTCCAATTTTTAAAGGAAACTGTCGATCTGACCCTGCAAACCACTTCCCAGTGACGCTCTTCATTGTACTCTCGAAAGTGGTGGATGTGGTCATCTCTGACGCTTTGCAGACTACCTTGTAAAATGTAATGTCATAGCACCGGAGCAGCATGGCGGTCATACACTACCGACCTCCTGATGGCCCGAGGTAGTTGAACGGAAGCGTCCGATGAGGATCAGGAATATACATCATCAACCTGGAGTATAACAAATCTTTCAACCACCTGAATCTTCGCATCCTACTCTACAGGCTACAGAACTATGGCATCGGTGATCCTGTCTTTGGAAGTTTTGCCAACCTTCTTCACCAACGGAGCGCAGGGGTGGGTCTCAGGGGATCACTCTCCAACTCGATTGGGATGGAATGTGGGGTTCAACGGCGCTCGGTGCTGAGACCGCACTTATTCCTGTTAAGTAGCACCTATTGGCAAGAGATAGCGCCTCGAATTCCCAGCTTCTCGAAGAAGACGCTAAGATATGGCGAGCGGTCAATAGCAATGACGATCAAGCTTTTATCCAAGGTGAGCTAGATTACTTTCGAGAGGTCAAGAAGAAACCTACTCCAGACATGTGAACAGTCTTCGGAAAGTGAAACTTGGTGTTCCCCACTAATATCAGCGGATGCCTGTGCCCAAACCGCCGAGGATGCAGCCAAAGTTCTACGGCTACAGTATGCCCCAACTTTCCGACGTACATTTGTAACATAGCTGTCCCATTATCCAAGATGCCAGTATTTGCACAAGTCACGTTTAGTTTAGGGACCATTTTGAGAAAGCTGCTGTCGTTGCGCACTCATAGTTCCCTCGGAGTTGACAACAAACCATCGAAATCACTGCAGGTGGCAGCTACGAGGATAGCTGAACCACTGAGGAGATTTTTCCAAAAACGCCTGGACGAACAGCAGGTCCCAAGCATGTGGTAGCAATGCATCATTACCCAATTTTCAAAAGTGGTAGCCGTTCAGAGTCAGCCAACCATTGCTCAGCGACTCTCCTCCCGATGCTCTCTAAGGTGATGGAATCGATCATAGCTGAGGCTGTAATGGGCTACTTCGATAGGTCTAACCTCATAGCACCGAAGCAACACGGATTCCATCAGCATCGGTCATGTATACCAACTTCCTGCTTGCTCGTGGCAGTTGGATCGAGATAGTCGACAGTGGGACCGTCATTGATGTCATCTACCTAGACTTTTCCAAAGCATTCGACCGCATCCTGCTCCAAAAGCGCAAGCATACGGAGTTGGAAGCCCTGCCCTTGGATGGATCGGAAAGTTACTTTTTCAGCTGCGTCTTCAGGTTTGTGTACCAGGTTCCTTTTCTGATCCAATTGGTAAGAACTGCGGTGTTCCACAATGGTCGGTGTTGGGGTTGCGGTTATGCCTGTTCTTCATTAACAACGCTTCGCGTGTCATCAAGGCAAATTTCTTGCTGTTGTTGATGACATTAAAATATGGACGGCAATTGACTGTCAGGAAGATCATGATATGTTGCAACGAAACGGACTGCGCTTTAAAATAGGCAAAATTAAATCTGGCAGATGCTAGCATTTCGTATTATCTCGTCAGTACCATTACAATAACAGGGAAATTCTTTTATATGTCTTACAGGGCACAGGCAAACCAATCAAATTTATTGTTGTGATCATTGTTATCAGATTAATAAATAAATAATAACAACAATAAATTTGATTGGTTTGCCTGTGCCCTGTAAGACATATAAAAGAATTTCCCTGTTATTGTAATGGTACTGACGAGATAATACGAAATGCTAGCATCTGCCAGTATTCGTCTTCTCATTTCGTTGTTCAAACTACTGAAGGGGACTAACTGTTTTAAAATTAAATCTACCTTTAACACGGACAACTGCAAAACCGTGCATGTCCGCCACAAGCCCACCTACCCATATAGGCCTGGAGACTATATGCTTAACACCGCCTCACAAGAGCGAGACCTTGGGTTGGTAATCCAAGACTACCTCGGCTGTTCGGCGCAGTCCTTGAAGACGTCCAACACCACGAACCAACATGCTGGTCTGTTACGAAGGGCATTCGGGAGGTTCGATCCCTCCATCTTCCACCAAATGCTTAATGTTTATGAGCAGCCCCGTATAGAGTACGCGATCCGGGATTGGCATCCCTGGTTAAAACGCAACCTGGTTGCATTGAAGAAAGCAGAGCGATGGGCAACAAAAATGTGAAAGGTTTGTCCCACCTGCAATACTATAGGCAACTGATAGCCCTGGAAGCATACAGTGAGAGATATGGCCGTCTACGGAAGGACCTCATACTGGCGTTCCTGCTTTTGAAAAACCTCGGTCACGATTGCCGCCACCCTGAAGCTTAGCTGCAACACAGAATTGAGAGGTCATAACATGAAACGCCACCCAATACACTCGGCTTGAGTGCCCCCGGAGTTATCTTTCCCTTAGAGTTTGTCAAACGTGGAACGCTCTTTCGACTTTTGTCATTTCTGCGCCCACGCTACCCATTATTAAAAAACACTTGAAATGCTTTATATCATTTACATTACTTGAGCTGATTTTTATTCATTGAGTGACAACAAGACGCAGACAAACATTGTGCTCACCAATCCCACGAAAGCGGGGTAGACGGATATACCAATGTGTTAAGGTGGATAATATGGTGAGTCCACAGATGTGCTTTTCACCTTTGTGTAATTTCTCTGAACTTCGCAAGCCTTGGTTTTTATCCCTATTGTATCATTGTTCCATTGTTCGATAGCAATAGGACCGCGCAGCTTTCGCAGCGGCTGCAACGTGGGTCCATACACGACCTTCAAGGAGTCAAAGAATTCCTTGTGTTAGCGGCGTTCGGCGCAGCATTCCATCTACTTCGCCTTTTTCGTCCACCATGCATTCTCGAAGCAACGAAGTTCCTGAGTCAGTCATCGTCGAATTTGGCGAAAATGACTCTTCTGCATCGGCAGGATCATCCACATGAGCAGCGAATGCTACAATGTTCTTCTACTTCAATGCGTCAATCCTCGTACTGTTCTCATCAAACCAACCTGGCCGCCTACAGTTTGCGCGCCCGATGGTTTCCTCGGCATCAGCTGTCATTTGGTCGAGAATGTGGTACCACAGGTCACCGAGTGACAGGATGCAATTGACATCGGCTGGCTAGCCGAACAACCTCCTCGTGGTGCCAGCTGGGTGGTTCGGGTTTTACCCGTTCCAGCTAATAGTTCGGCGGCAGTGTTCCAGGACGTGGTGGGTTTTCGCCTGGCAAGCGTTTTCCCTATAAAAAGCCACAAATGTCTGCTTAACAACACTGTGACGTGGCGGTCGTGGCTCGCCACAAAATAAAGTCACTGCCCCGTGGATATCTGGATAATCCTTTCCAACCCACGGACACCAATCTTCCAATCGCACCTTGCAGACGATAGCAAGCATTCAAGAATGGAGCAGCACAATTACCATTGCAAGTTACACAGCTACATAAACGCACACACAATTACATACTTACATTCCCCCTACACAAACAAGCACTTTTATGGCAAACATATCGGATTTTTGCAACTTCTTGATCACGCATTGCTTTGTCAAAATGATCATGCCTGTAAAGGTGTGCCTCGCCTTGCCGAGAATAAACGCTTTATTTATTTATTTATTTATTTAATACGGGTAGTCATCAACTTCTCCAGCTCTATCCTCTTCTCAGCAGTACCTAAGAAAATAAAGTAAGTTTGTTGGCGCTTCATTACAGAGGTGCAACCCGTAGATTTACGAAAATACGTGTACTACGTGGTCCGCACCAACTTGTGATCAGTGTCACACTCAGCTCCACGCAGTACAGGTGTCATGCGCTTTTTCACGCATGTCACGCTGGCTTACCATGACATGATCGAGTAGGTGCGCGCGACCACTCAGTGGATGCATCCAAGTAGCTAAATCACTTGCATGGAGTGAAAACCGCGTATTCGTGATCATCAGGATGGGCCAATACCATATGGATCGAGTAAGTCTGTCCACGCTGCTGCATCACGGATAACGCGCACATTGCAACCAACCAGTAGGAATAGCCGGTCACTCTTCAGTACAGACTGTATCATGGAGGATAACTGAGTGTAAACCGGATCCCTTGTCTCATCAAGACAACACATAGTGGGAGCACAAGTGCTAATAATAGTAGCAAATTTACCACTTTCAAGTCGCAGGCGAAGAGTCATCATTCTTGGGCTGGTGCCAGTCGGATCCACCACCGGCTGGCCATTAAGCGATCAGATTGTTTAAATCAAAATCCATGTTCACGTGGTACTGTGGTGGCGTTTCACACCCAGTACAACGTCTACCGAGCACAATTCTCATGCAGCTTCCGTCGCTCAGCAAGTCGAGTCACACTCAATGCAGCGATGTCAAGGCCGCAGCGCTCGAGTTCCATCGCGACTACTGCAGTGCTTGACCCGGGACACTTACTCGTGTTCCGGTCGAGTAGTGTGCGATCATTCCAGCACCCAATGTAGAGCGCTATGCGCGGAGGCATACGATTGCCGGCAATCATACGGGTGGTGAACTGGATGATAGGAAGTAAAAAGTTAGGTGAAACGAAGAAGAGGAGTTTATGTGCAGGGGAAGATGGAAAAAGGGAGGCGGTAGCAATATCATGATGTCTTATGTCCATCCCGATGTGTGTAGCAGAAAAGCGACCCTTTTCACTCAAATACCACTGCCCGAAGGTCGATGCAGCATGCCATTGCCAGTATTGGTTCATTTCACAGTATGAGTTGGGACTAGCTTACTGCCAGGGCGTCGACAGCTGACAGGAGAACGACTCAGGTCCTCAGCTACAGCCGACGATAAAATGTACTCCCGAAAAGCAGCAGCAAAACGACTCACGCGGTAAACGGATAGAGTTGGGAGCATCCCGCTTCGGATTGGACTGTCAAGGTGGCCAGCTACAGGACGCCTGCGCCTACAGAGGGACCATGGGTGGATTGCGCTGAAGCACCTACAGTTCCATTCACACACCCCATATCCAGTGTAAACCACAAGGAATAAGACCGGACGCCATGTGAATGGGAGCCACGTTTCATCAACGGAGCCAGCCTACACTCAATAACAAACACGCTGTAGTTGGGAAAAAATCACACCAAAAGCGGTGGCTGGACCGTAGTCCGCTCCACACTGAGCGCATGGAACAACTCTTTGATCCTAACACGGCCACAAGAACCGTGCACCCCGTCGCCTCCAGCAATGACCAACTGTCTCCTGGAGCCAGTATGGACGAGGTAGTGGGTACCAGACAGGAAGGCACCTTGTCAACATGCACATCAAGAGCAGCCACACCTGGGATGTCAAACAACGGCCAATCACTTGAAATGATATTAGTACATAAAATATATTTGAAAGAATACCGATATGAAGACATAACACTACCCTAAATTAGCATATGAAGTAAGTTGGTTGGCAATGAATCTGCGATTAGTACATAACGTTCAGAAATTGCACAAATTGTGCTAGAAACGCAATAAAGTTAATGAAGATAACCATGATTAGCGTAAGAACTGTGGCCAATTAATAGATGACTAATCAGGTAGGCAGAACAAACCACATAAAGTGGAATGATATTTATCAGCTTAAAATATCTAGTTTAAGTGTAAGTTGGTTTAACCCAACTGCGGTGAAGAAGCATCATGAATGCAACATCAGCCCAAGCATAGGGCACCCTAACACATTTGGTTGGCAGCATCCGTTTTCGGATTTGCCTGTCACGGTGGCCAGTCACAGGACGCTTGGGTTTAGGGAGGGACCATTTGCGCTGCAACACTCACAGCTCCACCCACACACCCCATATCCAGTGTAAACCCCAAGGAATAAGGCCGGACGGCATGTGGATGGGAACCACGTTTCATCAATGTAGCAGGTACAAACTCCTTCACAGGCAAACACAAGCACGCTGTAGTTGGGAAACAACCGAACACAAGACGGTGGCTAGACCATAGTCCGCTCCACATTGCGTGCCTAGAACCACTCTTCGAGCCTAACACGGCCACAAGGATCGTGCACCGCGTCGTCTCCAGCAACCACCAACTGTCTCCTAGAGCCAGTATGGTCGAGGTAGTGGGTACCAGACAGGTAGGCAACTTGTAAACATGCACATCAAGCGCAGCCACACCTGGGATGTCAAGCAACAGCCACTCACTTGAGAGAAAGATAACAAAGAAAATAAATCGAGTAATGCATAAGGAAACTGTGACATAAATCCTACATTAATAAGCATATGAAATGACTTGTCTAAAACGAATCCAAGATAAGTTCACGAGGTCGGAAAGTATATTTTACGGAAGTGCCACAAACAGGAAAATGTTATCGAAATTAACTACAATAGGCTTAAGCGACGTGTGCAAGTTTATGGAAGAGAGTATAGGTAGGCATTTATATGAGAAAGAAAGGCATTAGGACAAAATTGAAAACCCACCACCTGAAATAAAGAGACTCAGCATTCAAGCACGCGGTTAGTAAGTCGAATGCAGCGTACCTACAAACGCTGCGCCGGTTCTGCCCACGTTCCCTGCAGGACCCGTCGTCGCTTCGGTAATGGTCCCGAGTGGACTCGATCATGGCTCACTAGGCCTGCCTGACTAAGGCACTCGCGACCGCATGTGCTACAGCACCATGCGCTCGATGTCGATGGAGTACAATCCATCGGCGCCTGCCGTTTCCGCACTTGCCGCTTCTTCTCTGCATGTATGAGGTCTTTCTCCCGCACTTTGACAACTGCCTTCGTGATTAGATGGCGCCATGCACGTCGATCAACCACTTTCCCTTCCCATGACCTCCAATCGAGATTAGAACGTGAGAGTCTCGCTTCGATCATGTCCTGGTAACGTCACATTGGTGTCCCGCGTGTCGCTTCCTAATACTCACTTGAGCATCTAAGAGTTGTTTCGGTATCCGCGTTGAATCCATACGCCACACATGGCCGAGCCACCTCAGGTGTCACAACAAAAGTATGCAGTCCACTGCATATATTCCACTTCGGCGCAACACTTCCGTGTCCGCAACTCTGTCGCTCTAAATATTGCGCAGAATTCGTCGCAGAAGTTTTGATGGAACCGCTGGAGATATCACACATCCCGTCGGTACATCGTCCACGTTTCACTGCCGTATAGAAGAACGGACAGCACCATGGATGTGTACACCATCAGATTCGTGCCAACGGTTAGGTGATTATTGTTCCACAATCGGTACTCTAACTTCCCGAATGCCACCGCTACCTTAACGAAGCGGACACGCAACTCAACGTGTAGCTGCTGGTCAGTCGACACCACACTCCCAAGGTAGTAGAAGAAGGAGCGGGTTTTCAGTACGTCATCACCAATGCTGATTTTCGACAATATTGTAGATTGCACCTCCGGTGAAGGCTGAAAGAGATGAGCAGTTTTGCTGGGTTGATGGTGAGCCCGAATTTGTTCGCTGTCGAAGCCAGAGCACTAGTCATGTGCTGCAACTCATCCGCGCTGTGTGCAAACAACGCACAGTCGTTAGCAAACAGCAACGTACGGATAGTTGTTTCACAGACTAGGGTTCTCGCACCGAAACGACGGATGTTCAGCAAAGTACCATCAATAAGGTGCTCCACATAAGCACCGTAGGCACAAGCTGCATCAAAAGCACAAGACATTATTGCATGAAGATAGATGTTAGAGAGGGTAGGAGTTAAGACACAGCCGTGCTTCACACCAGAGATAACTGCAAATTCATCCGAGGTCTCTCCACTCAGCTGCCCCCTCTCTCGCAAACCACTGTGCAGACATTCAATTAAACTTACAAACTTGGGCACCCAACCAAACTTACCCAACACCAACCACAATGCCTCGCGGCTCACCGTATCAAATGCCTTGGTGAAATCAACAAAAAGCGAGTACAACGGTTGTTGTCGTTCTCTGCACTTCTCCTGCAACTGTTGAGCAGCAAACACCATACCGATAGTGCTGCGACCCGAACGGAATCCGCACTGCTCTTCCGTCACGTTCGGTCCTACAACCTGACTGACGAGGCGGTGAAGCAGGATTCGGGCAATCACCTTTCCCACACAACTCAGTAATTTGATGCCATGATAATTCGTGCAACCTTGCTTGCTCCATTTGACCTTGTACAGTGCTAGTAAAAGGGCATCCTTCAGCTCAGCAGACACCTCCTCCTCAATCCACACTCGTTGCACCGAGTGGTGCAGCGCAGTCACCGAGGCGGGTCCGCCGTGTTTCAATACTTTAGGCAGGATCCAGTCAGCACCGGCACACTTGCCGTTTCGCAGCTGTGCAAATGCTCTGTGACTCAACCAGCGTCGGTATGTCTGCAAGAAACGTAAGCATCTCGTGTTGCCGCATCCTTTACAACCCAGTCCAGTCGATCTATGAACGGTTGTTCAAATGACAGTCAAAGTGTTTTTACCAGATCTGCATTATCTCTGCAGTGTACAGGTGCCACCTGAGCTACCATCATCAGCGTCCTCAGCGGCCCCAACCTCGGTCCATACACCGCCTTCAAGGTATCAAGGAATTCCTTGTGTTGGCGGCGTTCGACGTAGCATTCCATCTGCTTCGCCTTCTCCGTCCACCATGCATTTTTAATGCGACGGAACTCTCGGGTCAGTCCGCGACGAATTTTGTCAAACTTTCTCTTCTCCAGGTCACTGGGGTCTGCAACAAGGGCAGCAAATGATGCATTCCTCTCACACACCAAGGCGCCAATCATCGCATTATCCTCATCAAACCAATCGGATCGCTTACAGTTTGCGCGCCCGATGGTCTCTTCGTCAGCAGCTGTCACCTGGTCGCGAATGTGGTGCCACAGGTCGCCCACTGTGGCTATGCATTCCACATCACGCAGACAAGTCTCCATCGCCTTCTCCAGCTCAATACGTTTCTCCGCAGTACCGAGGGAGAGAATGTTAACATTACGCCGGTTCACGGAAGGAGTGCAATACATCGATTTAAGGAAATATATGTACAGTGTGGTCCGCAACGATTTGTGATCAGTGCCACACTCAGCTCCACCCAGTACATGTGTTATGCGCACTTCACGCATATGACGCTGACATGCAATGACATAGTCGAGCAGGTGGGTGTGACCACTCCGTTGGTGCGTCCAAGTTGCTAAATCACTCGCACTCAGTGTAAACCGAGTGTTCGTGATCCTCGGGCTGTGAGTGACACACAGTGAGAGCAGCGTGTCACCTTCGCATTCCTTGAACCAATGCCATGCGGACCGATGACATCTGTCCACACCGAGGCACCACGCCCTACGCGCGTTGAAATCACCCAGCAGAAATAGTCGATCGTTCCTCGGCACATACCGTGTCACAGAGGATAGCTGAGTGTAGAATTGATCACGCTTGTCATCAGGATAACGCATGGTCGGACCGCGCAATGCAAAACTTCCTTCTTCCGAGTCGTAAGCGAACAGTCATCAGTCGCGCGCTGATGCTTGTTGATTCATCTACCAGCTGGCCATTTAGGCGATCGGATATTGCAAAAACGACCCCAGGTTCACGTGGTGCTGCCCACCCAGTAGAACGTGTAGCCAGCACCTGCTTCATGCCACTTACCTTGCTCAGCAAGGTGGGTCTCACTGAGCGCCGCAATATCGATGTTGTACCGCACCAATTCCACCGCAACCTTTGCAGTGCCTCACTCGGGGCGCTCACTCGAGTTCCGGTCCAGTAGTGTGCGCCCGTTCCAGCACCCAATGCTGAGTGATTTGCATGCAGGCATGCGATTGCATTGGTGGGCAATCGCACGCGAGGTGGCGGTTGTGGTTCGGAGGTTTGCTTGAGGGACTCCACCCGGAGCCTTTGGCTCAATAGCCTGACCCACAAGGCAGTGGGTGGTTTGGAGGTTTGCTTGAGGGACTCCGCCCAGAGCCTTTGGCTCAATAGCCTGACCCACAAGCAGTGGGGAGCAGATCCAGCTCGGGAATGTGATTGCAGAGACGGAATGGGATCTGCCTGACGGCCGTCACACGCAGCCTTGGAGGTACTGGAACGATTCATATGTGTTTTGCGACCGTAGTATGAGACATACCTCTCAGTGTTCGCAACGAATTTTGCGCATCAATTGGGGTGCCAGAGTTGCTGACAAGGATGTTTTCGCCGAAGTGGAATATATGCAGTGGACTGCATACTTTTACTGAGAAACTTGAGATGGTTCGGTCATGTGGGACGTATGGAACAATGGTATATGACGGGTAAAAAAGCATACACTTAACGAGTCCCGCAGGTTGGCAATAGAAATACTAACAAATTGGCAAACCACATAAGTGGTTGAAGTAAGGAGCGTCAGTGAGATAAAAGGTATATAACAGTTTTAGGTGGATAAAGTGGTACGACGCAAAACTGGCTAAGAAATTGTTATCGTTGGTGATGGTGGCAAATAAAAATGGAGTACTCACCGGTTCGCACAGATTTACGACCGTGAATTTGGGGTATAAATCCAAAGAGGCTGGTCAGCCTAAATATATACAAGCGTTTTCGTTCATAAAACAAAGCGCAGAGCGCTCAGTGCGACGTCCAATCGTTTTTTAAACGTATCTAATGTGGGGGCACAAACAACTGAGTTTGGAAGGGCGTTCCAGGGCCCGCAGACCCGGAGGGAGAAATAGGTTCTCCGACAGTCTAGACGACTGTATTGTTGGCTCAGCTTTAAACTGTTAATGCGAAGGTTAGTGTTCGGACTGAGCTTCAAGTGGTGGCGGCATACGTGACTGGAATCGCTCAATATCTGGTACACTAGTATGAGGTCTCCACGAAGTCGCCGGTACCGTCCGCTGAACACTCCGAGTATCTCCAGTCGTTCCTGGTAAGGAGTGTGGCGCAAGCCCTTGACGATTTTCGTTGCTCGACGCTGTGGGGTCTCAAGCGCTGCAAGATCACGTTTTAGCCAGGGTTGCCAGGCCTGGATTGCATATTCGACGTGAGGACGCACGTAGGCATTCAGCATCAAAGAGAAGATGGATGGATCCAAAATTCCGAAGGTCCTTCGCAGGAGTCCAACGTGCTGGTTGCCCCTTTTAGAAGCGGAATCTGACTGCTTGGAACACCCGAGGTCTTCCTGTACCAGCACTCCCAAGTCGCGTTCCTGGGTGGTGGTCTTCAGATCGTGTGCCCCAAGCTTGTAGACGTGGACTTGTCGATGGCGGATATGAACAACGCGACATTTGTTCACATTAAACGGCAGGACGTTTCTCACCGACCAATTCCGGGCCTCATTCAAGTCACGCTGTAGGACTTCATGGTCGTCCGATCGTTTTATCGCCCGCCAAACCTTGAGGTCGTCCGCGAAGAGTAAGAATTTCGACGTAATAACTCTTACTAGATCGTTAATGAAAAGCAGGAACAAACGAGGCTCAAGTACCGAACCCTGCGGTACGCCGCATCCCACTCGAATCGGATCGGAAAAGGATGATCGAACTCTAACTTCTAACTGCCGTTCAGAGAGAAAGTTACCGATCCATCCTAACAACGGGTCTCCGATACCGTACTGTTGGAGTTTAATGAGCAGGATTCGATGATCCAGGCGATCGAAGGCTTTCGAAAAGTCCAAGAATGCAACATCGACTCCTGTTTCCTCATCGACAGTCTCGGTCCAGTTGTCACGAGCTATCAGCAGATTCGTCGTACATGAACGATTTTGACGAAACCCATGCTGTTCTGGCGCAATTATGCCGTAGTTTTCCAAGTATCCCATTAACGCATCTGCTATCACCGCTTCCATGACTTTGGCGATCACAGGCAGAAGCGTTACTGGGCGGTAATTGGCAGGATCCGATCGACTTCCTGCTTTGTATATGGGCGTTATTACACCTTGTTTCCACCTCGAAGGTACAATGTTCTCATCGAAACAGCGCTGAAAAAATGCAGCTAGTGGTTCGGCCAAGTGGATGCAGCTACCTGTAATGTTTTCGGGTGAATGTTATCGGCCCCGGGAGAGATGTGTGGACGCAAGGATAGCAGCTTTTGCAGCACCATTTCTGCAGTGAACGTGACGTTGGATAAAACGGACGGTGGGGTAACTAGTGGCGGAATATACGCCGAGGCTTGTACACCTTGGAAGATTGGGGAGTACTGGGCCCGTAATGCGTTGGCCGCCTCCTTCGCAGTATGTGTATACCCATTGGTCGTATTAAGTGGTGGGATTCCCCGTTGCACCTTGCGAAGTCCATTCACATGTTTGTAAAGAAGCTTTTTGTTCGAACAGAATCGTTTGGCTAGCTCCTGCTGATGCGTTCTCTTGTCTTCGCGAACCAAAAGCACACAGTAGTTGCGATGCGAAATGTATTCCGTCCAGTTTTCTGCGCTGGGTTTGCTTTTATACATGCGCCATGCCCGATCCCTTAGAGTCATGCATTTTCGCCTCCGGCTTCGCAAGAATGATTTCGCTGTGCGGGGATGTTGGGAAACTTTTGGTGTTGAGGCTTCTATGCCTAGTGACGTGATGGTGTTCGCAAATGTCTCGCAGGCTAGTTCTGGGGTGCAGTTAGCTAGAAACGTCCAACTGGTATTCTCAACTAGAGCAGACAGAACGTGGTAATGGGTAACAGATTGCCTCGTTTCGAGCTCCGCAGCTGGATATTCGGCGTAGCAGATGTAATCAAACTGCAAAGTCACGTGATCGCTACGGCCCAAAGGACTGCACACCTTTAGTGCATCGACCATAAGCTCTTCGTTAGTGAGCACTAGATCTAATATCGATGGGTTGTTTCCTGTTCTGAACCTGGTTGGGACGGTGACGTGGTTATACAAGAAGGTGCTAGAGAGTAGCTTTTGCAAATATGCCTTGAACACTTCTGTCTCGGATGCTGGATTTTCCAAGTCATGGGTGTTGAAATCTCCTGCAACGAGGATGTGGCTGTACTTCTGATTAAGCACGGAGCGAAAAGCGGAGATAAGTCTGTTGTCCCTTTCCGGAGTGGATTTCGGTGGTCGGTAAACCACAGAGAGAAGGCATACGTCGTTGCGTTCCAACCACAGTTTGCACCAAAGGACGTCGGTGACACAAGTCTGGGGATCGTCTATGAGCTCACAACGAAGGTTCGTTCGGAAATAAATGGGCACGCCACCGCCGTTGCCCGTTCTGTCGTTCCGGAGAAGTGACATACCCGGTATGGCAATCTCAGCGTCTGTGATTTCGCCGCTCAGCCAGGTTTCGGCGATCATTATGATGTCTCGAGGCTCCGAAGCCAAACGGTGACGGGGTTCTACCAACTTACTTATAAGGCCTTGTGCATTAGTATACATGCAGGAAAGTGCTTTTGTAACCAAGAGTGAGCTAGCACAGGTTGTGGTAGGAATGGAGTTTGTGCTGACCGTTAACGGGCCGGCCATTAACCGTCTTTTTGTGGTGACGTTTACCTTTGAGTTTGCTTTCGGTTAGACGACTGATCGCGGCCTTCCGGGCCCTGCTGGTCCCGCGTGTTCAGCCGTGTTTCGTGGAAAGTGATTGGTCGGCGTGCATTGCGCCATCTAATCAAGAAGGCAGTTGTCAAAGTGCGGGAGAAAGACCTCATACATGCAGAGAAGAAGCGGCAAGTGCGGAAACGGCAGGCGCCGATGGATTGTACTCCATCGACATCGAGCGCATGGTGCTGTAGCACATGCGGTCGCGAGTGCCTTAGTCAGGCAGGCCTAGTGAGCCATGATCGAGTCCACTCGGGACCATTACCGAAGCGACGACGGGTCCTGCAGGGAACGTGGGCAGAACCGGCGCAGCGTTTGTAGGTACACTGCATTCGACTTACTAACCGCGTGCTTGAATGCTGAGTCTCTTTATTTCAGGTGGTGGGTTTTCAATTTTGTCCTAATGCCTTTCTTTCTCATATAAATGCCCACCTATACTCTCTTCCATAAACTTGCACACGTCGCTTAAGCATATTGTAGTTAATTTCGATAACATTTTCCTGTTTGTGGCACTTCCGTAAAATATACTTTCCGACCTCGTGAACTTATCTTGGATTCGTTTTAGACAAGTCATTTCATATGCTTATTAATGTAGGATTTATGTCACAGTTTCCTTATGCATTACTCGATTTATTTTCTTTGTTATCTTTCTCTCAAGTGAGTGGCTGTTGCTTGACATCCCAGGTGTGGCTGCGCTTGATGTGCATGTTTACAAGTTGCCTACCTGTCTGGTACCCACTACCTCGACCATACTGGCTCTAGGAGACAGTTGGTGGTTGCTGGAGACGACGCGGTGCACGATCCTTGTGGCCGTGTTAGGCTCGAAGAGTGGTTCTAGGCACGCAATGTGGAGCGGACTATGGTCTAGCCACCGTCTTGTGTTCGGTTGTTTCCCAACTACAGCGTGCTTGTGTTTGCCTGTGAAGGAGTTTGTACCTGCTACATTGATGAAACGTGGTTCCCATCCACATGCCGTCCGGCCTTATTCCTTGGGGTTTACACTGGATATGGGGTGTGTGGGTGGAGCTGTGAGTGTTGCAGCGCAAATGGTCCCTCCCTAAACCCAAGCGTCCTGTGACTGGCCACCGTGACAGGCAAATCCGAAAACGGATGCTGCCAACCAAATGTGTTAGGGTGCCCTATGCTTGGGCTGATGTTGCATTCATGATGCTTCTTCACCGCAGTTGGGTTAAACCAACTTACACTTAAACTAGATATTTTAAGCTGATAAATATCATTCCACTTTATGTGGTTTGTTCTGCCTACCTGATTAGTCATCTATTAATTGGCCACAGTTCTTACGCTAATCATGGTTATCTTCATTAACTTTATTGCGTTTCTAGCACAATTTGTGCAATTTCTGAACGTTATGTACTAATCGCAGATTCATTGCCAACCAACTTACTTCATATGCTAATTTAGGGTAGTGTTATGTCTTCATATCGGTATTCTTTCAAATATATTTTATGTACTAATATCATTTCAAGTGATTGGCCGTTGTTTGACATCCCAGGTGTGGCTGCTCTTGATGTGCATGTTGACAAGGTGCCTTCCTGTCTGGTACCCACTACCTCGTCCATACTGGCTCCAGGAGACAGTTGGTCATTGCTGGCGGCGACGGGGTGCACGGTTCTTGTGGCCGTGTTAGGATCAAAGAGTTGTTCCATGCGCTCAGTGTGGAGCGGACTACGGTCCAGCCACCGCTTTTGGTGTGATTTTTTCCCAACTACAGCGTGTTTGTTATTGAGTGTAGGCTGGCTCCGTTGATGAAACGTGGCTCCCATTCACATGGCGTCCGGTCTTATTCCTTGTGGTTTACACTGGATATGGGGTGTGTGAATGGAACTGTAGGTGCTTCAGCGCAATCCACCCATGGTCCCTCTGTAGGCGCAGGCGTCCTGTAGCTGGCAACCTTGAGAGACAAATCCGAAACCGGATTATGCCAACCACATGAGACGCATTTGCGACCACGGCCAGAGGCAAGTAGATTTTGGCGGGTTTGCACCAATTTGACCAGGGTCTGTCTGGCTTGAGGCGGACGGTAGCAAACTACTGAGCACCCGGAGGTGCCCTCCCATCGTCAGTGAAATTGCGTCGCGTTAATACCCTACGCTAATCGAGCTTTATCTTATAACCAGTGGAACTGTTGTCTCCCATGGTTAGGTTTTATGGGAAGAGGGCCATTGACCACTTCCTAACCTCGGAAGTGGATGGACTAGGATGCTGGCATGGCGCCCACACCTGACAGAAGGACGACTCTGGTCCTCAGTCAAAACCTTCGGTTAAATGTAGACCTGAAATGCAGTGGGTCTAGCACATGGTCAGTTCACTGACTCAAGCGAATTCGTGTCCTGGATCTTAGCAGGGAGAAGGGCGTAACCGAACTCCCGCCTAGTGGTCGCCAGGAGGAGGCGTCCAGGACATGAGCCCATGGAAAAACAGCAGCAGCGGCGGGTAGACCATCTGTCAGGACCTAGCCACAACCGGCTTCAACGCACTATAAGCTCTCCCGCCGGTTAACGGATATACATATATGTTAACGTGGGTATTATTATGAGTCCACAGATGCGCGTTCCACGTTGGTGCAACTTCATTTCTGAACTTACTTGATTCACAGAACCATCCCATGGGGCCTGTCAAGCCTTGGCTCTTTTATCCGTTGTTGTTTCGATACATCGTTCCATACAAAACATATACCAACACGCGTATATGGTATCGGAAGGCCTACAGATTTAGCGCAGAGATCTATGCTAAACATTTACTCATCAACTAGTGGGCGACGGTGCTTCTTACCCATTATTCCTATGAAGTATCGTCGGTGCCTCTTTTAGCAAAGGATCAGAAACTGTCAGGCTTCTAGCATCAACGGGACTTGTCGTATATGACGCCTACTCATTCCAGATGCTGACTGTTTAGCTGCATCGTCCTACACATCACTTGGTGAACAGTTTTCCACCCATTCCCTATGCAACCTCAATTGTATTACGAAGGCCGGGACTTCCTGTTTGTGCGGAGTCTCGCTGTCTGATCTGTTCATTCTAACCAATGAGTTCGGCCAGTTAGATCTACCAGGTAACGAGTTCTATCACGTGTCCAATGCATCTAATAAGTTGCGGCACTTCAACCCACCAAAGCCTTGAATCATAGCAACAATGCTGCCATTGCTGCTACTACTACTGCTGCTGCTGCTGCTGCTGCTGCTGCTGCTGCTGCTGCTGCTGCTGCTGCTGCTGCTGCTGCTGCTGCTGCTGCTGCTGCTGCTGCTGCTGCTGCTGCTGCTGCTGCTGCTGCTGCTGCTGCTGCTGCTGCTGCTGCTGCTGCTGCTGCTGCTGCTGCTGCTGCTGCTGCTGCTGCTGCTGCTGCTGCTGCTGCTGCTGCTGCTGCTACATCTTGTGCATTTGAGCAATGCCGTTTTCACTCCACCTTAGGTAACGAGTAATAAATTCATCTTTCTCAGATCAGTTGAGCTCCTTTTATGCACTGCCCTAGCGTTATTCATCCCAAGCTGGTATTTTGCCCATATATTCCCTGGAGCAATATAATCTAACGGATCGCAATGGCCAGCTTTGCACTCATCAAACGTAGATACCTATGGCGTCGTCACCATATTCGTCTTAAGCGTAAGGGCTGGTTTAAAATATCTGTGCTCGTGCGGTCGTTTTATGCAGTTGTGTGACCCGGCCTATTCACGCGAAAGTCTTGAAAGAATTTTATATTTTTAATAGCCGCTTTTGCAGAGGATTGGTCGTGTGTGGTGGCAATAATAAGTAATCCGCACAAAATCCGAAATCTTATGTTTGCAAGCAGTAGCACTTTCCTTCAAAACGCTTTTTCCCTACACCGCATATTTCCGCTGGGCCACGTATTGCCGATTGCGGATTAGCGCCTTTTTCGTTAAGCGTCATTTACGTTCCCCGGAATTAAATGAAAAAGTGCCGCGGTTAGCAACCAATGAAGTGGCAAATAAGAAGCTAGGAGGAAATCTCAGGCTTAACGTTAATCGGAACTTTCTGTCTTCTAAGCGGGGGATCATGCGACTGACTCTCAATGGCAAGAAACATTGGACGTTTAGGCCCGCAACAGACGTCAGTGGTGCCAGTGTTGTCCTGCCGTAGAATCTATTAGTTATAGTCCACTAATACCAAAAACAGAAACATGAAAAACATTAAAATACTCAAATGGTGTGTGTGTGAGTCCCCGAAGTTTCGTTATTTTTGCTATTATATTTCGTCTTTACTCCTTGGTTCGGATGGCACATTGCTTGTAATTAGATTATATATATAGTTATTTATTCATATATAGTTTCATTGGGCGCAGTCATCTGTCGAACTTAATAGAATACTGCACCTTTTCGGTTGGCTCATTGCAGTCAATAGGAACCTGCGTACTTCATTGACGTTGACCCACAGGCTTTTCTCTTATATTCATGTTACTTAGCATGCTGTAAAGCTAGTTGGATAATTTAGATGAAATCGGACAGCTACGATCTTTTAGTGCTTATTGTCTCCTCACGTTGTTCGTATTTAGATTTGCATATCGGTCGAAATCGCATGCGCGGTGTAAGTAATAATAACTGAACAGCAGAACATCACGTTCCAAGTAGAGACTGAAAAATCTGTATTGAGGCACGTTTTACTAGGTCACTTAAGTAAGTCAAGGAGATCCCATTCGGCTGACACATATATCACGGTGTGAAGCTGTTAGCAATGATTGAGAAGATTAATGGTTTATGGGTCGTTGATGGCAGGTGGGCCACTAGGCTGAGCAAACAGGTTGGTGTTTTCGTCTGGACCACTTTCATATCCTGCCCTTGCGTTATAAATCCGCGCTGTGCCCTCTGCTATACGCTGGTGGCAGTAAACGCAGAAAACATATTGAACGAAGACCCAGCACTAGATCTTATCTGGTGATATGTGTTCACGCATACATGGTAAAGATTTTGAAGTGTGCATATTTTTAGCAAGGAATTCAACTCACATTTTCCCTGTGCACAAGTCTCGGCTAGTATGATCTTCTGTTTGCTTTAACAGATTCGCAATATATCCGGCGCCCACTAATGCTGCCTTCTAGGTAGTTTTCTTTGGACATCATATAATCAGTAAGCGCCGGCAGCAAATCCTCGACTCGACAGCATGTTAAGCGATCCGTCTCCCTTATCTCCATTAAGCTAAATGAAACGGCTGCCATTTGCTACCGGAATGCCGAACCTTCAACAGCTAATGACTGAGTTTAGCTAAAGCACTCGCTGAATCAGCGGCTACGTGGAACATTTCGGTGAGGAAATCTAAAATCGAATTACGGATAGAAATTATCGACAAAGAAGTTTCCAC
This sequence comes from Dicrocoelium dendriticum, assembly GCA_944474145.2. NCBI lineage: Eukaryota > Metazoa > Platyhelminthes > Trematoda > Plagiorchiida > Dicrocoeliidae > Dicrocoelium > Dicrocoelium dendriticum. The sequence goes on from OX104063.1 coordinate 224,131,656, forward strand.
GTACTAACGAATGCTTACCATTTGATGACCACTAAGTTTTGTTGATTTCGTGAACCACTGGAACTTCATGCGGTTACTGTGCATCGAAATCATGTTGCGGTTCACAGGTGTCGCAAGCTGAACAATTTATCAGACGAGAAGATGTTCACACGTATCTCTCCACGTTTATTTATGGGACATGTAACTAGATTAATCGCCAATTTCTCAAGACCGTGTTTACTCTGTCAAAATGCTTCCTTCCGCATTTTCCTCTAAAATGTCCAACAAAGCAAGTATACGTTATGTAGAGTTAACCACGAAGTAAATTAAGCGACCGATTTTGTGACTGAATCCATCCTGATGGGATACCACTAGGCATGAGTAAACACGCTGGTAATGATTTACCTTTGCTGTTACTCAATTTGTTTACGCTATATATATATATATGTAATAGGATGCACCTAATGAGATGGAAAACATCGGTTATGATACCTGGACACAAAAAGTGGTCAGCTCAGAAAGTCACTAAGTATTGACCAATAATCCACAGGTGTATCGTATCAAGAATGATGCAGAGGTTGGTTAAGAATGAGATGATTAGCTTTTCTTCTCTGAAAATCTCATCAATAAGCCACAACGTGGCTTACTACTAGTCTGACGCCGTGCAAAATATCAGTTAGACTTTCTTAATCACGCAACAATGGCTGCTGATGCTGGAAAGTCAGTTGTAGTTACATATATCTCGATATGCAAAAAGCGTTTGATTGAGCTGCGCATCTTAAATTGCTGAACACCTTGCAGTTTGTTGGTATCGTGGAGCCACTATTCACTTGGGTTTCCTCATTCCTGTATGTTACGAAACCAGTGGTACAAATATTTTTACTTCCCGAAGTAATAAATAATGGACTAATGCAATGAAGGGTCCTTGGTCTTTTAGTTTCCTATGTACGTTAATGATAATTTTAGCAGTAGAAAACATGATGGCGTTATCTTCTTTACACATAACACAAAAGTGGTTTATTCTCACCATTTATATGAAACTGTACAGTATATTCAAGACGATCGTTCATGCTTGAAACTTGGTATCACCTGTGACAAATTTCTTTTGCCGCACATGAGTGAATATATCTTAACGTATAATTACCACTTTCCAATAAACTGCCTTACCCTTCATGGTAAGAACAACTCTCAATGCATCTCAGTTCTTGACTTAGGCCTGCGATACTTGTACACATTCATGTTTTCAGATATATGCGTTTATCATCTATCAAAATAGAAGGCCGTCGGATTTATATGTTGTTCTGTCTGACTCCGGGAGTCCCGGCTCCGACTGTACAAAACTTACGTACTCCCAACCAGTTTATATTTCGTAATTGTGTGCAGAAGCATGCGAAAGTCTAACAAAATAGCTGTAACACGAATTTCACGCTAACTTACCAAACGAATAATTGGATACTCCACAAAATTAAGTCAAAATAACGCCGTACCATCTTTAGACTACAAACAATATAGTTACGAAGAAGGATATTAAATCTGGGTGTTTTGTTCCGAACTATACATACCTGTGCTCATACCGTAAGAGTAGATCTGTGTACGCCGCATAATAGCAAATATCCCATGCCTGATGCGACTTGCAAGGTCATAATTACTAGTGGGAAATCATTAATGAGCGTTAACTTCTTTCTCATTGCTAACCCCAAGCTTTGGAACAAATGGCCTCAAAACATCAGGAATTGCGGGCAATTTCATTAACCTTGATTATCTGTTAATAAATATCTCACTGTGCAACTCATCATATCCATTCCACGGATAACTCAACCCTAGAGAATGGTATTCTAAAATGGCATTGACATCTCGTAAGAGCAAAATGGCTATTTATCACCTGTTACGGCCTTTTAAAGCAATTTGTTTCAATTTGAACAATATGGTATAACTATACCGTCAAATTTGTCTTGCGAAATATGGTGACGGGATTCCACGTTGGAATATGCATATATTCATTGGGGATACCAAATCAAAACCCATTCGGTGTAAAACAGCCATAACTGGTAATTCGCAAGAAAAGACCAATTGAGGTCTTTACATGTTTAGGATGAACCCGACCATCACTATTCCTCCCAAGCACGCTTAGCTACTTCCATTATTCAAAACATAATCAGTGCGTGATATTGACGTGAGCTTATTATATGGTATAACGTATAACGGATACCGTATAACGGATATGATATAACGTACAAAGTGCCTGCATACATGCAGACTCCACATGTTGGAATGAATTCTTTCCAATCCTATGATGGACGACATCGTCTGTGAAACACAAATTGTCACCTGCTGATCTGGACCTATGCGAGAACAATCTCGCATCGTTGATAAATAGAATATTTATTCGTTAAAAACTGTTGCACGCTCCATCGGACCACCAAAATGGTGAGTATTTATTAGTAGAATGAAGTCTAACTTCTTTACCGTTTGCTTTTGGTCCTGGCAGTTTTTCGTACACAACATTGTCAGAAGAAACAAGAACCCAACGCGGATGTTTGTTAAAATGGATAATGAGCCAGTAAAAGGCTATCAGTATGGAGTCAAAAGATTCACATTTAGTGCTAAATGGAGGGATTGAAAACTGCATCATGGCATTCAGTTTGGCAATCAAGTGTGCGCTCATACTAACCTCTACTACCTCCGAGGTAGTACTTAATCAACACGGGGGCACACATTGCGGAGATTCAGAATTGTTACCTCTGTGTTCCATATACTTAAATAGAGCAAGTAAACGTAAGATTTGTGATGGTGATATCAAACACTTAACAATGCTCTTATTCCATCGTGCTTTATTTATGATCTGGGTATGCACAGCTCAAAGTAACCACTAGTTGCGTTGTTAAAAGAGAATCTAGTTCGAAGTTTGACTTGTTCGTCTGCCTCAAGTAATCGGCAACGTTGGCAGTAGGCCGTCTATGTATGTGTGTATGTAAAAGTGATTATATTATAGTGGACCAAGTTAACAAAAGCCATGTCTGATTCGGCAGACTGTCACTTGCGATGCTATCCGAGGCTAATCACGCTGACATGTCGGGAACTGATCGGTGGCTGCAGCCCAGTTACATCCATTTCGTTTGTGGTCCGCATCATGACTCAAAAATAGTTCTACGGGTCGCAGTCCAGGGTGGCCGTAGTGTCACAACCATGGATGTACGTTATACCACAGATATTAGAGCGGACATATTTTGTGATTCGGATTATCAGATTCAGCAGTGCAAATGCGGTTTTGCTCCAATTAATCTTTGGGATATGAGAAACAGCCTGTGAAATTGCAGCTACACTCTCAGACTAGGGGGGTGACAAGCAGTCCAAATTCCTTTAATGATGTTAGTTTGAACATCCATGTGCATGTGAAACCTCTCCACGGAATACTCCACAAGGAAGCAGGTCCCAAAGAGACAGTCCTGTGAATAATCGTATTACTTCGTCTTAGCTTTTTTTACCATACTTCCCTTTTCGCTTTGAATCGGTTGTGGCTTTTGTTCCTGGTCACTATATTTATACCTTATCTTCTCTTATATCGTATCGATATCACCCATTAATTTATTCCTTATACTACGGCATTGGTCTTATTGCAGTGCCTATCCTTTCAGGTATATTTCTATGCCCATAAGTCGGTTAGCTACCTGTGTTCCATATTGCGTACATGACCATAATTTGATGAGCAGGTCTGGCATTGCACAGAACAACGTCTATCCAATTATTTATCAATTCATCTATTCATTTCACCTCAATATCAACGGTCAAGCAAAGTCATAAATTTTCACCTACAAGTGAAGGTTGAAAAGAAAACAACTGAGCTCACTCAGTCTCAAAACAATTCCGTAACATGCAGTACATCTCGTTTGATCGGGTCAATTAAAAATCTAAATCTGGGAATATCCAGTCACCACTTTGTTTTAACCCGCCTCTATTTGCCTACTACCTTAAAGTACTCGGCTGACGCAGCTAAAGCTTTGAAGATTTATTTGCAGTTATGTTGATGTATTAATTCTGGATTTTTCTTTCCTTTCCAATATGAGTACAATTGACCCAAGTACAGATGACTTGTAGTATTATGGACTATTGTGCATGACTGTGTGATTTTGGTAGATGGGTACAATTGCTTCAGACCCTTTCACCGTTTTGCGCTTCCATGAACCCGCCTCCTCCATGTTATCCCCCATCTGCACCGGAAAATACTGAAAATTCTCTGTTCTGATAGAAGAAGTTGATGAAAACTGCAAAAGATCTTCCCAAACGTACCTATTGTATCCCTGCATAACACCGAAACAATGGCAGCCCTGCAGCTAGGAGCATGTTACACAAGTAAACACGATCCGTCCCCTTGTGTGTACTGGTTTTTTGGTAGCATCAGAAATACGATTATTCTTTTAGCATAACAAGAAATGTATTCTAACTATTGTTTCTGTAATATCATACATAGCACAACTTGCTAGTGCACCCGGTTGTTAAGGAAAAGTGATGAATTGGTCTGTCCAGTAAATTAGTATTCCACGAACATATACAAACCAAAAAATGATGTGCGCATAGGGGCCCAAGCAATAGAAATTTCTCGAAGTTGTTCTAATGCCGGAGATAGATAAAATTCCACCAAAAACTCGCTGGTACGGTCTGTTCTTTGGTTGGGTAGTTTTTCCAGGTCAATTACGCAGATTGGTGACATTATCATTCGTCCTAATGGTTACATAGTGAACACCTGGAGTAACGGAATTCACGCATTGGAAAGTACACAGTGCCAATCGTTTCACTTGCCAAATGAATATACGGACACGATATTTTCACTAATTATGGTTTGTCTGTGCTGAGTTTCATACCGTGACTACGTCGCACCGTGTGTTATGCATACAACAAAACATACCGCTTTGCCCAGGTGTGCTTCGAATTTTCCTCAACACATGAAATTCCACCCCCATGTGAATTTGGAGGAAGTAAACACCGATTCGTCGACCCATACATAGGGGGGGGGGGTATTTCCAAAAAGATACGCGTCAACTTACACGAACCAGAAATTTGCACGGCACTACTTGATAGTCGGTTTTGTCGTGAATGAAAGTGTAATCATGTTTCGGTCACAGTCCATGTGGCAGACAGGGTGCTTGAAGAATTACGTGCTATCCGAACAGACCCAAAAGCACCACACACAGCAGTTTAGCCAATGGGGAATTCCAGTGACTAGAATCGTAGCTGAACAAAGCATTATCGAAAGTGTGTATGCGGGTAAGAAAAAGATAAGGAAAACCTGGCGGCTCATTCAAACCGTCCAGTTGTTCGGTCAATCAACCGCACGGCGACGGAGACATCAAAGGTTTGACGGACGAAAAGGTTCGAAAACCTGGGTGGCATATGCATGACCAGATTAGCCATGCTAATAAACATCATGTTAGAAGTGTCTGAACTGACCGATAAATTGTTCCCGGATTTTTTGAACTAAATTACTCCAGTTGGCATAAGTATATCTGAGACTGTTGATTATTTGGGGACTAAAAGCAAATCGAGTACGGAACATTATCCACCGTTAAGTATCTACTAATTACCCAGGCTGTTTTGATGTTGGCGGGAAAGCAACACATGACAGAGCTGTTAAGTGTGTTTTCTAATCACAAGTTGCTGGTCTTGATATTTACAGCTCGACTAGCCTATACAAGTATTCCACGCATCAATGGATAAAGGTGGAATTTTTTACTTCCTCCGCTTTGAACTTGTATGATACTTGAAATGAAGTCAAGAATTTCTGAGAAACTGTGATATTTTCACAACTTGAAAAGGCAGATTGATGGATTGGTTTATCGTTCATTTTCGAAAATTGAGAGACTTTTTAAGCTGAGCAAATTTTTAGCTACATGCTAAATTCTGTACCAAGTAGCTTACTCGGCGGACCCGGTATGTTAGTTTGTGGTAACTGGCTCCATTCAAAAACCACAATGGGTTTTCATTGTGACCCATTACGACGTCAGTTGGGCAATCGCAGCAGCTGAAGTTACCAGAATGAATCAGGATGTGGCAACTGGTTACCGTTAACCACCCATCTGAAGGAGTGGTATTCACCTCGTAATATGTTGCAATTTCCTGGGGATCTGTATACTTCCTTAAACTGCTTACTCTTGCAACTGGTCTGGACCGACTAATCTGGGCCATCTTAAACTAAGAGCCGGTTAACTACAAATGTGATGTTTCTGCTACGTAGGTGTACCATTCTGATCGCAACTCTCTCTAAACTTTGCAATCTGTATCCTGGGTGTCAGGCTTCCAACCACACAGATCCTTCAGTTAAAAGTGTCAGATGGATTCATCCAACACCTAAGCAGCAGTCATATACTTATCGGAAAGATATAACAAGTTTTAGCTCCAGTGATATGGAACGGAATTGACACACAGATACAATGAAAAAGCAAAACAAAGCGAACTTTTGCAATTGAAACAAATAGGACTTGAACAGACGCTTGTGTAAACTATTTCACCTGAATCAAAATGTTGCTTTCTGTTGCGAAACATCGCCCAATAGAAAGTCATCTAAAAGCAAACATTCGATAGAGACGAGGACGTGACGAGCCCGCGGGTAGAATAAACATTTGTCATTCTGTATGCGCGTGTGCTTGACTGCACATGCTTTCGGCTTTCGTGTTTCTATATTTTGTCTGCAAATTCTTTCGAAATGCGTGAACAAATGTTCAAGTGTTGCATTGCATGTGTGCTAACAGTGATACTGCTCTAGGTAAACGTGTGAAAAATGATCAAGCAACTTTGCGACAGTGGTCTTGCCGGCACACTTAAGCCAATTCAGTTGCGCATGTATTAGGCTAGGGAGGCTTCCGATCCAAGAGGTGATTGTATCCAAACCCGGATTAGGTGTTCGAGTAATCCAATATGCCACGTCTTTTGACCAAACCTCTGTTGCAATTGTTCAAATCACCGACGACACACAATGACCTGCAAGGTGCCTTCGGTGATCCGAGTTATGAGCCATAATGGTTTCTGCAACATCCACAAATTGGTAGAGTCGAAAGAGACGCTAACACTGATTCTGTTGTTGTGCTGAATGAGACAGTCTAATAAGCATGATATCATTCAAACAGCTTACGCAGTCGCTTTATATTATCTCTGACCAGCTAAAGATTATCAGACGAAAACTTTTGTACGTATTTTAAGCTGCAAGGGATACTTACATCCAGACAGTTCATGGATGGTGCGACATGGTGATTTCTGCACTGGTATCATATTAACCTGGAAATGTCAGGCTAACCAGCTACCATGTGAAATGGTCCAATTCTTGGCCCCTTTGGCCTATTCGGTGAGCCCTGTTTAAATGGTACACCAGCATAGTTGCATTGTATATTGATAGAAATGTGTAGCAGCTCTCGATTCTAGTTCATCTTCTCGCTGACTACAGTTGTGCTACCTTGACTTCATTAGTAGACATTTTGGTCCTACTCAGTACTGCCTCAGAATGGAATGAGAGAATACGCATTGCTACTTGGACAACTTGAATAAGGGAGAATCCATTGCGTGTACGAGGCATTGAGAAGACAATAATACTTTTCTTATGCGTAAATGCTATACGTTTCTTAGCGATTAGGAGGACCGCGAGTTAGTTAAGCGTAATCAGGTAATCCCGACTAAATTTTTGTCACACAACAGAATAGTTCAATTTGGGGACTACACAAGCTCTTATAATTTTTAGTGAAGATTAATATGAGCAACTTGCGTTAAGTGCAGGCTAACCCCGAGTTTGGATGAGAGTGATCCGCATAGGCGATGAAATCTTTCACATTCGGATCTGCATCCGTTCATCGCCAATTGCCAGGAACCACGCTCTTGGTTGGTACTTTTGGCCAAAATGTCTTGGGTATTAGGTTTACTAACCTCAAATACCTTACGTGTTCAATGTAACTAAAACGGCTCCACACAAACAGATGTCATTTAGTTTGTGTGTGATGCACTTCGTATGTTCGGCTCCTTACAATAGAAACTACATACTTTTTCGGAAAACAACGGGTTGGTAGCTTGTTTTTGAAATGGGACGTGGAGTCCCGCGCCTAATCGAAGCGCTGGATAAGTTAACCTCCTTTAATATACTGGGTACCCTCTTATGTTGACACTGCTTCACGCTATTCTTCTTGCCTGAATGATCACGAATGTACAGGTGTCCTCCAGGGTTTCTATTAAATGAGTTTGGTCTAATGTGCGTGCTTCCAGGATATAACGCAATGAGTAGCAAAGTGCAAGCAAGTGTGCGTTAGGCGAATGTAAAAGTCCTACATGTAGACCGCAAGGAACCGATTTATGGGGCTTTAGCTGCCACAGTCTTCTCGGCCAACTTTAGCATCACTTCGCTAACTCTCTATGTGACCTCAACAAGTGTTGGCGGAAATAGTGCAGACTTCACATTTAGTCTCTCAAAATGCAGATTTGTGGCACAATGCACGATAATCACCACGACCTGGTGAGTAAAGATGGGCTTATGCACACAAAAGCCGAATACATAAAAAGAAACAAGTGTGGTTCCGTAGGTGCCAGTGACACCGAGGAAAAGTGTTCGGACTTGTACGCATCATTGATCACTGTGTTTCTTGTAGCATATTTGGCCATCAGCTTGCAGCACATCATACGCACGCATGCATTTCAGCTGGAAGTTTGCCGCTTTGAACAGATGAAAATGCATAAATTTGCACATTCGAGGAGGCTGAGCAGTGCGAATGAAAGGCAATGGTTGTGTGTTCACGTGTGTGTATTCTTGCTTACGCACCTAACACCGAGTCCATTACGTGCGCGTGTTTTTGCGTTGCAGCTCTCTATCCGATTAGGCGTAGTTATCCGGCACCACCCTGTATGTCGACGCGTTTCCTACGTGCTGGACTGGTTGCTGGGCGGCTGAGGTCAATCCACCTTCATCTCAGACTCACGCTCTTACCTGATTGATATGCAAACCTCAGTGTTTGAACAAGCTTCAGGTCGATTACGTGTTCTACTAGTGCGGAATATTACACTAAATCGTTAACGCAGTGTTAACCGGGAAAAACGAGCGAACAAAAGTTTAACTGAACAGATAACTGTCTTTCCTAAACTAACCACAGCAACCTAATGTAGCAGCGTCTACCGTCGAAGCTAGAATCGTAGATAGTTAAGGTAAAGCAAAATCAAGATAGCCCCGTAATCTTAATGACAACAAGTTAACATAGGTAAAAGATGTCGTCTTATGACTTGCATTCCTTGTTTTTGGACACAGACAATGAATAGACTGTTTTGTTCCTTGATAGTTGGTCGGCATTTCTGAGTGTAATTAGCTGCAACTTGTCACCGGCCGTTTCCATCTTTGTGCATATACGCGGTTACTTTGATGATGGTTTACAGCACCTTCGCAGCTGATTCAATAGTAAACGAATATAATCAACTCTCATTGCAACAACTAGGTGTTCGTTGGTCGTTTCTATGCTCCGCTTCTTTCACAGTGCAGGCATTCACCTGTAAAATTATTGCATTTGCAATTGAGATTGCGCATCAGTAAGATTACGTACATCGGACCCTTGAAAAGGAACAAAAAATGACCCATTACGCCTTTTCTGTGTTATTGTACCAGCTGATAATGTATCAAGAAACGAATGGTTGCACGAAATCTGATGCTTTATTTCTGGATACCGACGCATTAAATGTGTACTTTTGTACAAGATATTGCAGTTACACCTCATAGGAGTTGGATATTTCAAACCGCTCGTTGAGTAAGTGGTCAAAAATGAGAGCAAGCTTAAAGATTTAGGTCATTCTGATCCCATTCGGAACTGACGGGCGTCGGTAGAAGTCGTTTCCCCGCAATTTGTATGTCCTGTGGAACTAAACAATTATTTAACGAATCTGCTTATTACAAACCAATTACGTGACTTCAGCTGGTGTTGTATAGCACCAAGTTAATTCCGTTATGGTTGCAGTAGATAACAAATTGTTGAAAGTTTCGATCCGAGTTATGTACATTGAATTGATCGGTCTCTGCCAAGTTTACCCATCAGACGGTTCGTTTGTGTTGACCTACATGGGACAGGCGACCGTCCGCTCAAGCGCTGCTCCCACAACAGTCCAAAGTGTAGCCGTGCTAATCGACCTGTCAAGATTGAAATGGGATTGGTTTGGTCATTTGTTCCGCTTCCACTTGAAGGAAAACGCTTATCACACTCCCGCCTGAGTAGACACACAGCTGTGTGCAGCTGATAGCGGGTCTTTGTTATAATCGTCACACCCACCATCATAGTTATCCAGAGTAACCTTATTAATGACATGAGTCAGGTAGACAAAATTGACCGTTTCATTGCCTCTGTTTCGTTCCTGCAAGCACATAGAAAGGAATTGTGAATGAGATCAAACCACATGGAATATTTTACCATCAACTGGGCGATGACGGAAGTAAAAAATGGAAAATCGTAACTCATGACCAACCAGTGAATAGATGGATGTAATAATTTTGTTTGAATTAAAAAAGTTTTGAATTTAGTCTAAAACCTAACGGGGCCATTCAGTGCACAGTGCCCCTCACACAGATGATAATAAATTGTGCACCGATCTTACGGTGTCATTGTGGAGGCGTCTAGAAATCCATCGTCGTTATTGCGGTTGCGATGGAATGGGTACTTGTTAAAAGCTCATCATTATCGAATGCGATAAGGAACACCTGAGTTTCTCGTCATAGCAGTCACGTTGTCTCAATCGTTAGAAAAGCTAGCAATCAGCAATAAAGCGGAATACCTGAAGCTCGGGTGATTTGCTCAGATTTTGTTCTGTTCTCCGAGCTGAACAGTTTCGTTGCAAACATTACATCACCAATCGTGGTGGCTTCTTCAGCGCGTTATAAGCAAACTGAGTTGTTTTGTCCATTCTTACCGACGAGCGAGTGACGTTTGAATTTGCTCACTTCGATTCAGGTCCCGTGACAATTGCTAGTTCCCAGTTCGAGCATCGTCTCTTTCCGACTCATGTGCTAGATGATCCACGTAAACTCTTTTCTCGCAGCTGCCTGTATATCGGATCTAAATCGATGCGTTGGTTTATTGAACTGACTGTAGAAAACCAGGCTTCAAGGAATTCTCTCCCTTTTTTGGTCACTGCTTGCGCTAGTATCTCCGTTTTTCCCAATCAACTATGTTCCCTTCTTCATCAACGTGTGTCGAGACTAAGGATGCTGGGTAATGGTTTCGACAGGCTCGTTTGTGTTCTTGTAGTCTTGTAGACAATTTTCTTCCCGTTTGGCAATTCAATGACTTTGACGAAGAGACGAAAACACAGTTAAGACTTGCGGTTGTTCCTATTCTAACCTACACCAAGCAACAAAATTGTCTATCACGGCAAGAGCAAAAATCAATCAGATCTTTAAAGACTGATGAAACCATCGTGATCCTGCCTGCGGATAAAGGACGTATGTGTGTTTTAATGGATAAAACAGAATACATTGAAAAGACAAAGAATCTCCTAAGCGACCGTACAACATACCGATGCCTAGAAAGCAAGCTAACAGTACAAATGACAAATAAAATTAATAAGACCTTAAAAAGACTTCAGGACTCAAAGCAACTGACAAAGGAGAAGCACAGCAGGATGAAAGCTCGTGACTCAAACATCGCCCGATTCTACGGACTTCCGAAGGTACACAAAACTGGTGGACCACTTCGGCCAATCGTGTCACTCCCTGGTACGCCTACCTATAACTTAGCAAAATAATTATGCAGGCGCCTTAAACACCTGATTAGTGGCTCGCAGTATTCCATAAACAACGCTCAGCAGTTTTTGGAGAAACTCAAAGGGCTGCGGATTGATCATGAAGAAATAATGGTTTCCTTCGACGTTACTGCACTGTTCACTACTGTCAACATACAAGTGGCGAAAGAAAACATCAGAGGAGCAATTGGGGATCATACGACTGATAGCATATGCGAGCTTCTTGACTTGTGTCCCACGACCTACTTTAAATTCGATGGAGCATTCTATGAACAAGTGAAAGGAGCCCCAATGGGATCACCTATATCTGGACTCATTGCGGGGGTTGTCATGCAAACGTTAGAAGAAAATCTACTCCCAGTCAAGAATCCGAAGTTGTGGGTCAGATATGTTGACGACACGTTAGTCATACTCAAACTCAGTCAGTTGCAGATGGCACAAAGCCTACTGAACGATGCAATGGTCGCTATTCATTTCACTATGGAGATAGAAATGTAAAACAAACTGCTTACTTGGATGTATTGGTTACTAGAACAGCGGACGGAGAACTGCAAACATCAGTCTACAGGAAAGACACACACAGATCAAAGCTTAAATTTCAACAGCAACCATCCAAAATGTCACAAAATCAGCTGCATACCCACCTTGTTCCGCAGGATAAAATCGCATCGTAATAGTGCAGAAGCATGACGCGAAATAGACAGCCATTCGTTTACATCATTCATGCGCAATGTATATCCACGCAGATTCATCCAAGATACATAAAATACAGGGGTTCAAATACCACACCTGAACCAAGAACAACGAAACAGATCGCTTTGCCATACATTAAGAACGTATCAGAATTGACTGCTAGACTCCTCAAGCCACACCATCTGTTATTCGCTTACATACCCACCAATACTTTGAAAGGAACCCTCTTTAGACCGAAGGGGAACACGACAGCACACGAACGCCGAAACATTATTTACAGGAAAAAGTGTAAAAATTGCGATAAGAACTATGTGGGTCAAACGGGAAGAAAATTGTCTACAAGACTACAAGAACACAAACGAGCCTGTCGAAACCATTACCCAGCATCCTTGGTCTCGACACACGTTGATGAAGAAGGGAACATAGTTGATTGGGAAAAACGGAGATACTAGCGCAAGCAGTGACCAAAAAAGGGAGAGAATTCCTTGAAGCCTGGTTTTCTACAGTCAGTTCAATAAACCAACGCATCGATTTAGATCCGATATACAGGCAGCTGCGAGAAAAGAGTTTACGTGGATCATCTAGCACATGAGTCGGAAAGAGACGATGCTCGAACTGGGAACTAGCAATTGTCACGGGACCTGAATCGAAGTGAGCAAATTCAAATGTCACTCGCTCGTCGGTAAGAATGGACAAAACAACTCAGTTTGCTTATAACGCGCTGAAGAAGCCACCACGATTGGTGATGTAATGTTTGCAACGAAACTGTTCAGCTCGGTGAACAGTACAAAAGTTGAACAAGTTAGTAATCATCTGCGGTTTAGAATAAAGACACCCACCATACTCACTTCTTCACAGTCCATTCCCCCCTAAGTTTGTAATGTGCAAATAGCGGTTTTATTGAATCCAAATGTATCGGGTATTTTGAAAATGCTTATGCATATGGACTGCTGACATAATATAAACACTGTAGATAATCAGGAAACAAGCCATTGACCCAAAACTTGTCAACAACAGCAATTGGTCAACACAAAGCGGGCAGATGAATGTCCTGATTACCGAAAACTTACATTAATTGAATGATAGAAAGGAACTCGATTTTTGCGATTAACAACATTCTTTAAGGTGAAGTGACAGTGGTCACCCCAATCCAGCACTTAGATCACTGGAACTTTCGATCCCCGTTTAACTAGTATAGTTTCTTTGGATAATTCAACAACCGTTTTTGAGACTGTGTTTCCCTTTGTACTCATTTTCACTCATTCAGTTTGACGTAGGCTAACGTTTAACGCTTTCCCATTAATTGGTGGTAATAGGAATGCATTGTGCTGGGTGCTTAAGCACTGTCAGTGGCATCAATTGTGATTGTAGAACCTATTTTATGTTCTTTTGAGAGTGATTTTAATGAACAGTGAAGAAGGATTCATCACGGATCAAAAAGCACGTGCTTGACAAGCTGTGTAAGACAGTTGGAGTGAAAAAGTAAAAAATCAACGGAAAAGCAAATCGTTACTTTAAGCCTCCACCGAGTTAACTGCGATGCTGCGTAACGATAATTTGCAATGGGAGTTGAATGTGCACACACACGCACACACACACACACACAGTAATATAGGGAGCACTTATAGTTCACTTGGTCGGTGTGACACTGCACTGGACCGATGTAGTACGCAAATCCAGTTTGGATACATCCAACCTATTCACTTGAACACTGATGAAGGTTTCCTAACAGCCACATGGTAGAGAGGGTCGTTAAGGACATAGATTGGTTCGCGTTACTTCCTCCTTCGAGCAAAACGAATCACGCCAACTAAAGCGAATGGGAAAGTGTCATCAATACAGTTTATGAAAACATTAGTGTAGGGGCAAGGATGATGTGAGTTGGGAGGGCGTTCCATGTTTGGGATATCCGAAGGGCGAAAAAGTTTTGTCGACATCCAGGTCGACGGTAGTATGTGGCCAGTTTGAGCCGGTGGCCTCTCAGTTTGGTATTTTGGCTCAGCTGCAATAGGTCGCGACAGCCTTGATATGGGTTCGTTAATCATAAGTAAACCATGATAAAGTCTCCTCGCTGACATCGATATACACCAATGTATAATCACGAGCCTTGCAGCCTGCGCAGGTAGGGGAGGTGAAATAATCCTCTGACGAGTTTGGTCCCTCTACGTTGTGGCGCTTCATGTGAGTCGACGTCGCGCCTACGCCAGGGACGCCAGGCCTGAATCGCATATTCCACGTGCGGCCTCACGTAATTGTTCAGCAATTGCGGAAAATCGATAGTTCGAACTTCCTCAAGCTCTCCGTAAGAGTTCGAGATATTGACTGGCTCTTTTCGATACCTATTCGGCCTGTTTCGAGCCGCCAAATTCATCCTGTCCGAGTCCTCCTAGGCCACTTTCCTAGTAAGCACGTTGGTCCTCAAGTCGATATTCATGGGTGAGCTGATGGCATATGCTCACGACTTTGCATTTCGCTCCGTTGAACTGGAGCACATTACCAGATGACCACACATAAGCCCTGTCGAGATCGTTCTGCAATGCCATGTAATCATCCACTGTCCAGATGTCAGGCCAAATGTTGACCTCATCTGATAATTTTAAGAAATTCGACTGCAGTACATTAGCCATTCATTAATTACTACTTGGAATAAAAGTGGCCCCAGTACCGATGCGTGGGGAACTCCACTCTGGACGTCAATTGGATCGGAAATGGAACTGTGGGCTCTCACATTCAGCTGAAGTTGAATGAGGAATTTGTTTGTCCAACCCAGCAAGGGGTCACAGATTCCGTAGCTTCGAAGCCTGTGCTGGGCAATGCGGCGGTCCAGGCGATTGAACGCTTCGGAGAAATCCAGGTAGATGACGTCGTTGCCTACTCTGGCATCGACGGACTATGTCCAGCTTGTTCCGGCTAGTAGCAGTTTGGAAGGGCAAAACCGAGTTCGACGAAATCCGTGCTGTTGTGTTACTATTATATTATTACTCTCAAGTTATTCTATGAGCACCTCTGCGATAATACCTTCCATTAATTTGCACAACACCGGTAGGCGACTGATTGGATGGTAGTTCGATGGTTGCGCACGGTTCCCACTTGTACTTAGGAGTGACCATTCCATCTTTCCACATTGCAGGAACCCGCATTTCCTCAAGACCATTGAAAGAACGGGAATTATGGTTCATGGCGGCTGTCTACAGTGCCTTCAGTCTGATGTCTTCACCGCCAGGAGAGCTGTGCTAGCGAAATGGCAATGGTCATTTCATCACATTTTCTGCCTTGAACAATACGTGGTTTAAATCTGGGAGGGTTTGGGGCTGTGTCAAAAGCGGGTGAGATGCCGCTTCACTCCGAAAAGTGCAAATGAAGTGTAGGCAAAGCGCGTTCGGCGTATCTTATATAGTTAACGTTAGACCATCTGCTGCACGTAGAACTGGAATTGCACACCGCACTCTGCGGAGCTTATGGACCAGCTTGTACAACATCTTAAAACTCGTACTGAATTTCATCGCTAGTGGCGGAGTTTGTCTCCACGGATCAAGTTGACGCAGTGGTTTCGTTGGGTTATATAGGCATCCTAGGCCAGATTACTCGGATAGGTTTTATAAGCGCACCAGGCTGAATCCCTTAAGGCCAAGCATTTTCTAATCAGGCTCCTCAGAAAGGACTATATTTGCTTTGGACGAAGGGCTGCTTTTCGACGCATTTGACACTAGCCCAGTGAACTGGGTGACATACACCATCCAGGCGAGTAGTCTTAGTGCCTGGTTTGCAACCAGAAGTCGCCGGTTCGAATCTGCCTAGGGGGTGGGCGTCGTCGCGGTATAATCAGCCCACGCGTAACTGATGGTAGTCGCGCGGCAGCGACGCGCCGTTACGCCGTACAGCTCACGGGTTATTTGTATTTTTTAGCAGGTGACAACGCATGTTTCGTCATTGTTCTCAATGATGTATTCCTCGTGGCAAACGTAACGAAAGAGCAGCACCACGTGATCGCTACGACCAGGTGATGTATCTACTGTCAGAGTATCGACCATTAGTTTCTCGTTGGTAAGCATAAGGTCAAAAACAGATGGTGCGTCCCCTGTTCTGGATCATGCGGAAATGGTAACACGATTGTACTTGGGAATATCGGCGATTAACTCTTACAAGTCTGCCTTGAATTGTTCCCTGCGCAATACGAATACAAGCACGCTGTATTTGGGGAATCAAGCACACACAATGCGGTGGCTGGGCCGTAGTCCGCTCCACACTGAGTGCATGGAACCACTTTTCGAGCCTTGCACCGCCAAGAGGACCGCACAGCCGTTCCCTCCTGCAACGATTCACAATCTCCTGGAGCCAGTGGTCGAGGCGCTGGGTGTTAGACAGGTAGGCACCTTGTAAACATTCACATCAAGCGCAGCCACACCGGGATATCGTACAATCAACAGAATTTAATGAAAAGCAAACACGAAAAATCAACACCGAATATGCAGCAGAATAACAGAATTGAACAAACCAAATAAAGTGGAATGAACTTTATCCAGATTAAAAAGGAATAGTTTGAGTGCAAATTAGTTTAGCCCAAGTACAGTGAAGAAGCATAATGAATGCAACATCAGCCTTAGCATGGGGCAAGCAGCAGCATCACAACCACACTCGTTCTTACCTGCATTCATAAGTACACACTTAACCTGTGAATCCATTTTTTACCTATAAACTTGTGTTGCTTTTAACATTTACCAGCTCTTGTTGTATCACCATGAGCATGCTCATTCATGGGTGTCTCTCACTCAAGAAACAAACAGTTATTTATTCATTTACCTTGTTTGCTGCCATCAGTTTCGAATGCAGTGTTCCTTTCATCAGTCGGGGACAACTCCATTTATAGTTTGCTGATAATCTTCCCTTGATGTTGAGTTGATGACAGAGCACTTCACGAATGCAGAGAATTTCACCCTAACCATGAACCTTGGCCTCTTGCTCTTTTGATATTTGGAGCCCGGAGACACTGCGGACAAGGATCGATTTTGCATCTTTTTGTTTACAGAATTCATCCGGATTTTTTGCGCTTTTGTCGTTCGCCCTAAGGAACATTGGGAGAATTACGAACTGTACATGTCGTGGTGCGGCGGGAAGGGGGTGGTGCCCAGATCATGCACTGGTGGGTACACAGGCTACATGTACCTCATAAATAAATAAATGAGTGTTTTGTTTCCGGCAGTGTGCAACACGCTTGCGAAGGCACGATCATGATGATACAAAAAGGTATGGTCGGTACTTGTACAAGAATATAGCAAGCTAACCGATAATCTACTGGATTTTGTATGTCTGTATATACGTAAGGGTATGTGTTAGTGGACATGGTGAGTGAACTTGTGAAGTTTGACTGAATTCGTGAGTTTGTTTGCTGTGTTCTTCATCGTATGAAGAGATCAAAAGAATTCTTCGAACTGGATGACGTTTATGAAGTGCGGATCCTCCGGAAGGATGGTGCTGCAAACATCATGCTTCTTCGCTGAAGTTGGGCTGTACCCACTTAAACAATATCTTAACCCAAACAAAAATTATTCCGCTTTTTTGATTTCCTCTGTTCTGTTATTATGTCGCATATTCCGTGTCAGTTTTGCTTGTTCATATATCGTTAAATTGTTTGTTGTTTGCTTGTTATCTCCGGTGTGGCTGCGCTTGATGCGAATCTTGACAAGGTGCCTAACCGTATAAAAATCGATACCTCGTTTGTACTAACTCCAGAAGACAGTTGTCGTTACTTCGAGAGACAATTGCAGTGTCTGCGTGACCGTGTTATGCTCAAATAGTGGTTCCAAGCATCCAGTGTGGAGCGCGTTACGACCCAGCCACCATGTTGTGTAGGTCCCGTATACTTGACTTCCCAATTAGACAGACTGGAATGCTGCTGCTGTACATTTTGAAAGAGTGTGGACCGACTACGTTGTTGAAACGTAGCTCCCATCCACATGCCTCCCGGTCTTATTCCTTCGAATTTACACTGGAGATGGGATGTGTGGATGGAGCTGTGCGAGATGCAGCGCAAGCCATCCATTGATCCTCTGTAGACACACGCG
Source organism: Dicrocoelium dendriticum (assembly GCA_944474145.2). Taxonomy (NCBI): domain Eukaryota; kingdom Metazoa; phylum Platyhelminthes; class Trematoda; order Plagiorchiida; family Dicrocoeliidae; genus Dicrocoelium; species Dicrocoelium dendriticum. Next base: position 224,150,129 of record OX104063.1, read on the forward strand.
ACCTGTCGCGGCGTCCTGGAGGACGCTAGGACAAGTAAATCCGGAACCAGATGCCGCTAAGCATGAAGACTGCAATTCCGATCAACTGCTGCGCTCCTTTGATCTGACCACTTTCTTTTTAATTAGATAGCACTATCAGACATAGCTGCCCATAAACCTACGATAGGGAGAATCATCAGATTTTTATATTGTTAAACTAGCAGTAACGGTGCCCCTCACACAACCACCAAAAGTGAGAAACGGTCAGGGTCAGGTACTGCCCACTGTTTGCACGAAATTGGATTTCACTAACTGAGAGCCAAGAAGGCGCATAAATTTTGCCCTCTTGCTTGAACTACATTTTGGATGAAGCTGCTAAGCGACCAAGCATCAGTTCTGTGGTGTCTGAGATTGTTGTTTCCCTCTAATCACGTGGTTTTTAAAAAGCGTCTTGACATTACTCTGACCAACTTACATTACGAAATATGGCTCTTAAACACAGTGAGATGATATGCCGTGACAATCGATGTGCCGATCAGCATTTTCTTACACAATCCAGTAATGCTCTTGTACGCATGTTTCAATGTAAACATTATGACGATGCCAACAAACTAATCTTCTAACCATATTTTTGTTTCGCCTCTTGTGGTTCTTATTTTGCGCGTCCCACGCGCCTTGTTAGGCAGTTACATTTTTAATCGTAATACAAAACTGTTCCATTTTCTAGCATTATATACACAAAAGTTGAATGCTAATTAGTGATTTATCTGAAGGCGTAAGCAGGTGCAATGGCAATATTTCTCAAAAAAGTGAGATGGGATACTTTAAAACGGATCCTGCTGAACTATACTCAGGTTGCGACAAACTGCATGTGTACATAACCGCTGGACCCTAACAACACACGGCCATCTGCTGCGGGCAGCGCAAGTCAGTTTCGAATGGAGCTGGGGCCCATGAGTTTTGGTGATATTTTACTAAAATACTCTAATCCTAAATTTGCTGCTGATACCAAATGGTACGTGTTGCAAAACAAATTATCACTGATTTATCCTCATCCACAATGCTGTTTAGCAATGATACAGTATCCAAATAGGGTTGTACTTTCCCACTAACCTCCAGTTTTGAAATCCATAGGTACAGACTTGCTTATTTCAACTGAATCACCGACTATTCTGCGGGAGCATCGGACATATGCAATGCAGTTTCAGCTTATATAACGTGTGTATATTTTTGTGCAGCTGATTTCGGACAGTTTACCTGGGTTAATACTGAAACGGTGCAGCAAGAATTTGGAGTTACAACTGAATGTCAGAATTTGACTGACTGGCTATGCCAGTTCTTCGTTGTACACCTCGTCTAATGTGATTACGGAACACTCGCAGGTTATTTGCCGAAAGGAAGATATCATTGATCTGCTGTCGCGCTTGCGTTGATTATCGCACATTGGTGAGTAATCAGTCTGATTAGCCGCAACCGATCGTTTGTCTCATGGCTGTGATGTTCGGGATTCTTCTGCAGTGGATTTATCGGTGCATTGGAATTAGTGCTGGGAAATTAGGTTTCATTCAGTTTTATATGTGCTTAAGAATTTTTTATTTTTTATTTTGTATCGTAACTTTGCACAGATTTCGAAGTTCCATTTCACAAATTCTCGCCTACAAATTAGTGCCATTTTTACGTCACTGTTGCTGCTCAAAAGTCGTCGGACACATGGCAAATGCGTTTATGTGTTTGGATTGCTGCGTTATCATTCTTATTAAGTGTGCTGGACCACCCGTCAATTCTCATCGTCTCTTGCGTTCCAGCCAATAAGATTCCATTCAACTTCTGTGCGACGAATGCAGTAGTCGAAGACAACCAGAGAGAGGCATCACATCGACCGATAAAGATCGTGGCCGAAAATGTGTGAATGTGAGCAGTTCTGGCCACATAGTCATGCAACCTGACCTAGATCCAATCCGACGTTCAATCCAAGCTTCCTACCATACCACCAATAACTCATTATCTCACTGGTCCACGATTTCAGGAAGCACGACACCAACTAAGACTAACTGTCCATCCCCTTTGTGTTCCACTGGCTCTTGTGATGTAGGTGTGAAGGTTCGAGGGCTGATGATCCATGAAAAAATAACTGGTGGTGTGGGGTCGCTAAATGAAGAGAAACTTCCCTCTGTAGTACAACAAAGCCTGATCGAGCAAGACTGGAATTCATCCTCCTCCTCTGTAATCTGTTTCATACGATAAAATGTGATCAAATCTGGCGGTGTTACATGCGACCGAGTGCATCGATCCAACTCTACAGGCAAGCTATGACCAAGATGTTGTGGTTTTATACAGTCTGTTTGATAACTTGCTTGACCTCGCGGAGGACTGGATGGAAGCGACGTAGATCATCAGCCTCAGAAAATCCACTGTTGTCTAGGACCGGCCTATGGGGTTACCTTTGCCGATGCGGCCAGTCTCGGTTGAATAAACTAAAGGGTGAGAGGGTGAATATTTTCTCGGATGTGGATCCAGCTGGGTGGGAACGCCTCAAGTCAGTGATCATCCAAGTAAGACTACGAACCGAAGGGCATGAAACAAAGTTAGAGGTGACACGAACAGCTCACGACTAGGACGCAACCGTTGGTTTCGGCGTTTTAGTTTTATGAGAAGCCACGTCGGTGCAACTCCACCTCAGCTACGATCCCTGTGATCGGAATGACCGAGGTCTACTTCAAAAAGATCGGAGGGCTTAATAGAGATTATGTGCCGCAACCCAACCGCAAGGTGGTTACTCCAAATCCAAAGTTGAAACAAACTTGCTTATTAAAACTTCCCGAGCAGTTGCCACATAAGCCCAAACTAGGTTAACGGCCACCCACTCTTCAGACACTCTCGTGGGTTCCTTTCTCGTCCTGCGTGTAGCCATCACCAAAAGTGTCGTGAGTTGTGTCACTTTGTTGGCACCGAGCGGCCAGACGTAGTGGGATTCACAGGGACCTAGTTGAATGCTAACCACTCAGGAAATAGTGCTCAGTGGCTGTTCGTACTTCTACAGGGATAGGCTGTCATATGTATGCAGTGGCGCATCGCTTTATATCCAGTATTTTTCTGTGTGGTGAGCATGTGAGCGCCTACGGAAGAGAAGGTGGTCTATGGGAGAAGCTAGGGTGCTCGATCCGCATGAGGCGAGGAGGGCTGTTAATGAGGGTAGTTGATTGCAGTCCACCTGGACGTCGTTTGAATAGGATGCCGCATGCAAAAATTCACCTGGTTCCCCCGTTTCCTCATCTTATGTGTATTCAACTTTCCTGTTATACACAAGGTCTGAATTTTAACTTCTTCCCGGATATTGTGAGGTCGAAGTGATGTTCACTGAAGTGGCAGTTAAGAGTGGGGCAGTACAACACACCTGTCATCCGACGTGCATAACGCTGCCCTCAACTCCGTTGTGCCTAGATTTGATATTAACAAACGGTCAACAACATGAGTATAATGTCCAGAAACTGAAGCTTCTAGCAAGAAAGACCACTCATTGACATCCTGGAGTTCCCGCTGAGGCATCCCCATTCACTAGCCAGGGTACTGCAGACCGACTTCGACCGTATAACTCCAGCCGCTATTTGGATCGATTTTCTCTGTCGTAAGCTGCATACCTTATAGCTTAGCGGTCAATTATGAAGTATGGAGTAAACACAATACGTAGCGGATATTTCCCTTAAACTGTCGGAAATTTGAGGACAACCTCATACGACTCTGGGACACATAAGGCGGCGGAATCATTGCAATAGTGCAAAAACGAACAAGCAGTGAAAATTGGCTTAAAAGCCAAAGCCCCTAAGAGAAACTTTTCTTAAATGAAGCGGAGTCTGAAGCCGACGGAAGACCGACCACTGATAGAGAGTTCGGACAGACAGCCCCTAGCCTCCAGCACTGGGTGTGCGTCCTCGAAGCTGGCACACTTTGCTTTCGTATTTTCAAATCACTAGCTGTGTGTACCGAGTTCGACATGCACTGTCCTTACCGCCCTCGGCGGTCGGGTTTGCGCTGTTGAAGAAATGGGTCAAGTACCCGTGAATCTTAACGGTACTAAGGCCTATGGGCGTCATGCGTACCAGCCACCGATTTTTAGGCCCCTATAGGCCATCATCTCATTTACCGTGACTGATCCGTTCAATTGGTTCCCGTTCGAAGTTGAATCGCCGAGTGATTTGGTATTGTCCGTGGTAAGGCTGATTCTGAAAGGCTGTTACCCTAGAGAAGTCAGCAACTACAGGTCAATTTGTCTGACACCTATTATGACCAAGGTAGCCGAGAAGTTCAGGAAGATGGGTTTGCTACAGCTAGGCCAGTCAAAGCTCTCGCAACCTTCGCACAGAACGGTTTCATGTCAGTTCGTTCAAACATTACCAACCTGCTGGTGATTAGGCATTAATGCTTGCTAATAGTAAAATCGATCTACATCGGTTTTAGCAAAGTGCGACATGGTCAACCACGAGGTCCTCTTCCACAGGCTGAGTGTGTTTGATGTTGGCGGTTCATTACTCTAGTGAATCTACGAGGCTCTAGTTGAAAAATGTGTAGGCTACAAGTCGGCTGCAATCTGACCGACTGGGACCTCTCGACCAGGGACGTGCCTCCAGGTACGTAGCTTCGGTCTAACTTGTTTCGGATCTCTACGAACGATCTAACTCTGCTTTTCCGCTCGCCGTTTGCTCTGTTTCCGATTGACCAGATGACTGTGACTCATTTCAGGAAGACCCAATCTGCCTCTGCGTGTGAAATGCGGAAGCCGGTTTCACAGTCAACCCAATCAAATATGTATTCATGAGCCTTGGAAGCGTAGTGACAGCCGAACACACAACCTTGACGGCCAACTGCTACATCGCACACCCTCTGTGAACGATTTAGATGCACCCTCTTGTCGCGATTTGACTTCCGCGGACGATACGAACAGACTACACAGGCTACTGAGACCTAGTTGAACGATGAGATCATTCATACAGAGATCGCTCTACCAGGCATGTCCATACTACGTACTGATCGACCTACTAAGGGAGGTGGGGCAATTTTGTATCATCACATAGACCTACATCTGCAAATAGTTGAAGACCCAGAGATTCAAGTTGTGGACTCACTTTGGTCTTGCTTGTAATTAGGACGTGGTGACACATGTTTAGTTGCTCTCGTATACCGTCTTCCCATGTTCACTGGAAATGAATAACCGTCTATCTTCTGCAGTCAAAACTATTCGGACTCAGCTTAACACCCATATTCTTCTTGTGGGAGATATCATCTTGTGGCAACTATTGGATCCGATTGCTATTCGTGAGCAGTTTGAGGCCAAACTGTAGTCAGAGGTCGACCGTTTCATAATCACGTTACTTCGCCTATGAGATTCGGAACGTGGAATAATCCGGCAACTCTGAAGCTTCTATTTACCAATAAGAAACGTATGATCGACACAGTAACAGTGAGTAGCCCATAGGAGCTCAGTGGTCAAGTAATCCTGGTTTTCCGCTACGTCTGTTACGCAGAACAATTACACGAGGACAACGAAGAGGTCCCTAGAGTAACACAGCACAGCAACTAATCCGAACTCATCAAGATCGCCGATGCGTTGTTTCTATCAGAACGAGCTCCCGATGTCGCTTTGCGGTGTTCGTCAATCAAAACCTCACTATAGTAGCAAACGTGTCAGTGACTAAGATCTTTAGTTTAAAAAGATAAGTTTTTTCCTGAGAAGCAGAACACGCAAAAGAGTGACCGTGAGAGATTCAGTCTGAAAAGCATACAACACCGATCCAGACATCGGAAACTGGAATGTTTACCACCCGAAACCATTATGTCAAACTGGTCCACGAAGACAAACTGAGACACCAACAGAATTTAGCAAGGAGGTTTTGCTCTAACTCTAAGCTGCTTTACAGGCATGTCAATAAATAGCGCGAAGAACAGTAAGACATCCCTCCTCTCGAAACCGCACGTGGGCAAGTACAAACTGCCCGAGAAGCAGCTAACGTTTTTAGACATCAATTTGCTGGTATTTTCCACAGCTCACCGCCATCTCAGAATATTCTCAAGCACACCACGTCACCAACAGGACTTAGTCACATCTTCACACCCGCGGATGTGTTTAAGCGACTGATGTCACTACGCGAGTACAGATCACCTGGTTCGGAGAACATACCGCTTCAGTCATTGCTGATATCCGCCACGACCATAACTGCACCGTTCTCTCAATTTTTTCTATCGCTTTCTCGCGATGCATATTCCAAATATGTGGACGCGTTGAATACTTACCTCATTTACAAGAGGGGCAATCGTGCTTTGCCTACCTACTGTCCTCCTACTCTCCTTCGTGTGCTTTCTACATTCATGAAATCTGTCTTTGCTGCGACACTCATGTGATATTCTGTAAGGTGCAATATCATTGTGAAGGTGAATCATGGATTCCGTCAAAATCACTCCTGCAACACGAAACTTTTCTCAGCTTGTGCCAGAAGGACGAATTCCGCTGATGACAGGAAAGAAGTCGATACCACTTACCCTAATTCCTGGCACGCTTTTGATCGCCTGGATCACTGTATTTTTCTATTAAAACTTCGGAGCTATTGAATCGATGACCTTATCCTGGCCCGATACATTCATTTCTATTCCAACGGCGCTTGAATACGCGAGTTCATAGCGCCCTGTCCGAGGAGATTGAGGTTAACTTTGACATCTCTCTGTAGTATCGCCGCCGACTGTTAGCATCCCACGACCACACAGAGAACATGCAAAGGAGCCAGAACCAACTGGTATATTTGAACAATTCGCTTCAGTTAACTAGGGTCCAGTAGTAGTTGAAGGCAAGTTAATAGAACCTGTTGACATCAACAAGCAACGTAGGTGGCTTTGAATGAGACAGACTAAAATGGGTCGATAATGTAAGATCCAATTACTTGCGTCCGAGAAAACGGTATTAGCGGAAATGGGACCCTGAGATGTCACCCATTACCGACGACGAATATCACCCAATGAAATATTAAAAACTGGTACTTTTAAACAAATGTTAAGAACCAAAATATAGCTCCGTACTAGAACTGCGACTAATCTTCTTTAGCATAAATGTGCCAAGCGTAAAAACTGAGCATACACCACCAGAACACCTACGAATATTGACTAGAAAAACACATTTTGTAGTACTTTTATGATAGATGTGCATGGTGTCCTTATGTAGGATGATCTCTGACGCTCAGGACAGGCCGAGGATGCACTGAAAATATCGACGCAATGCTGAAGCCTCCGGTGGCGGACATTTGGCCGGTTTGAACCTACCTTCTTTGGCAAATACTCAAAGCATACTCGAGGCCACATGAGGAATACGCCACCCAAGTGCAACACATTTGGCAAAAAATAACGACCTCTCTGCTCTTGAATATCCGCAAGGAAGCAAGATTTAAAATTCCAAGGACTTGCTCCATCTCTGTTACCAGTTTAGAGTAAAGGCCCTAGAAGTTTTCAGTGGACAACATCATCTTCGAGGTGATCTTACAGTTGTGTATCGGATCCTCAAGCATCCTAACCACCAAGCCGTCCCTTGCAGCATCTCAGCCACAACATCCCACTGAGTGGCCACTATTTGAATGTAGCCACACATTATGACCGGTTCGAAAGCCGCCGGAACTTTTTGTAGCCCAGTCATGGAATGCTCTTCCTAATTCTGTTATCTCCGCTCCTATCTTAACCGATTTCAAAATCCGACTTGAGGATTTATTACACCACTTGCATTACATGATTTAACCCAAGTTACTGGGACACGTACCAACGTAAAGGATATATACACGTGAAAGTTACCGTAAGTCCTCCGCTATACGTTATTTTTGCTTGATACAACGACTCTTTACTGACGATAATTGTTAGGCCTTTGTATTTTTATCCGTAATAACTCCATTGTTCCATCGTAAGCCAAAACGAACTGCACATGATCTGGGTGCTCAAAAACAGCTTCCGTATCTAGTCTAGAGATGTTGTCACTCGCCCCTTTTCCTCAATCATAAGACCGACGCTAGAGTACGACTCACTCGCCTACTGTCCAACCACCTGTGGCGCTGCCACCAGGGTCATCCCAAGTTTACGGGGCTTGCTGTACGAAGACAGATGCGAGAGACCGGGACTGTTTGACATGTCCTGTCTCCGGTTACGAGTTGTCTTCCTCATGGCCCAGTCTATCCTACATCCCGGCGATTTCCCCAAGATGAGGTCGTTGCTGCATTTGCAGACATCTGGCAACAAACTCGGACACTAGTACAAGCTTGTGGTGCTGAATTAGTAACTATTTTCCAAATCCCTGTGCTTCGAACAGATAGTGGTTGGTTTATTTTTCTTTATTGTTACATTCGCAGAATGATTGCCCACTGTGAACTACATCTTAAATTTGAGCACCAAGTTCCTATGAGTAGTAAAGTTTTTACATTAGCAAGTGGGAATTCGACAAACGAAGAGTATTGATATGTCAAAGTTGCATTTTATTCTTTTTATGTTTTAACGTATTTCAATGGAATCATACATATTTAAATTTCTACCTGCCCCCACAACACGGTAGCCCCTGTCTTTATCGCATTGCTTCAGCTTATTTGCAATGGAACGCAATCTGGTTTCATATTCCCTTCATATGGTATCCGAAGAATCTATAAGAACAAACGGTTTCAGACTAGCTAATTCAGCGCAATGAATATGCTTCAAAACGTTGTTTAACTCTGCAATAATTTCTTCTGTAATGTTTGGATTAATCTCTGCCTGGCGCCACAACATTGCGGTTGTATGCTGCATTGAAGCAGCTGTCATAATGCAATATGAGAAATCTTTAGTATGCAAACTTACTAATGGCTTGTATTCTTTCTAAGGGTGTAGCATTTGGCTACAAATCACTAAACTACCATGTCATACGGCGCGCATATATGGGTCCAATATGGATATTGAAACCTCCAATGTGTTGGCCAAGTTAGTGACATTTCGGCATCAATGGTTAACACTGACTGTGTTCAAGAACACAGCGCGGCTGACAACAACTCCTCCTGCGTTCGCTGGTTCGTGCACCGAGCATAGTGCTATGGAAGAACTTTATGTTTACATAGGTTCTGAAGGATATGAATGCCATTCGGTTCTGTTTAGGCCTGCAGTGTGGCTCCATTACGGCCTTGATGCAAGATCTCTTACGCCGTCCGTTGTTGTAAACCAGAAATAAATGGGTCTTGGATACTTTGGTGTACGTCAGTGATCGAGGAAGACCAGTCAGTCAGAAAATTGTCCACTCGTATCCTCCATTTTCTTCCAGTATGGCAATCGATAACCCACCGTAAGCCACCAATATCGAACATGCTTGGACTCTATCGAATGTTCCAACCCACTGCCATGACGAACACCTTACTAAGATCAGTGTAGATCACATCGAATTGCTTCCCCAATTTAGCATTTGCACCCAATCATGTTTCGTCCCTGACTGATTGTCGATCCACGGGAAGCGTTTCATGAAAGCATGCTGTGCGGTCTTCCTGAGATCTCTGAACTCCACAGCTGCAGTATACCTTTGATCGCGTTGTCCGCGAGTACCTGGGCTAAAATGGAAGTCAGGAAAATGGTCGCGTAATTGTCCAACTTACTTGGGCCACCACCTTTTGGAATCCGCTTTACTACCGTGGATCCCCAGTCGCGTGGCAAACTAGCTTCCATCAGCAATCGTTGAACAACTCGGCCGATAAGGATTTAAGAATTAGTGGGCGGGATCCGTCAAGACCGGCAAGATTCTTGCCTTCAAACTGGCATGTAGGTTGCGTGCAACTTCCATACGGTATCTTGCACTGTCGAGTTCTATAAAGGCTGCACACTTTGAGCTCAGTACAGGCGCACGACCATTAGCCAAGACGGAAAGGAAGTATGCTACTAGTGCGGAAGCACACTCAGTGCTGAAGATTAGGGCTGTCCGTTGCACCCCACTAACATCGCTACGTCACCTGCACGCCTCCGGTATCGGTTCATGAAAGCAGAGATCTTCTTAGGAACTCACTTCGCTACAGTTGCAAGCTGCTCTTCGAACTGCTGACACTTCTTTGTTTTTGCGCTGTAGCATATACTCCTCCGCCTCTTGTACACCTAGCAATCGTCGACAGAGCCATTTAGGAAGAATTTATTCCATAGTACGCGGCCTCGTCGAGTCGACTGCTCGTGTTCCTTGTCGAATCAATGTGGCTTCGCTGATTCCACCTTCCGACCCTTCAAGTGTATGGATCGAGTGCGCAGTGATCATACTCATCTTGTTGTAGTAGACCGGCAGGCCAAAACGATGAATCCTGTGACAAGGACCATTCCACTTGATAAACGACTCGCGTGAGACTATCGAAGCCGGTTTTCCCGTAGTAGTAAGATGATTACGACTGACGTATGAGATCGGCCACTACAGGCCGACCATAACTGTCGTGTATTCACTCACTGTCCGCATCTCCAGGATCTGACCGTCCTACCCGCAGTTACCTGGCTTCTCGTTGTTGCAGCGCCGGGTGAAGAACGAATGCATGAACTAACGGCTGATTGATTACGTATTGGTATGCCCTGGTTCCCTTGTTAGCTGGAAAATGATGATAGGTAGGAGTATCGGGTTGTGTCGTATGGATGCCACCTAGAAGAATTTCAAACTAGGGATATAGTTACAAACTTTGATCTCACTACAGGCACACTGGTGCTCTGCGGTAGCATACCTGCTCATATACTGAATTTGTTCCTGCTTGCAATCTGAAAAAGCAAACAATCGTCGTTAGTATACACTGAAAAAGAACAGCTTCTTTAACTCACACACAGCATAACCACACACTTTCCGGCTTCTGTAATCTGGCCACCGCTTTTGTGGCTTGCGTTTCAGGAAAAGTGAAAAACAGGACTAGCGAGCTTGCGTCACAATGGAGGATGGCGTTAAGTTGCATTGTTGTCGTTTCATCCTGCGTGTCAAAGCTTAAACCCTAATGCCGATCTTTTGGTAAGCTAGATGCTCTCTCCCCAACCACCAACTCTTTTTTATTGTATAGGCTTTTACTTTTAATGAGCTACTCAACTAACTTTTTTCGTAAGCCCTTTGGTGCAAGCTTTCGTATGAATTGTATTGTTTATTATTTACTGGCTGTCCTTTTGAACTACTTTTACTGGATTAGATGGTTCCCCTCACAGAAGCGAACTACCTTACTTTGTGACGAAAAACACATGCTTCTTTCCTCCAGTGGACAAATGGACGGCTCTTTGAGTCGATTAACATTTAAAGGAAGTGAACCACGGTTGCACCTTACCAAAGACTTAAGGCGTGGGTCGCTGTTTACCTTTCGATACTTTGCCTCGCATGCACACATTCACATACTAATTGCTATTTTTCAAACCTAATTGTCAATTCCACTTAAGGCTAATGGAAATGTGACGTGAATGGGGAATTTTACCGTTAACCAGTTCAATCAGTCACAGAAGCCGGCATTAATAATTGTGACTGCACAGCCGGACTGGGCGCGCTAGTTAAAGAGGAAATTTTCCACAAAATTGAGTCTAGATTCACGAAAGACATGCCGGAGTGAAGTAAAGCCATATCGCGTGGCTTCTCGCGTGTCTATCCATCCCTGTGTTCATCGCGAAATCACAGTGGCAAAAGCATGGGATATATGTAGGAGTTATTCGAATGCAGCATGCAGTCAGTATTGACGACGTAAATACCTTCATGCCACAGTATCTCCTCATCTGTACTCCAGCGCGGATGTGTGTGCGCTTGAGTTTGCTAGCACACAAACAGGCACATGCTGCCCCACTGTGATCAGCGAAGAACATACGAACAAACAAACTGCCGTTAAGTGAACTTTTAACAAAAATGCACTTGACGGAGAGTAGAGGGACGTGGGAAGACAGACGTGGACAAGGCACAGAAAAGACACGCTTACAATGTGGACAGAAAGACCCAATGAAGTAGGTATATGTTTAGATTGGCTCGTATACCTAGTCACCACTCAGTGTTAGATTGTTTAATGGGGAAAAACAACCAACTTTATGTGCAAAGTGCTGAGCTCTAAATGGAAATCAGTCCATCACTCTAACTTAATGTGTTTGAGAGTACGGGGTAGCAGGAGATTGAACAGAACCGACGAGATGCATACGCCTATGGCTGTTTCACACCAGACAACTTCCTCTGAATCATGGCTTCTAACGTACAACTGAAAAACCAGTTTCCACACATTAGGTGCCTGGGACGTCATCAGTCTCCCGTTCATTGTGTTCGAAGGGCTATAGATAAAATAGATGGTTTCCAGTAAATCTTGTGGTTATTGTCTACCTTGCATCGACATTCACATTCACAGAAGCAAAATTGATTGGAATCTGTAGAAGTGGAATACTATCAATCAGCCATCAAGTCGTTTGGAATGGCTGTCTTAAACTGATATACATAAGCTGCTCCCATTTCCGATTACTGCACTGGCACTTGACTATCTGAACTAATGTATTACCACCGATCATATGAGTGTACAATGTGATTAAGGCAATCATGCGTTCGTTATTCGCTTGAAAGGGTTCTGTCATTTGGCAGTTACTATGGGGCTTAGCCACGAACTGTCCTCTATCAGGTAAAACAAAAATAAATAAATCATGGACGTTGCAGCTTTTGAGTCCCTTAGTGAGTGAGTTAAAACACTAGGAATAGGATTTCCAGCACTCTTTTACGCTTACGATAGTAAGAACCAAATATATTCCGCATGTCTCAGATGGACGCACTAGGAATGCGGTTGAATGCGGCTAACTTGAAAGGCTGCATTCGTATGTGCAACCATAAAATCCACACTCAGACATACCTATGGTACACGAATACACATGATACAAGCAATGAAGGACCGAACGCTTCCACCGTTTCCCTATTGCCTCTACGAAATTCATTTCTCAACGAAAACAAGAAATTGATTCAACATTGTAAGTTGTCCCACTGCATATCCCATGTTGGACCATCCAGTCTAAGAAAGTGGTTGTACACTTTTATCGTAAACAAAACTAACGAATATGCCTCCATGTTATCGCCAATTGATCCCTTCACAAAATAGCATGCGACTTCATATTGTCTTCCCCATTGCACCACGCTCAACCAATTTATGAAGCACTCCGAATCTTTCAGGAAAGGATATTACTCGGTTTTGACTAGGTAACTGAAAAAATATGGTTGAAATTCTCTATCTGCCCATTGTTCTGTACCTAAATGAGACACTGGACTTATCTGCCTTGCTCGTACTGCAATGACAGAAACATGAATGTTATAGCCTCAATTAGCACTTCAAATTAAAATCCTATTCTCATAAACAAGGTGGTTGAGTCGACAAATTGTCATCGATTTCAACTGCAATCTCCTGTTTCCTTCATTATGCAAAGTGCTTCACCAAATATTAAGTGCTCCAATATCATCAATAGGGTTGTGTTGTCAAGGCTTTGTGCCTATGGATTGCTCATAATAGCCGCAAAAATTACTGTAATTATATCTTAGCGGCAGACAAGACACACGTTTCTGCACCAATACAAACGCCCAAGTAAGAAAGTAGCTCGGATGACAGACGTTTTGTAGATCAAGTTACCAATCTGCAACGTTTGACGCCCAGCTGTTTATCCCATGCGGTTGCTGTGCCTTTTCACCCTCTCATTTTATACTCTTGCTTGTTATGGAACAACGAATCTTTGATGTGTGATGTCTACTTTCACTTCAACCCAAGCGGATCAAAAGCAACATCCTGAAGCGTCCCCCCCCTCGGTTTCACTTTACTTTCACGCGGGCAAGCAATGGCAGTAGGAAGCAATTTTACTTCGGCTATTGTAAGTCAGCGATTTAGGCCTCCGACAGGTGACGACGTTTGTGCACTCACATGTCTTATTGCTGACACAATTGGTTCAGCTGAGGTTGGTAAAGTGAGCCATTTTTGCGTGGACTTAAGAAGGGTGAAATTGGAGCAATGGATTCGAATGGCGTATAATGAAACTTGGGCTGCGTTGGTCTATAAGGAAGTAAACAGATTCCTGGTTTTATCGCTTGATTCGAATGAGAGAGAGGACAGAAGAGACGAAAGGGCAATTGCACTGTCATAACGCGCACGTAGGTTCACCGGTATCCAGGTAGCTCATGCGTCAGTGTTTATTACGTTACGACATGCTGCATAGTGCAAAACTGGAACTCGGTTGGGCTCATCGGACCTTATTACTCCAGATAATGTTGCGTTGGGTTGGGTTAGGTTAGGTTATAGTTGGACCAAAGCGATAAGAGTTTGGTTTTTCATATAACACAACCCGTTTCTTCACCATCTGAGTACCTCACTGATCTCTGCTGAAGCCTCCTGTGCAAGCATTCCCTACATCATCAACTCAGGCAAGATGACACTAGACATTTCCTTAAAAGATTCCGAATCTAACATGCTGTTTCCCAATATGCTTTAGAAGAGGAACATTAACTAGTTGATCGTCTCTTACTAGATCAAAAGCTAGTAAGCACATTAAACTGCTTCACAAAAGGAAGCAAATGGGAGCGCGGACACTAGTCTTTCTGCCATTGAACACAACCTTAAGAACGATGCAGTTAGGGCAGTTTAACAAAGCGGCTTCGCAGCGCAACGCCTGCATGCTAAGTATTCTTGGAGTGAATCATTTATGACGCCTTATGCACCTGAGTTAAAGTCGAGCAGGTACACCGGTGCGTATATGTCCGTGTGTATGTGTGTGTGTGTGCGTGTGTGCACACCCTAATGTGTAGCATCACTTTAACTTCGAATTGGATGAATTAGGTGCCCATGTGCGTGCTGTTGCCCAAAAATGTTTTGTGATTAACTGATAAAGGTACACCCAGTGTTCAAGTTGAAAATGTCAGATGTCAAACTGGTGGCAGTTTGAACAAACCGAGGTGCCCACAAATGCGCCTGCGTGCACAACTGTCAGAAGCAAAGTAAGCGAGATGAACATTAGTTTACCCGATTTCGTGGGCGAATCAGATGGTATTCATTTAAGTGGCAAGTTGAGGTGCTGTTGTATGTGCTGCAGGGCAGCTCAAGGCCGTGCTGATCGCCCTTCTAGTAAACGTAATCAACAAATTAATCCACCATTGCTGACTAATCACTAGTGTTGGTCTGCGCCAACTTCACCATACCGTTATCAACTATTTTCCTCACACCGTCATATGGGTGGTAGGAGCTGTTCGTATACCTCATAGCTCAGAGGAAACAAGCTTACAATCCTTAATGGGGAAAACCAAATTTGGAAATAACCGTACCGCATACACATTAAGAAATCTGGGCTATCGCTCTTACTAATCCCTTCAGATGTGGTATTTCATCTCCCAAGTAGTCTACCTTTGAAAGACAGTCATCCATATACCCTAGCCCTAATGGAGACGGTCGGATTTCCACATGTCTCACGTGGGCACGTACAAGAATAGGATGTATCCTTCGTTATGCCAGAATTACAATTTTGTTCAACTGAGGGGGAATAACTAACTAATAGAGTTTCGGAGACAGTACTCTGAACTTCGGTCCCAGTAGTAGAATTCTTTGATGGGTCGACGCCTCAGTATAGTTTGATGTACCCCACATGATAGTGGACAGTGATAATCGACGCAGAGTTGGTGTGTTAACAACTTATTAAGAAGCGTTACAGTGTTTGCTACGCAGCCTGCGCTATCAGTTGTGAAGATAAGTGGAAAATCAACGACTGCGTTGAGAATATTCGTGCATTTATCAAAGAAATAGCAGGTTTTTGCAAGCCTTTGGAATAAACGAATCGCACTAACAACTATTTTACCCCGACTTTAACGCATGCAAAGAGTAGTGATTGTGGGCAGCTTTGCAGATCAGACGTTACGACCCATTTGTTTCTGGTTGTCAGCAAAACATTGTATTGTCGTGTCAATCGATATTCTACTACACCATGAAGTACTTCGACATAAGGGAACACAACGCAATTTTGTGTATGGACAATTGATGTTGCATAACAGACCTAGCTGACTAGGCTCTGTTTCCTCGTACTACCGATAGAGGAGGTGGAGTCGCTATTTACAATATTCCACCTTGGCGTAATGCAACAGAACACGTCATTTTTTCTCTTCACTATATAAATCGGCTGTTTAGTACTGCAATGAAAGTCTAGGTCTGTGAGTGGCTATAATTCAATCGTGTCCGCTAACATTTACATCTCTCTTACCCGTCCCAAACTTGAAGCAGTGATCTTTCATGACGAATTGACAATGGCTGCCATAGGACACATCGAGTTTGCTCTATGTATCTTCTCAGATGTTAACATATTTGAAACTAGTATTCTCATCCTTCTCTGGTGACGGAATATAATAAATTATCCACCAGCTTAGACGCCACCCTGGACCTGGTGTTTGTTTATAATGCTAGGTGATTCTCTGTTAGCAATCGGGCTCCGATCTGCGGTTCCGATGATTCAAGTATAAAGATTTCTTCTGTCATCTGCAACAAGACAAACCACCAAGATGTCACTCGCTACAATAGTCGAAGGTTCGGATGAAAGCAGTGCTCTTCATAACATAGCTACTGACTTCATAAAATGGTTACATCCACAAAATTTAGTTTCTTCTTTGCCCCTAATGTATCCAGGCCGTGTGAAAATTTGACAGGCTATCTAAATTTATGTTGACGTCTGCTCTCTTTGGGAAGCTCTCTACTGCCGCGCGGACAGCTTCTCCTCCTCCACCTGAAACAGCTGCGCCAACTTAAAGAGAAAGCGTTTATAGAAAAAGGGGGCACCTCACTGAGGTCTCTCGCTGTTCGGATCACAATGGAGCCACACTACCTTAACCAAGTATAGATCCAATCTATACTTGGGAACGGTAGGTGTCGCGAACTCTGGGGGATACTTAAACAGCTTAGCATAGTTACTCGAAGCGCGCCCTGTTTCGATGTGAATGTAGAGGAATTGAACCACGAGTTCTATACCGGCAATACTACCATAGCTCCAGAGCCATCCTGTTCCCAAGTTCTTGGGTCTGTGAACTCATTACCTCATGTCGATATTGTAATTGTAAATAGCTGAAGAACTTACCTTCCGGTAAATCCAGCGATCCGGATAAGTTATCACCCATTGTACTCAAAGAATGTGCCAAATTTTGACAACGCCTCTTGCGTCCGTATGCACAATGTGTATGCAACAACACAAATCGCTGACTGCTGAAAAAATGTCACTATTACACGAGAGCGAGAAAGCGGTCCAGTAAATATCGACCCTATCGGTTGCACTTCTGTTACCTTGAGGGTTCTTGAGAAAAGTATTCTGGAAATGATGCTATCCCAAACTCGCTCGAATGACCCCCTTCAGTTTGTCTATCGCGGTGAAATATCTATACTAGACGCAGTGTCATTCTTCGTACATTTTATAAATAAAAAAATAAAATGATTATTCTCGACTAGGCGAGGCACGCCTGCACAGGCATGATCATAGTTAGAGTGCAAATTTGATCAGGTAATGTAAAATGGGATTGTCGCATATGTTGATATATGAACGTATGTATGAGTGCATGTAGGCGTGGCTGGCCACAGTGACAGGTAAATCCGAAAACGGATGCCGCCAACCGTGTAGGCATGTGTAATCATGTTTACGGGTTTTATAAATGCATTCCTGCAATTTTGATAATGTCTTCAGTGCTAAAGGGATGCGTAATGTTTGTGGTTGCGGTTGCGGTTGTCCGAGTAAGCAAGGGGTGGATTTAGTTGGTAGCGACTCACAACCGCCACGTCACAGAGTTGTCAAGCAGACATTTGGGGCTTTTTATAGGGAGAACGCTTGCCAGGCGAAAACCCACCACTTCCTGGAACACTGCCGCCGAATTATTTGCTGGAACGGGGTAAATCCGAAACACCCAGCTGGCACCACGAGGAGGTTGTTCGGCTAGCCAGCCATTGTCATTGCTTGATAACAAAACAAAGCAACTCAAATGTGTTTTCTTGACCATAGCCGCATATTTGACTGTGTCGATTGTGAATTGCTGCAAAAATATCCACTCATTTAAGCAATATATCCCACTATTGCTCATTTGTTGCGTGGTTATTTTGCTGGACGCACGCTGATTACCCGACTCAGTGGCAGATGCTCCTCACCAACTCGGGTGTCCTTCAGGTAGTGCATCTATTGCCATTTTACTACTGATGTCGGCTCAATACCAGTCCCTGAAGAAGCGACCCTACTAGGTATGCTGACAACATGGTCCTGGGCTTCAAACATCGAACCGCCGTTTGCTCAGTCTGGTTGCAATATATTCTAAACGATTAATCTTTGGTCCAAAGCTCGCATCAAAGTGTCATGATGGTTATTTTTCGCAACGTAGAGAAGCCCGATGCGAGAAGCTCTTCACACAGTGCCCAGAGCTCCATATTAACGGATTTGGATTTCCCTCCTTTACATCAGTGATGTACCTAGGTATGCACTAAACTACGATTTCTCTTGGACTCTTCATGTAAATGAAGCATTCACAAAACTCAGAAGCTTATCGTTCTGCGCTTGTTGGCCGAGAGCATCTTCTGTCCTTCGTGATTTTGTCCTCCGCTTTGTTAATGTCTGTGTCCTCCCCCCCCACCTTCCGGAGGTACTGCTGTCCTGTGGTTTTTCTGGTCTTCTGGGTAAGCACTTGAAGTTACATTGTCAGGTCAATAAGGCATTTATCCCAACTTGGTGGCGCTTCCTTGCCTAGTTGTGTTAAAATACTCCCGTCTACACCCATCAGTTCTTGTGAGAATCTGACGACCAATCTACTGGCTGGTACAAGTCAGCCCCCTCAAAACGCTTTGGCTAAATGTTTGTTAATATCGTGTACTACGCAGAAGTACAAATTGATCTATGCCTGCACACAAGGCTACCACTCGTCTGCCATCCCTAATCTTTCATATTTTGGCTGGAGCTCACGTATGTTGGTCCAGAACTAACCAGCCGATTTGTAATATGAAAGCCATTCTGTTTATTTGTTAGCAAACCATTTTTATGGTAGTGTTCGCCAACTGACTGATATTTTGGTACATTGCAGAGCTCGTGTGTGTTTGAGCTAAATAATCACCTGTCCAGGGTACGTGGAGCGATTTCGTGACTTGACTTGACTGGGTATCCCATTTCAAGGTGCGATCACGTTGATTTCCTTAGAAATTGTCTACAGATTTGACACTGAACTTTTCAATTGCCAATTCTATAAGTCGTGTACAAATAGGGTGCGGAGAAGAAACTGCGACGTGAAGCAAGCAGATAGCCTCCTACCAGCATTTTGAGCAAGCTATGTATTTATATTAAATCATATCAAGCTGTACCTATTTATAAAACTGAGAAGGAAGCCCTAAATTGCATGCACCCACTCCCTTGATACCAGTACTGTGGTATATTCATCAGTAGCATTTAAGCAAAGAAACGTTTTGCGCAGGAGAATGTAAATTCGATGGGCCTGATAAGCCTTACTACTTAGTGGCTACTTTTCGTGCGCATAGAATGAGTGTGAGAGGATTGTCCTGTTCTCCGAGCCGGGCATTTCGGTTGCAGACGCTTGTTAGCAAACTAGGCAACATCTTCGGTGCGGCTATTCAGTCCTGATTCGCGGTCTGGCAAACCAATGTCAGTTCCGACACTGGTAACGAAACATCTGCAACCGAAATGCCCGGCTCGGAGAACAGGACAATCCTCTCATCCACACCCCGAGATACAGGTATTCTCAATAATTTCCATAGAATGAGTGTGTTCGGGCCGTTCACCAATTCCGTGTCGATAAAAGTTCACGTCCTATAATTTAAATAACAATCCTCAATCAGGCAGTTGCATATAGAGGCCGTAATTTTGGAATCCTCACATTCAACCTTACTACCAGTATTGTTCCCGTAGGTACATGGGTTATTTTACAAATATAGAATCAAGTCTCCACCCCCCCAATATGTTGTATTGAATTAATGCTGCTCATACGGTTCAGTAAAATGCAAGCATAGAGTTGGTGGTTAGTCGTATTGACGAAAGCAACCGTGTGGCTATCCAAACAGTTTACAATCCCGTCCGCCCTCGGAAAGTAATCAAACGACTCACCCAAGCAAACTTAATAATACGCGAAGTTAATAATAATACTAATAGTCGTGCTATCTTTACCTGGCAAGTGCGATGCAGTACCAAGCTGTTGGTGGGTGGGTTGTCGAGGACGACTAACACGTAACATTCCTTGCACTTGCTTTCTCTTATCTGTGAAGCAAACAGTTAGGCACCATACACAGCTATACTGCATAATCCCGAAGCTCTTTGTGTGCATGTCAAATGTCTTTCCGTTCATTCAGTTATGCATCCACAAGCGTACTCTGGATTACCCGATTCGATGTTCACGACAGACCCACATATACGATACCTTGCAAGGTTGGCCTTTTAGTTTCACTATTCTTGAAGTTGGCCACGCTAATGCGAAATCTCATCCTATCATATTACACACCCTTACCCTCTCATCTCACTTAATGTAGTTACTAAGCGGCTGGCCACGGTGAAAGGTTTCAGTTACCATGGACTCAGTTAAAATGTGTGATGCATCCAGTTTTTTAGGTAATACGGGGTAATAACTAAGAGTAGCTCACTTGCATCAATGGAATATGCATCGTGTGTGCAGAACGCACAACGCGTCAAAGCATTCCGTTGTTCATTACATCGCATTTTATAGATTGTATAAGCGTAGCACAAATAAGTAAACGCCAGTGATTCGTTCGCTGCTCGAGGCGGCATATATGCATACTTGATTCACCGGACCTTGACTGCTCATAGTAAATTCAGTGAACCCCATTGTGTGCCTTGTGGATACCTTTACCTACGTCATTCCTTGGCTCATCGGCTTAGGTTGGCGAACCAAAAGTCTGGGATGCATAGCACCCCTAGCCCCCTTCAGTGAGCGTTACCCAGAATTGTAGTGCGCTACAAAAATTCCCATAATTGCACCTGAAATATACCATCATGCCCAACTGCACGATGATTAAGGCCGTTGCAAATTGTTTTCTAAACGATCAACGCAATTTTCGGTTACCACGGTTACGGGGCAAAAGTGGAGCCACGCGGAAATCAGTAAACATTACCAGGCCGAGCTGATCTACTGAAGGCATCATCTACATCAGCCATTCTCGACGGGGGCCATAGAAAATTCCCGGGGGCCTGAGATGAGAAATTTTTTATGGGGCCAGGGGGGGGCCATAGGGTGCAGCGTTGTGAAAAGTGGGTTGTGCTAACGCACATAAAAAAGTGCATGTAAAAATAATTTTCTGATAGTTTCTCTCCGCACACTAAGCCCCACCGGTAACTACAGGTCAGTGAAACCAATAACGCGCGTGCACCTGTTTGTTTACTAAGTGTGTAAGCCAGATTGGACCGACTTTCTGTTGCGGAGCTGGCATAGCCCGCCAAACTTGCACAGATTTCGCCGGACTCCCCTTAACCATACCAACACCACACGGCGACTTAGACTGTTCAACAAACACCCTACTTGCCCTCAGCCATTTGAAACCTATCCACATTGAACCAACTAAGTTTTCCTCCGAACACTGACGCATCTATTGTGCAAGCTGTAGTTAACCTAGCGAACTCTCGTCAGTACACAACATTGCGTCAGTTACGGCACAAATCCACACTGACACTAACGGAGATTTCCCCAGGAGACTGTCAATGTGTGTCAAATTATGTTCCAGTCAGTCTTCCTCGTTCGGGTCTCATTGCGGTAGCGCTGCGTCACGCGTTTTTCGTCTTCACTCTCAGCTAGCAGTGTTCCACCAGTATATATTTCTAATGGTTATAAGGAAGGCGTGTTATATAATTATTGGTGTGAACATACATTTAACTGAAATTTAGAAAGGTTGTACACTACCGTCCCAGCTCGCCTGTACGCCTGGCTACTAAGTCACGTTTACCAGCGAGGGTCCGAATTCGAGTGGCTACTCTGCGGGTTTGGGGTACTATCTTACGTGAGGACGTCTGGTTGTTTTGGTGAGTATATATAACATAATGTACAAATAATGTTGACGGGAGAGCCTATGGTGCGCTGAGGCTAGTGGTGGCTAGATCTTGACAGATGGTATACCCACTGCTGCTACTGTTGTGCCATGGGCTCATGTCTTGGACGCCACCTCGTGGCAACTACTGGGTGGGAGTTGGGTTACGCCCTTCTACCTGCTAAGAACAAGAACACCAATCCGCAAGAGGCAGTGAACTAACCATGTGTTCGACCCACTGCCTTTCTGGTGTATATTTAATCGAAGGCTTTGGCTGAGAACCCGAGTCGTTCTCCTGTTAGGTATGGACGCCGTGCCGCTATGCTAGTACAAACCCCATCCTCTTCGGAGGTTAAGAAGTGGTCGGTGGCCCTCTTCCCGTAAAACAGTCATGGGAGACAACAGGTGTACAGGTTATAAGCTCACAGCTCGATTGGCGTAGGGCACGAGCGCCACGCATAGTCTCTGATGGTGGGAGGGAACCTCCAGGTGTTCAATGGTTTGTTACTGCCCGCCTCAAGCCAGGCAGCCCCTGGTCAAATTAGTGCAATCCCGCCAAAACGTACCTGCGTCTGGCCGTAGTCGCAGGTGAATATCATCCCACGGTCGCAAAACACATATGAATCGTTCCAGTATCTAAAAGGCTGCGTGTGACGGCCGTCAAGCAGATCCCAATCTGTCTCTGCAGTCGCACTCCCGAGCTGGATCTGCTCCCCACTGCCTTGTGGGTCAGGCTATTGAGCCAAAGGCTCCGGGTGGAGTCCCTCAAGCAAACCAAAACACAATCGCCACCTCGCGTGCGATTGCCCCACCAATGCAATCGTATGCCTGCGCTCAAAACACTCAGCATCGGGTGCTGGAATGTGCGCGCACTACTGGACCGGAACTCGAGTGAGCACCCCGAGTGACTCACTGCACTATTCCCGATGGAATTGGCGTGGCACAACATCGATATTGCGGCGTTCAGCGAGAGCCGGCTCGCTGAGCAAGCTAAGTTGCATGAAGCAGGTGCTGGCTGCACGTTCTACTGGGTGGGCAACATCATATCACCACCACGTGAACATGGGGTCGGATTTGCATTACCCGATTGTCTAAATGGCCGCCTGGTGGATGAACTAACAGGCATCAGCGCGCGACTGATGATTGTTCGCCTACGACTCGGAAGAGGTAAGTTTGCCAGGTAAGTTTGTCCGTACAGCCCGACCATGTGTTATCCTGATGACACACGTGGTCAATTCTACACTCAGCTATCCTCCGTGATACGGTCTGTGTTGAGGAGCGACTGCATACTTCTGCTGGGTGATCTCAACGCGCGCGTTGGGCGTGATGCATCGGCGTGGACAGATGTCATCGGTCCGCATGGCATTGGTTCAGCGAATGCGAACGGTGACAGGCTGCTCTCACTGTGCGCCATTCACGGCCTGATGATCACGAACACCCGGTTTGCACTGAGTGCGAGTGATATAGCAACTTGGACGCACTCACGAAGTGGTCACGCTCACCAGCTCGACTATGACATCGCACGCCAGCGTGATATTCGTGAAGTGCGCATGACACGTGTACTGCGTGGGGCTGAGTGTGGCACTGATCACAAGTTGGTGCTGATCCACCTGTACATATATTTTCGTAAATCTATGTATTGCACTCTTGCCGTGAATCGGCGTAAATTTAACAATCGCTCCCTCGGTACTGTGGCGAAATGTACTGAGCTGGAGAAAGCGATGGCTGCACGCCTGTGTGATGTGGAATGCATAGCCACAGTGGGCGACCTGTGGCACCACATTCGCGACCAGGTGACAGCTGCTGCCGAGGAGACCATCGGGCGCGCAAACTGTAAGCGGCCTGATTGGTTTGATGAGAACAATGCGACGATGGGCGCATTGGTGTCGGAGAAGAATGCAGCATTTGCTGCACATGTCGCAGACCCCAGTGACTTGGGAAGAAGAGTCAGTTTCGCAAACTTCGACGGCGACTGACCCGAGAGCTCCGTCGCATTAAAAATGCATGGTGGACGGAGAAGGCGAAGCAGATGGAATGCTACGCCGAACGCCGCCAACACAAGGAATTCTTTGACTCCTTGAAGGCGGTGTATGGACCGAGGTTGGAGCCGCTGAGGACGCTGATCGATGGTAGTTCAGGCGCTACCTGCACGCAGACTGCAGACATAATGCAGAGCTGTCAGAAAGCTCTTTGACTGTCTCTTGAACAACCGTTCAGAGATCGACTGGCCTACTTTGAACGGCCTGAAGCAGCACGATGTGAAGGCGAGTCTGGCAGACACGCCGACACTGGATGAGACGCAGAGAGCACTTGCTCAGCTGCGAAACGGCAAGTGTGCTGGTGCCGACGGGATCCCGCCTGAAGTATTGAAACACGGCGGACCCGCGTTGGTGACTGCGCTGCACCACTTGGTGCAACGCGTGTGGATTGAGGAGGAGGTGCCTGCTGAGCTGAAGGATGCCCTTGTGCTACCACTGTACAAGGCAAAGGAAGCAAGCAATGTTGCACGAATTATCGTGGCATCAACTTGCTGAGTTGTGTGGGCAAGGTGATTGCCCGAATCCTGCTCACCGCCTCGTCAGTCAGGTTGTGGAACCGAACGTGGCGGAAGAGCACTGTGGATTCCGTTCGGGTCGCAGCACCATCGATATGGTGTTTGCGGCTCGTCAGTTGCAGAAGAAGTGCAGAGAACGACACCAGCCATTGTACTCGCTTTTTGTTGATTTCACCAAGGCATTTGATACGGTGAACCGCGAGGCATTGTGGCTGGTGTTGGGTAAGTTTGGTTGCCCGCGTAAGTTTGTAAGTTTAATTGAATGTCTGCACAGTGGTATGCGGCGAGGGTGCAGCTGAGTGGAGAGACCTCGGATGACTTTGCAGTTGTCTCTGGTGTGAAGCAAGGCTGTGTCTTAGCTCCTGCCCTGTTTAATATCTATCTTCATGCAATGATGTCTTGTGCTTTTGATGCAGCTTGTGCTTACGGTGTTCGTGTGGAGCACCGTATTGATGGTGGGTTGCTGAACATCCGTCGTTTCGGTGCGAGAACCCTAGTCTGTGAGACAACTATCCGTATGTTGCTGTTTGCTGACGACTGTGCGTTGTTTGCACACAGCGCGGATGAGTTGCAGCACATGACTAGTGCTCTGGCTTCGACAGCGGCCAAATTCGGGCTCACCATCAACACAAGCAAAACTGTCTGTCTCTTTCAGCCTTCACCGGAGGTGCAATCTTCAATATTGTCGGAAAGCAGCATTGGTGATGACATACTGAAAACCCCCTCCCTCTTCTACTACCTTGGGTGAGTGATGTCGACTGACCAGTAGCTACACAGTGAGCTTCTTATCCGCATCTCTAAGGCAGTGGCGGCATTCGGGAAGTTAGAGAACCGAGTGTGGAACGAGAATCACCTTACCGTTGGCACGAATCTGATGGTGTACACATCCATGGTGCTGTCCGTTCTTCTATACGGCAGTGGAACGTGGACGATGTACCGACGGGATGTGTGATATCGCGTGCGGTTCCATTAACAATGTCAGCAACGAATTCTGCTCAATATTTAGAGCGACAGAGTTGCGGACACGGAAGTGTTGCGCCGAAGTGGAATATATGCAGTGGACTGCATACTTTTACTGAGAAACCTGAGATGGCTCGGTCATGTGTGGCGTACGGATTTGACGAGGATACCGAAGCAACTATTATCTGGTCAACTGAGTACTGGGAAGCGGCATGCGGGAAACCGAAGGTTCGTTACTACCACATGATCAAACTGAGCCTCTCCGTTCGTAAAGACTCTAAGAGTCGTGGGAGTGTTTTACAAGAGAAGTAGCATTGGGTAATTCAGAAGGATCGGGTTTGGATGGCCTAACACTCGGTGTGAGGCGCCCCACAGGCCGGCCCCCCCCCCCTGGTCGCCACACAGCCCCCCCCCACCAACCCCACCTCCCATCACCCCTCCCCACGCCACCCCCTCCCCCCCCCCCCCCCCATGTCCACCCATCCGCCTGTCTTGTTTTCTGGGGGGGGTAGCTCTGCGCTTTATGCAAATTAGAGCCTCTAGATATACGGTGCGTTAGGTATTTGACGCGGTGGGGGTCAAACCATTGTGTTACACGGAGGGGGCACAGGCACACACAACGAGTTAGTGGGGTCGCCGGGGTGTATTAGGCCCTTGGTAGAGCCCCGAAAGGACCACCGCTAGTTGCCCGCCAACACTCACTCCCTGCTAAGGGCGAACTCTATCATCCTTTTTATCACACGAACCGTTGTCACGTTATTGACCCCCCCCGCAAGGGCGGGAATCAAGTCACCATGCATGCAGAGACGGATGCGGCAAGTGCGGAGTCGGCATGCGCCCGATGGAGTGTTGTACTCTATCGACGACACGAGCAGGCACACACACCATGGTGCCACTCGTGACAGCCACATGCGGTTTGCGACTGACCTGAAGTCAAGGCAGGTTTCTAATAGATTTCACCTGTCGATAACTAGAAGTGGGTGAGGGGGTTGGGCATGAGGGGCTGAGGTCGGAAGGCGGCTTTCATTTTGGTTAAGTTGGGGGGGGGGGGGGGTGGCGGTGGTGTGGGGGGGTAACGGACAACACCACCCAGGGGGGACAGGGGGGGGTGGGGGGTTGGGATTAGACGCGCGGGCGCGGTACTTGCTTGTCACCGGCTTCGGGTTGTTGTGTGGGGCTTGGTAGTTGTCCCGTCCACCCTGTCGGCCAACAAACAGAATCTGAACCCCATATTCCCAACCAAATTTTAGGGCCTAGAGATAAAAAAACCCGTCCGCCGCCCCCCCCTCGCCCCCTCCCATCAGCCCCACCCGGAGCGACCCAGGGCCCCCCCCCCCCCCTCGTCATCTCCGGCGACTCCACACCCACACTCCCCCCCGCCCCCCCCCCCCCCCCCGCCCCCCCCCCCGCTAGTGAGACCCACCCTCCACCCTGCCCAAAGACCCACCCCAAAAAGGCCCCCACAAACCCCCACTACCCTGAACCGAACAAAACACCACCCCACCCAGAACAACGGGACGCCCACCCCTACCGAAGCGAAACGAAACAAGCGTCCCCTGTGGGAGAATCCGGAGGCCACGGAAACCGGGACACGACCTAAGACCATTTTGTTGGGTTTGGGACGCTGCAATGCCGAGACTTTTCATGCTTTCCACTTGTACATGCGTGTGACTTGCATCGCAAGGTCTCTTAGTTGTTGGCGGGGGGTGGGTTTTTTCATGTGTCCACTAATGCCTGTGTGTCGCTTATACATGCGGCCAGACCCGCTTGGTATCATATTAACGGGGCACAAGGGGGGGGTGGGGGCTAGGGGGAGGTCATACTGAGCTGAAGCCGTTGTAAAGGTAGATGGGACGCATAACATGTTTTTTTCTACACCGGTCGACTGGGGGGGGGGATTTTTTCCGTTTGTTTGATGGTGGGTGGTTATTTGGCATGGGTGGCTATTCATTCCGGTAAATATACTTTCTCTAAGAGGAGATCGTGAGTGGGATAAGGCCTGAACGTACGGGAAAGCCAGGAGGGGTGGTCGGGGGGGGGTGTATTGGTGTAAATCCAGTCACGCTACAGCATAGGGCGCCTAAGTGGTAGGGGGTGTGGGTTGGGTGGGTGTGGAGTGGGGGGGGGGGGGGGGGGTGCGGGGGGGGGGATTGCACCGGTGGGGAGGCGAGGGTGAGGCGCCAGGTGGATGCGTGGTGGACGGGGGGCGTAGTCTCCTGGGAGTGGTGGGTCTGTGTTAGCCTACTCTTTATTTGATTTTTTTTGTTATTATAACCTGTATTCTCTAGGGAGTGGCCGTGTTGTGTGCTTCCCAGGTGGGCTGCGCTTGATTGTCATGGATTGTGGGTCAATAGCGAGTGTGCTTCTCGAACGCGGTGTTCTAGTGGATAACAAACACACCTCCCCCGCCCACCCTCTCGATCTCGATCAACTGTTGCTAGGAGACAGTTGGTCGCGGCTGGAAGGAAACGGGGTGCACGGTCCTTTGGCATGTGTTTGGACTCGCGAAGAGTGTGGTCCAATGACATTCATGCGGTGGTCCGGGTGAGAGCCGGAGTCTTCTTACGATACCACTAAACTACCTCCCGCCGGGCTTGGTGTGCTTTGGAGTGGGGATTCCTCTTAAGCGAGCGTGTGGTGATTTTTACATGTGAGGGGAGGAGCGGGAGTGAGGGGTCCGGCTCGGGCATTGATGTTTAGGTACTGTGGGCTCCCATGCCACTCGTATTCCTCCCGGTTAATATAACCGTCGGGTGTTTACACTGAATTATGGGGCTGTGTTTGGTAGCTTGCGTGGTGCAGAGCGCTAGTCACACCATCGCTCTTTTTTTTCATTTAAACGGGCGCAGGCCTTCCGTGGTGGCGGTCTGGGATTAATGTTGGGTGTCTCTCTTACGGGACAGATCCTAATTGACAGGGCCCAAACATACGGGACGGCCGAAACAATAAATAAATAAGCACGGGCCAAACCAGCACGCCAATAACTACGACACTACAGGTGGTGGCGCCCCTAATTACGTGAATCAAGGTCATTCCATTTGGTTTGGCACATGACAGTGTTCGTTTTTATCTATAAACTATCAGCTTACTCACACTTTGTGTCATGACAGTAGGTATAGACGCTTGGGAAAAATATTCTTCATCTTGCTGAGTATGCCTAATATGGTCTGCTTCATCCACTTTAATCTTCATAACTCCCATTCCCCATGGAGGGGAGTTTGCAACAGACCCTGTACATGTTTGGTCACAACCTTCATGGCAATGAAGTCTTATCCGATAATAGACAGCACATCGGAATGATGGACATAGACCTCAGGGGTTGTGGCACTTGACCTGACGTTCCGCGTCGAAGCATTGTGGATCTTGGCTTGGGTTACCCCACAACGAATAAAGCACCGTGGCTTGATGGCCGCAGCCCACTGTCTCTTCCTCCCCTTGTGACCGCTCAGGACAACCCCGACTATGGACCAAAATCCCGCCCATCCTTACTTGTACCATGACCTAGTGTTCTCAAGGACAACCTTTGCAGTAGGTGCCGACGTCGTTTTTCCGTGTCTTTAACATAGAAACAGCTTTGTGTTTTGTAATCGGTGATCCTGTTGCCATAATGCCTAGAAGTAAATCGGGTTTTCCAACATGTTCTTAATATTAGATCTTTTTTATCCTGTGTCATTCAAATGCTATAGAGGCTCCGGTGGATTTCCCATGAGGTTATATTTCTGTGACGCCTTTTCGGACCCGAACCTTGTATGGCGACGCCTCGGTACGATCTATTTCTCCTTTCATAGTGCCAAATTACTTTCTGATTCATGTTTCACCGCGCATGGCCCTGAAACGATCCATTTTGCGGCTTGGATTAGAATAGAGTTGACTAAACCACCTAAGCTGAATTGTATTATGGAGAGGTTCACTAATATCTAAGAGAGACATCGGCGATTTCTGCAGTCACCAAACGTCGATCATGTTCTGGTCGGTATCGCTCTCATACTAGAATCTGTAATAATAT
>OX104063.1:224179717-224355403 GCA_944474145.2 Dicrocoelium dendriticum
TGGCGGATGGCCAAAGTGCACCTCACAGTTCAAATAAAAATGGAGGAAGTGCATTGTCACAAGCAATATTTCATGTCGCCTACTGATAGTGGAGTATAATAGGCTCCAGTTTCCATGGCTACAATATTTTGTCATACATATCTGAGAACTCTTCACTTATTAGTCAATCATTGGCTGCGGTGGTGCACATGAGAGGTAAACATAATATTTTTATTTTCTTGCCTAGTTTATCTGTG
Source organism: Dicrocoelium dendriticum (assembly GCA_944474145.2). NCBI lineage: Eukaryota > Metazoa > Platyhelminthes > Trematoda > Plagiorchiida > Dicrocoeliidae > Dicrocoelium > Dicrocoelium dendriticum. Next base: position 224,179,954 of record OX104063.1, read on the forward strand.
GCCGATCGATCAGGGACTACCGATTCCACTAACTCGCATATGGGCTAAGTCTCGTGTCCATTGGTAGCCACAGGGAAAGGGTCTACTCATGTTGCTTTTATACTATAGTTGACACCAGTTGGGAAGTGGATAGCCTTAAAGTGCGCTACCAAATGTCTTTGTGGGAAACTATCGTTTACTTATTGAATGAAGGCAACGAGCACCTACATAGTAGAATGTCGGTTTCTGGATTCTCTCAGTGAAAGTGTCATGTTTTGGAACCAATACCTTGCACTGTTCGGGTGGTCTGGTACTCCAATCTTCCTGTTAATGTCAAGGATCATGTGGAGTAGGTCATGCAAGCATGTCAACCTCAGCAAAAGTGCGATTTCGCTTCCTTCCAGACCTCACAATGCTGGGTAACCTTGAATTACATGGACTTGTTAAATCTCTCATTCCAAGTTAAATCGAAACTATGACTGGGTAGTAGAAAATGTCATCATCTACACAGTGACTTCATTTTAATTCACAAAGTTTTGTGGAACCCAGCCACCTTTGTCGCCACCTCCAGAAACGCAGCCACAGCCCCAACCTGAAGGGGCCACCAGCTGCCCATATATAGTTGGCTGGTATGTCACCGGAAACTTTTCTGCCAGAACGTGTGAACATTGTCATGTCCACGCTCAAGTTATCCAATTTTAATAATAACTCGACAATGTATTGCCATTTGCAATACTTGATATAATCTGCGTTCATCTGGAGAAGACAAAACGCAAACGAGCGCTGTGCTCACTAGCTCTCATGGAATCGGCGTAGGCGGCTTTACATTTGTCTGAATGGGAATATCATGGTGAATTCGCAGACACGTGGTTTAGCCTGCTGGCAACGTTTTTCGCTGAAGATATGCACCTCACCCGAACCATTCTACAGGATCCTTTAAAGTTTAGTACTTTTATCGTTATTCTGCCATCCTTTTATTTTCTTGGTGCACCCGACTGAAAATGGATCTTCACAAAACATATCATCTGAACTTGTCTACATACTATCTTTGGATAGCTAAAACGTAATTACCAATCCTCGTGTCTACACTGATTTGGTAAGCATATTTTGCAACTTACATTCTGCTCACACAGAAGTCACTTCGTCCATCTTGGGCAGACTTTATGACTAGCAGTTTGAGTGGCTACCATAAAGGGGTTCAAGTCTGGGAGGTTGGCGTAAAGAATCCATAGAGTACTTGAGCTGTTAGTTGCTGTATCGGTTTGCCAAACAATTTACCGCGGCCCCATCAGATAACCAGAATTTGATCTTACCAAACTTAAGGACCTACCACCGATTGAGAGCTACCCGTGCATTACATCCTGAGTTATGACAAATTATCCTGGTTCTCTTCAACAGTGCAAAATGGCGGGTTGGGTGCTTCGACACATTTCCGGGCTTTTTATACTGAATGACCTAGTTATCTTGCTTGGGACTCAGCGATTGTCCAACGCAGGTGACTTTTCGTCGTAACCGATGGGGACATAAAGCTCTTTTTTCTTAGCTGTGTTCCAACTGGTAGGATTTTACTTCACGGTATTTGTTGCATAGGGAGGTGTAATATGTATTCCCCTCGACAAAGTGTTGTTTGAGTACAGGCTGCTCCATTACCTTGACAGTGTAGCTTTGCGACGACGTGCGTTTGCGATGTTGTGCGTGTGTGTGTGTGTATACACACCTTGTGTACATCTGCATCAGGGTAACGAAGCCTTGGCAGTGGTGATTGTTGAACCAATCAGAGAGAGGTGAAATTGCGGTCACATGGTTAAAGGGCCAATCTAGTTGATGCACAGGTCAGAGCTGAAAATTTTGAACGGATGGATGAAAGGTCAGTGGAAACAGAACTACAGGTTCACATGGATTTGAATTGCCATCTGAGGGTGTGCATATGTATGGTAACAGTTAGGAACGCACGAAGTGAGAGTGCGAACGAGAGAACGAGTGACACAGTCAAAGCAGGGAATGTAAGTTAGACGTTACGCACACACACACACACACGTTTCAAATTTGTGACCATTCTCCGTTTCCTTTGGCGTCGTTGAACAGGCAATCGTAGGGGTTGTTTTTTCACGGCTTCATCGACATAGCGAAGTGAGAGAATGGGCGCATACACACACTCGTCTGTACGTCGCAATCATCGCCGCCCCTTACCTCGACCTTGTCATATCGTGGAATCAAAATGCATCGGCACCCTGTGAAACTGAGATACCTTTCCTGGTGTGAAGTCAGGCAGGCTGCATAATTTACACCGGGACTCTTGGTGGATAACGAATTCGCACCAGCAAAGTCGGTGCACGTGTGTGGGAAACTCGCTCAGTAGACGAACTGGTACCGTCAACAAAACCAAGATTGCTTCAAAATAAACGAAGTAAGTCGCTTGGTTAGATTTGATCGCGAATACGCGTTTTTAAGCGCATTTACGGTATCAATATCAGCGGGCCAGTATCATCACTCGACCCACTAACGTACTCAGCTATTTGACGCATATGACCTAATGGGACAAAGTTCTGTGTACGCCTGTAATTGGTGAGCAACTGCTGAGTTGCATACAGTTATGTGCGAACATTTCATAGTATGCTACTCGTGGAGTCTTAACACAAAAACGGATTCTAGAGAAGTAGATCCCGGTGCTGGAATTAACTGAAAAATTTACGCAACTGATCTACTTTCCCTTTAGAATGACGATCCAAGTTTTCATGTTCATATGCAAATACTGGTGAGAGGATACTTTACCACTGGTGTGTGTGCAGCAAACAGGCTTGCTCGTTTCATTTAACTGGCCGCATTTTGACCGTGCGACTACGGCGGCATCAGTATGAGCAGATTTTAGTCACGCCGGATTGCCATTTGTGTACTCAATAGCTGTACAGATTCTAAAGCATCTAGTACCGGAATACGGCATAGTATAAAATAAACGGAATCACAAGTGGGATAGGTTTCGAAAAGAGAATCCAATTTCGTCGTCATTTACTGAATTGTTTTTAGCCTAGTGATGGCTTGTTTCTATATTTGTAAAGGAAATATGTGAGAGGAATACACATATTGCTCTTAGTGCAGGTCGGTCAGCTTAGTCGCCGAACTCTCGTCTTTGATATCTTCGGAGTCTTTGTTTGACAACGACAGGTTAACGATCAGTGACTGAAATATCAGCTAGATGGCTTTTGTAGTAAGAATGCACTCTGAGGAGCGAAATGCTATGGTTCTTAAGCTAAAAACTATAGACAAGGGCTGTACATCTTACAGGCATGGAGCCTATCCATGTCAAGCTTAAAGCTCTATGCGCAAGAATCATCTTCTTTTATATGAAGCGACCCAAAAGCAAAATTTCAATTGAACACTTCCTTTTTCTTGTGTCAAGTGTCGCAGGGTAGAAGGTTTAATAAAACGTCTTTTCAAGATGCATTTCTTCATGTTTCTTGCCCATTCTTTGTCTTGTCTGGAAAAGGTTGCTGACCCATCAACGATGCACACCTTAGACGTGGTCCATGTGCCTTTCAGGTCTCCCGCATCCGTTATGAACATGAGCGAGCTAGCAACAGTGACGTGGTTTCAGACAACCCAATCAAAATCAAGGTAGTGCGAAACGGGTCGTGGAAGTTTATGATTCATGAGAAAATTTGGGTCATTTTGGGTCTCAGCTCAGTCAAACAGCGTTCTTTCATTAGAAGTCTGTCTGAACTATTGTTGAAAGATAGGGCAGTTCGATCAAGACACCTACATGGTTCCGCTGGAAACAACGGTAGTCAAGTGCTTGTGCTGCGACGGTGCAAAAGTTCCTCCCTGCATTGTACATGGATATGATTTTAGGCCATCATTCATACTGTAGACTGAAGTGTTTTCCTACGCTACTGCCTTGTACACAGCATGCTATAGATGCATATCGAAGTGAATAAGTGACAGCGATAGACAAGACAGATTGGTGGAAACGCCACCAAGATTCAAATCGTTTCAAGTTGCAAACATATCTCCGTAATCTTATACGCTCGATTATTGTTACCATATACTCGATGCTCAACAAAAGTAAGCCACGTGGCAGTTAAGGCACGGTAGAAGCTAAGAATTACTAAAATATGCAATGGTTATGCTTCAAAATCTAGTTACACTTATTAAAACCTGTTGCCAGAAGTATTTGAGTGCAAAAAGGAACCTAACAACTGAGCTTCAGACATCCCCCTAGGTATCCAGTTTAAAAATTTGGACGGATATATAATGAGTTGGCCTAGACAACGACCAATTTATGCCACAGTTAGTTCAGGAAACTTTGCCAATATAGTGTGGATGGTAACCGAGTTAAAACGGACGGAATGATTTATTGAATGTGCGGAAATCCTACCCAGTGGCTTTAATACGACTAAGAGTGCGCAGCCAGGTCTACGCTGATTCTCTAAGTAAGTTTTTCAACCAGTCACATGAACAGGGTTTCACTTCCTTGTATACGGGAACGGTTCTTCAACTAAAACGTACGAAGCTGACTAGGGATACCAAGTTGATTGTCCGGTGCCCGGCTTGGAAACTACATTAATAGAGACAGATAATATTCAGCTCCGTTTGCAATGATAGTTCTGATTGCAGCGACCTTGTGTCGGTTTGAAGACTACGGGTAACGGACTATGCAATACTCATAATTTCAATGGGGCTTCCTAACTCCGCGCTCTCCGTACAGACGAGGATGGAGATCAAAATGGAAAAGTATCAGCAGACTTTGGAGTGCAGCTGAAGAACTAGTGTTGGTGGATCAATGAATAAGCACTTGACTGCCATCATAGCTTGTTGTCTGAGGTATACATGATAGAAATGTTCCAGCAAACTCGTAATTTGAGCAGCGTTCCACCAAAAGCTATCGCCCACTTTTGGGACCAAGTTATTAATATCGCCAGTATGCTAACCAGCGTGCCCCATACTGAGACTGATGTCGCATGCATGATGCTTTTTCACCGCAGTTGGGCTAAACCAACTTACACTTAAACTAGGTCTTTTTAAATGTGGATAAAACTTATTACATTTTATTTTATTTTTGTTCTGCTTACTTTATACTCTGCTCCCAACTTACACACGTGTCGCTTGCAAATTGTGGTGAACTTTCTTAATTTTATCGCGTGGTATTTTTTAAAATAACTTTCGGACATTTTGTACTTATCGCTTATTCACATTTAACAAATTTCTTCCATATGCTCATTTAGCGAGTATTTACGTCGTCATATGCGTTTACTTTATTCGATATCGGCATTTCGAAAGATTGGCTGTTGTTTGACATCCCAGGTGTGGCTGCGCTTGATGTGCATGTTGACAAGGTGCCTACCTGCCTATTACCCACTACCTCGTTCATACTGGCTCCAGGAGACAGTTGGTCGTTGCTGGAGGGGACCGGGTGCACGGTCCTTGTGGCCGTGTTAGGTTCAAAGGGTGGTTCCATGCACTCAGTGTGGAGTGGACTACGGTCCAGCCACCGCTTTGTGTGCGGTTGATTCCCCAAATACAGCGTGCTTGTGTTTGCCTGTGAAGGAGTGTAGGCCGGCTCCGTTGATGAAACGTGGCTCCCATCCGCATGCCTCCCAGTCTTATTCCTTTGGGTTTACACTGGATATGGGGTGTGTGGATGGAGCTGTGTGTGATGCAGCGCAAGCCATCCATGGTCCCTCTGTAGGCGCAGGCGTCTTGTGGCTGGCCACAGTGACAGGCAAATCCGAAACCACATGCCGCCAACCATGCTAACCAGCGGGAATGATGGAGGTATCTTATCAGTCATCCATAAGTAACGTTGTGTATAAATCTTCCTACAAGAAAGTGGATCAGACTCTCGTTGTTTCAGCAATCTTGCCTTGTAGTGTCTGATGAATTTAGTCAAAGTGTACAACTCCATGCGAACGGAGCCGAAAGAAATAGCGGGTTAACACTTTTTACTATACTAACCTTACGGTTTCCCGTGCGCAGCCAATATAGGAGTTGCTACTGTTTACAGCCACTGATGCTGCAATGGTAAAAATTTTAAAAAGCAGACAATGGAAAAATCTTGTATTCCGTGAACAAATCGCAATTTCAAGCAGCGCCACCTTATTTCTCCACATTCCAAACTGGCTTCAGATATCCCTGAATATAAGATAGGGGAGACTATGAAAGACCCTATATGATGAGAAAATGGTACATATATTGTATGGTTTGGCACCTTGACAAACCGGAAGGGTTCCTGTATAAGTCTTACACGTTTCGCTCTTCTTTACCAAGACGTGTAGTCGTTATACGCTTTGCCATCCCCACTCTTAACGCAGTCACTTTTAGCCGGTAAATAACGAAGTAGTGTAACATCCAACAATCGCTTATATTTCGTTCGAAGCAATCCCAGCTCAGTGTTTTTGCACCTCCCATAGGTTACCAAGGTGAAAGGGTTTCTGGCCCACCAACTCACCAGTTACTTAAATGGATGATGGAAAATCAGTAAAATTAAAAGCCCCACACAGATCGGGGTCGCTTCTCATCGCACACCAATCAGGCTTGGCGACATCAGGTTCCGGATTTGCCTGTCATTGCGGTCTCTTGGAGACAGTCACAAGACGCATGCGCCTACAGAGGGACCACGCGTGGCTTGCATTGCACAGCCCACAGTTCCATCCACACACCCTCATATGCAGTGTAAACACTATCCTACAGACGTAATATTGGATGGCTTCTGCTGGAATGAACTAAGTTATTCATCTGTTACGATGGCGCTGACGAGAAAGCATTTAGCACTCCAGTTGCTTTGCAGCTACACTTGGTGCGCCGAACATGCTTTTAAAATCAGCACTGAATTTAGTGCACAAAAAGCGAAGGACTCTCCCTCCTCATAGTAACTAGTCTGTCGGCATGGCCATTGCTAGAAGAAATTTTTATTCGAAGTACGTTGAATTTTATAAGTGATTTATTCCAGTTTGAAGGCGAACGGCCCAATGTATTGCTCGATCTTCCGATTGGAAGTAGTAGTAAGCCTGAGTAACTGAAAAACTAAACAGGATATTAGCTTGATTTATCACCGGTAACATAGTAGGCGCTTGACAAGCACCGTAGGATGGTTGGAGTGAAATGAAAATTAAGAGCCAAAAGATAAGTGTATCATCATTTAAACGTCCACCGATTTAACTGCACTGCTGCATAACGATTGTTTGAAATGAGAATGGAATGTGGTGACATAAAGTAATATGGGAAACAGTCATAGTTCACCTACTCCGTGAGAGGAAAACATGAAATAACAACACTCACTCGTGTGACGCTGCATTTGACCGATGTAATATGTTAATCCAGTTTAGATACATCCAACCTACCACACGAACACTTATTCATGTTGCTTAACAGCCACGTTGCGGACAGAACCATTAAGCACACGGTCTGGTTCTCGTAATTACGTCCTTTAAGTGAAACGTACTATATCAAGCAATGCTAGTTGGAAAGCGCTTCATGAAGGCGTTTTTTGAAAGGCATTAAAATAGCTGGAAGGGTGATACTGCTACTGATACTGATTAGTAGCAGCGAGTAGAGCATACTCTGTGTAGCTGCATCAATTGTCGCTCTTGGACATTAAAGTATTAATTATCGTTCCGCTCTCTATATTTAGCCTCTGCAAAGTGTTTGTCTAGAAGCTTCTTAAATTCGGCCACTGAATTCGCCTCTATTATCGGCTGCTGCAGGTTGTTCCAGGTATTCACCACTCTACGTTCGAAACAGAGTTGGTGAGCTACCCGCTTCAACTGCGGTACGATAAGTTTGTACCGGTGTCCTCGCGTGCTGCTTGGTGTGCGCAGATGAAGCAGTTGTCTCAACTTGGGGTAATCACTCAGACGTAATATCCGGTGAGTCATGATTAGCTCAACCCTCAGCCGACGATATGCTAGGGTGTACAGCCCTAGTTTCTTACATCGGTCTTCATATGGCATACCTCGTAAGTTGGGAATCAGCCTAGTGGCTACATGCTGCACCCGCTCAAGCTTTTCTACCTCGCCCAGTGTGATGGGACAATATGCGGGGGAGTCGTACTCTAGCATTGGTCGTATTATCGAGACGAAGAGGTGAGTGGCAATCTCTTCGGACCAAGTGCTGAAGCTGCGCCTGAGCGCCCAAAGCATCTGAAAGCTGTTTTGGTACAGCCTATTCGTGTTGTCAATGGACTTTAGGTCGCAGCGTGAGAGCACACCGAGGTGGCGCACGAGAGACGCGGGATGCAGCGGTTGATCAGCCACTGTGTACGTTCGGCTGTGCTCGCATTTACCCAACCTCATGCATTGCGACTTAGCAGGGTTGATCGGAAGGTTAACCTCTGTAGACCATGTTGAGAGGCTGTCGAGATCTTTGTGAAATAAATCACAATCATTGAGTGTGCGGATTACTCTCCAGACCTTCAAGTCATCTGCGAACAACGCACATGGTGATTGGAGTAGCTTAGGCACATCGTTTACATGGAGCAGAAACAATATCGGCCCCAGTACAGTGCCTTGGGGCACGCCGCTGTTCGACGGATACCAGTCCGTTAAATGGTTGTCCACCTGGACTCTCCACTTCCGACCCACAATGGAATTTCTGATCCATTTGTGCAGTGAACCACCAACACCGCACATCCTCAGTCTGTCAGGGAGCACTGCATGGTTAACCTTGTCAAAAGCCTTACTGAAGTCAATGTAAATGACATCGACTGAATGGCCTTGGTTCATCGCTTGTAACCACTCGTGCCTTGTCAACAGTAGGTTGGTGATGCACGAGCGACCTTTCATGAAACCATGCTGTGCGGAGGTCAACAGGTTTTTCGACTCGAGAAGCTGCAGAAGGTTCTTCTTCACGATCTTCTCGAGCGTCTTTGCTAAAGCAGCAGTCAGGCAGATCGGTCGGTACTTATCCACTTTACTTGGGTTACCACCTTTCGGTATAGGCTTTACGACTGAGCATTTCCAGTCGTCTGGTAACAGTCCAGTAGATAGTGACCTGTTAAACAGTTCAGTTACAGAAGGCGCGATGATGGCCGATAGGGACTTGAGGATCAGTGGGTGTATACCATCTGGCCCAGCAGGCTTTGTCCAGTCAAGATTTGCTAGAAGGTTGCACACATCCTCAATATTGCAGTCCAGGCTGTTAAGTTTGGCTGGTGCGGTACTCGTCGAACTCGTTACAGACACCTGGTCACTTGCAAATACGGAGGCGAAGTGCGTCGCCAATGCGGACGCACGATCTATACTCGAGGTTAGGGGCTATCCATCGGAGACTTCTAACACTGGGACATTGGCTACAGGCCTCAGGCGCCGCTTCACGTATGCAAAGATCCTCTTGGGAGCAGTTTTTGCGGAGGCTGCAAGCTCCTCTTCGAAGCTTCTGCGTTTTCTTGCTTTCGCGTCGTTGCAGCGATTTCGCTGTACCTTATACGCATTGTAGTCCTCATCAGAGCCAGATAACACGAACTTGTTCCATAGTCTGCGTCGTCGTTGGGCCAGTTTGTTGTACTCTTTGTCGAACCAATGTGGTTTGACTGGCCCAACTTTTCGAAATTTGGGGGGTACATCTCGGGCGCACAACGATTTTACTCCCTCTTTAATGATAGTCCAACAGGTTTCAATAGATGAATGCTGTGGTAAAGACCAGTCCGTCTGGCTCGCTGCTCGAATGAGGCCATTAAAGTCCGCCTTCCAATAGTTGAAGGTTGGCTCCTGTGGGGGAGAATACGGCAGTAGTAGTTCCATGCTGCCCATGATCATCAAGTGGTCGCTCGCTCCCAGAGGCTCTAAGACTTGAATTTTATGCACACGCTGCTCACAGCTAGTCAAAAGTAGGTCTAAGCATGATGGAGTCGAGCGCGCAGTAATGCGTGTCGGTTGGTGGATGTGCTGTGTGGCCCCAGTATCAAATAGCAACTCCGCGAGTTTGAAGGGCGCTCCACCTTCGGGACGTCCGGAAAGAGAAAAGGATTTTTCAAAAAGCAAGTCCACTGTAGTGCCTGGCAAGTTTGCTCTGGTGGCTCTCAGTTTGGTATGTTGGCTCAGATGCAAACGGTCGCGACAGCCGTGAGTTGGGTTCGTCAATATTATGTAAAACATGAGGTCTCCTCGCTGACGTTGTAATATGATACAGATTAGGAAACCAAAGCAGCCGAAGCGAATAATGAACATTCAGAATAGAGAGCGAAAAGATAAAAATCTGTGTCGCTCCAACGTAGATGGATCGGGCACATGCGCGGAATCATGTCGCTAATTCCTGCGCGGTGGCAACCTATTGCAGCTGCACTACATACCCGGGTGCGATGCACTCCCTATACCTGCAAGTCCGCAAAGTGGACGTCAAGGAATCCCTTAAATTCCGACACCGATTTCGCCTCGACTAGCGTCACCGGCAACCTGTTCCAATATTTCACCATTCGAAGCTCGAAGTATAGAGGGTGTGCAATATCCTTTAAATCCGGTACCACTAATTTGTACAGGTGTCCGCGTGTGTTGCATGGCGCGCGAACATGCAGCAGCAGCCTCTACATAGGGAAGTGGCCCAGGTGCAATATCCGATGCGTCATTATGAGATTAACTCGAAGCCGACGATACGACTGGGTATACAGTCCTAGTCTTTTACATCCGTCCTCATACGACATACCCCGTAAACTGGGTATGAGCCGGCTAGCTACATGCTGGACCCGTTCCAACCTCTGCACCTCACCTATTGTGATCGGACAATAAGCAGATGAGCCTCACTTAAGCACCGGTCTTATTATGCAAGAGAACAGATAGGAATTAATCGCTTCAGACCAAGTGCAGAACCTGAGTCGAGATGCCCAAAGCAGGGGTAGTCCGTTTGCGTACAGTTTGTTCGTGTTGTCGGCAGACTTCAGATCACAAGATGAGAGTATGCCTATATCCTTTACGGAACTGGTGGGATGCAGCGGTAGACCGCCAGGGTGTACGCATGCCCATTACCACCCCTGCTCATGCTTATACTCGAGGAGTTGGCCTGGTTGACCGGTAGGTCAACTTCTATGGACCACCTGGATAGGTTGTCGAGATTCTGCTGAAGGACATCTCAGTCATCAGGAGAATCAATGACTGCACATCTTCAAGTCATATGTAAACAGCGCACAAGGCCACTGAACAAGCTGAGGCCGTTCGTTGATATGGATCCTAAATGAAATAGATCCCAGCACTGTGCCTTGGGTTACACCGCTAATGGACGGATAACAGTCCGTTAGGTGCTCATGCACCCGTACCCGGTTTCACTCGCATAAACGAAGTACCTCAGCAGGATCTCGAGAACCTATCCAGGTGGTCCATAGAAGTTGACCTACCGGTCAACCAGGCCAACTCCTCGAGTATAAGCATGAGCAGGGGTGGTAATGGGCATGCGTACACCCTGGCGGTCTACCGCTGCATCCCACCAGTTCCGTAAAGGATATAGGCATACTCTCATCTTGTGATCTGAAGTCTGCCGACAACACGAACAAACTGTACGCAAACGGACTACCCCTGCTTTGGGCATCTCGACTCAGGTTCTGCACTTGGTCTGAAGCGATTAATTCCTATCTGTTCTCTTGCATAATAAGACCGGTGCTTAAGTGAGGCTCATCTGCTTATTGTCCGATCACAATAGGTGAGGTGCAGAGGTTGGAACGGGTCCAGCATGTAGCTAGCCGGCTCATACCCAGTTTACGGGGTATGTCGTATGAGGACGGATGTAAAAGACTAGGACTGTATACCCAGTCGTATCGTCGGCTTCGAGTTAATCTCATAATGACGCATCGGATATTGCACCTGGGCCACTTCCCTATGTAGAGGCTGCTGCTGCATGTTCGCGCGCCATGCAACACACGCGGACACCTGTACAAATTAGTGGTACCGGATTTAAAGGATATTGCACACCCTCTATACTTCGAGCTTCGAATGGTGAAATATTGGAACAGGTTGCCGGTGACGCTAGTCGAGGCGAAATCGGTGTCGGAATTTAAGGGATTCCTTGACGTCCACTTTGCGGACTTGCAGGTATAGGGAGTGCATCGCACCCGGGTATGTAGTGCAGCTGCAATAGGTTGCCACCGCGCAGGAATTAGCGACATGATTCCGCGCATGTGCCCGATCCATCTACGTTGGAGCGACACAGATTTTTATCTTTTCGCTCTCTATTCTGAATATTCATTATCCATTGTTCAGTCTTAGTGGAGTGGGTCATTACCGAGATGGATAACCAGGTAGGAAACTGTAGCCCCTTGTTTTCCGGTTCGATTGGCGGCTCTCCATCTAAAGCACCTTCAGTGGTTTGTTCTCATTGACGTTGAATTTTATAACAGTAACACATGTTGGCTAACTTGAAGCTAATTTCTATGGGCTTGTGACCGACGTAAACGATATGAGGGGGGAACTGCGTGTACGTTCGTTTTCTTGTACATCATACACTACTGTTCGCTTAGTGTTTGACATTTAACAAGCGCAACCACAGCCGGTATGCAACAAAGCATTTCACCGCCTTGCCGCGTTTTTTAATACACAAACACTTCTTTAACAGTATGCGCACGAATTTGCCCACAGCAACGCTGTTGGTCCTGGTTATGCCGAATTACACACGCGCATACACACACACTTGCACTTGCATCATCAAATTTAGTTTGTACAGTAGATTCCATTTCACGATTGATGTGTGTGTGTGTGCGTGTTGGTTTATGTCAGTGGGCCACTTATCGTGCACAAACAAGAATGCGGTTCATGGTGTGCACAGCGGAGGTTCCGACTTGACAGATGGTCATGACGCTGATGCACCAACCTGATTTCACATTTGAACTGAAAACTTGATGTTTCCTGGAGCCAGTAGCTCCGAACGTCTCGATAGAATTTTGCCGAGCGGACAAGTAAACGGATGCCTGAAAAGTGATTGCCTAATGTTGCCATTGCCATTTATTCGGTCGAATATAAACTACAAGTGGCTTGCTCCGGTCATGTAGTGATGGAATTCGTTGTCTAATTCATCAACTTTGATACATGCGTGGGCACTAATTCAGTTCAGCCTTGACAACACTGCTCTCGCCCGAGGCAGTGCACCACGTGTGTAAACTACTAAACTGTGGATTTTCACCTGTATGCTAGAATGAAGGGATTGTGAATGATTTCTCCTCGCAGCACGCACACGCACACACACACGACGGTTTAATCCCACTGGCGGCTGTACTTGAGGTTCACTTTCACAAACACGATTTCGCTACGTTCTTGAAATGTTGAGTTCCAATGGCAGTTTGACTAGAATGTTTGGGGGCGGTACACCCCACTTCTACTGAACTGGATGTCAGACTGTGGCGATACACAACCGCGCCATTGTAGCGGTGATGGTGGTGGTGGTGGTGGCAACTGCAAGAGTGGGCAGGTTGCATGAACATCCGGCATTTTTCAACTACAACATGCAGTGTAAACCACTGACACATACAGCCAGCAATGGCCTTGCTGATTGCGGCGGTGCTGGTGGCGCGCCGGAATACATGTGTGTTAGTTACCCGTGTGTAAAACCAAACGCACACACATATATATACGTATAGATATATACGACCACATGCGGCATGGCAGCAGCCGATTCAGGCACCTGTGGCGGTTGCCAACGCAAAACATTCATCATTCTCTTTATTCACATTCACGATTGTGCCCATAGTTGATCACGAAGGTTGTGCTAGCCACATGGTTTCAGCCGATACAGTTCCAGGCATACCACGCACACACCCACCCACACACACACACACATGTCCCCACATCCCACTTCCGGTACGGGGAGTGCGCAGCCCAGCGCAGCGTGAAAATTTGAAAAGTTGGACCCACTAAACGTTCAGATTGCGAGATGGCTTCCGTGGTCCGATTAGTCGAGGAAGGAGAGGTTTGCTGACCAACGGAAATTCCCGCATTTACGCACTCGGCCTGTTTCCAACGCTTCCATGTTCGTCTAGGTATGACCGTATGGTGGACTTTTAAGTGTAAGTGATTAATCGTCTGGAGTTCACTGTGTTGCCGTCAGAGGAACGTCCCGTTTATTGCCTCCATTTTAATGCGACGTGTGATTTAAGCTGTGCCAGCAGTATTGGCTATCGTTTCATCAACGACTTATTTTCACCTCGCGGTTTCCGGTGAACTAATATGATAGAGGGATGTTGAGTGAACAGAGGACTGAGTAACCAAAGCTGAGAACTTGGGATTGTCCCGGAAACCATAACAACGTTACTTCTTTGGTTTGCAGAAGGCTGCAAAGTCAGCGATTTCCAGCTACCTACGTGACGTACCGTAAGAGGTGAACCTGATTGATTAAAATTGGTGTGGCTCACGCCTTCAGATAAGCTAGGGACCTTACAGTAGTGCCTTTTAGTGGCAACTTAATACAGAAGAGAAAATCGGGAAAGTTACAATACACAGCCACCATCAGATTCCTTCAACGGCCTCCATCCAAACTGCATGATCAGTTGGTAGCCCAATGCCTTATCTTCAAGCCACCAGTTAGTGGCATTTACTTGCTTTTCTCAACTCGTTATCAAACTTAGTTCTAGCCCCATTGCCCATAGCTCTGCAACTGACAAGGATTTCGCATAGCCACGCGCTTGAACTAAAAAAGAAAAACACTTTCCCACCTTGTGCATGAAAAATAATCCGGTTATCGAAACGTAACGACAAATACCTGAGAGTTGGGGTGTGTTCCATGGTACTTTAGGCCCAATCAAATCAGTCACTGTATTTGTGAGTTAAAAGTTACGTTTATCCCCATTTTACCTGATTTGGTAAACTCATGTGCAGTGGTTAACCGAAAAATGTAACAATCCTTGAGAGCACAGTTTTCATGGAGAGTGGAACAAACCGTGTTCGTGAAAGAGAACCAAGTACAAAGTTAATCACTGACACAGCAGCATTCTCTAACCTTCAGGCTTCTTAGTCGTTGCGTGCAAATTTATAGGGAATCTGTAAAAGTATGAAATTGTTGCTTGCTTAGGTGGTTATTTATCAGGGTTCTTCCCTCCTCTGTTCCGTATAACATTATGCAAGAACGCATATAGCGCATATAGCATATATAATGAGCTCTGTGTATTCCCGGATGTGGTATATTTGCAACATGCTCAGCTCTGTTGATCAAGCAAACAACCTCCGTCGTGAGTCTTGTCGGTGGAGCCAACAATACGCGTCTCAAATGCTCAAAATTTGCATGCGTCTCCGTCTTCCACTTCCCCGCTCTTCTCCTCTTCGCCATCCTCACCGTCATTGGTGGCGGGTCATATTGTCACTTAAGCATCAGGATTATAGGTGGTGCCACAAGTGCAGTTGTTATGAAGGCCGTCGCAACGAGACTGGACCTTAACGTGGTGCGACGGTTTGCGTACCTCATTGACCCATTGAGCTATACTGGGTGATGCCTCCGAGCATCTTGAGAGCTACTCCTACCAGGTTGGTCAATGGTGAGAGGTCAGACAAACTCAGTCTCCTGGTCCTCCAGGTTGGGGGTTTGAAATGGGATGGCGTCCATTTCTGTAAAACTAAATCACTGCCACCCCGCTGCCTTGCGGACAGGCTTTTGAGCCAAAGGCTTTGGATGAGGACCCTAATCGTCCTCCTGTCTAGGTCTGGGCGCCCTGGCAGTATCCCAGCCCACATACAACCATGATATTTTCTTCAAACATAAACTTCATCCTGCATCGGCCGTCGCGCAGATTATCAAGGGTCGCCTTATCTGCTGCATACAGCAGGGCGGATAAGCGAAAGCATGCTACTGCTGGCGCCTCCCTTCTTTCTTTTCCACCTTTTTCTCTTACTCCCATCCCGGCCCCCATTACTAACCTTCCTTCTATAATTCCCAGCTTAATTGACAGCAACCGAAGTACTACTGGAGTAGAACCATCTGCAGCCACCATCCCACAGCACCCATCGGACGCCTATCGGCAAAAATTCCTTATAAGGCCACGCTGTCCCGTTTCCATGGCGACATTCAACGTCCGCACTCTAAGACAAACAGGTCAGCAGGCTGCACTCGCACGCACCTTGGACACACTGGGTGTTGATGTGTGTTGTGTGTCCGAAACTAGGATTAATGACCCTAACGGGGTTATTGAATTGACTGCACCCGGCTTATCCTCTCGTTATTGGTTGCACGCATCCGGAGACGCCGATGCGGCACTCACGGGTCAAGCTGGTGTAGGTATCATTCTCAGCTCCAAGGCTGAGTCATCGTTGGTTGATTGGATTCCGGTGAACAGCCGTTTATGTGCAGCCCGTTTGACGACATCAGCTAAGGTGAATTCGCGAAGTAAAACAAAACGCTGTTTGTTTGTGATTTCTGCTTATGCTCCCACGGACTGCAGTTCCAATGCAGTCAAGGACACTTTCTATCACGAACTGAACACGCTGCTACGCAGTGCTACTAGTTCAGATATTATAGTACTTGCAGGGGATATGAACGCACAAGTAGGGCGTCTGAGCTCTTCAGAAGCTCAGCTGGGTGGTAAGTATGGACTTAACGCCGAACGGACTGACAACGGCGAGCGTCTGCTGCAACTGTGTGCGGAGCACCAGTTGTTTCTTACTAGCACTGCTTTTAGACACAGTGGGCGCCGAAGTGCCACTTGGCGTCCACCTGTAGCTGGTCAGCGATGGACCCAAATTGACCACATAGCCCTAAGTTACAGGTGGCGCGGTTCCATTCTGGATTGCCGCTCGTACTGGAGTACCTGTGTCGACTCTGACCATGCCTTGGTGCGCTGTCGTTTCTCCATGAACTTTACCGGAAGGCGCACAAAGCGTCTCCCCCGATTGGCAACGGAGAAATTGTCCCAGCCCTCTGTCAGGCAAGCCTATCAAGAAGCACTGCATAGCGAACTCTCGCTGTCTTGTCCTAATGATACTGAACTTCAGTGGAATAGGATCTCGGCCACTATGCACGACGCAGGAGCATATGCTTGTGGCACTATCAGTCGTCATCGCACCAGTCACTGGATATCCGAGAGGTCCGTGAACCTTTTGGAAGCTAGAAGGCACCTCCCGGCTGGTTCTGAACACAATGTGACCAGACGGGCTATTAGGCGTGAACTAAAGCGGAGCCTACGTGCTGACAAGGAAGCCTGGTGGACCAGTCGGGCTCAAGAAATGGAGGAGGCAGGAGCAGTAGGCAATTACCGGAAGCTCTTCCAGCTAATACGCACCACTGGTCCGAGAAAACCAGGCGTCAGTGAGACAATCAGGGACAGCGCGGGTGCGCTCATACACAATAAGGAGCGCTGTATGGCTCGTTGGGCTGAGCACTTTGAACATCAGTTCAGCTGGCCCTCTGCTCCCGGACCTCTTCCTACTCAGGTGATGCAGGACGAGCCATGGACGGTTAGTTTAGAGCCTCCGTCGGAGGCCGAGGTCCGAAACGCGATCACAGCCCTCAATCGTTTTCGTGCCGCTGGCCCGCATTCCCTACCACCTGCACTATTTAAGGATGGAGGTGAGGTCCTCTGCAAAGCACTGACCTCCCTATTCGAACGTATCTGGAACGAAGAGAGTGTGCCGGCTAATTGGAGCGAATCGATTGTAGTGGCAATATACAAGAAGGGCAGTCGCACAGACTGTGCGAACCACAGGGGTATTAGCCTAACGCCAGTTGTGACAAAATTACTGGCCTCGATTATCGTTCGTCGCCTCACTGCAGAACGGGAATCACGGATTAGGGAAGAGCAGGCCGGTTTTCGCCCAGGACGTGGCTGTATAGACCATATATTTACTTTGCGGCAGGTGCTAGAGCAGCGCCACGCATACCGCAGACCGACAATAGCTGTGTTCCTCGATTTCAAGAGTGCGTTCGATTCAGTCGATCGATCGATTCTGTTCGAAATACTTGCGCGGAAAGGTGTTCCCACGAAATATGTGAACATCCTTCGTGCTCTATACTCGAACACTACAGGCCGCGTCAGGGTCTATGGTACCCTATCGGATAGCTTTTCGACTACAAGTGGCGTTCGACAGGGTTGCCCGATTTCCCCGTTTTTGTTCAATTTCGTCGTGGATTCTATCATGGAGTGTTCCCTTGCGGAATCTCACGATGTAGGTGTTGAAGTGCTGCCTGGTGAACGGTTAGTTGATCTAGATTATGCGGACGATATCGTCTTGCTTTTCGACAATGTTGAGGAGGCACAATCAACCCTGAATAGCCTATCCAGAGTGGTCCCATTATTTGGTATGCACTTCGCACCTTCAAAGTGCAAAGTGTTGCTGCAGGACCACCAGCCACTCGATGACCCCTTGACGCTTGCTAACGAGGAACTCGAGGTGGTTGATCAATTCACTTATCTGGGCAGCTGCGTCAGCAATGATGGGCGCATAGAAACTGACGTGAGCTCACGCATCGCAAAGGCTAGAGCTGCCTTCTTGAACCTGCGTCACCTTTGGCGACAGAAGGGAGTTTCCCTCCGTCTGAAAGGCCGTGTATACAAGGCCACAGTGAGGGCCGTTCTGCTGTATGGTAGTGAGACTTGGCCCCTTCGGTCTGAAGATCTGAGGCGCCTTCAAGTCTTTGATCATCGTTGTTTGCGAAGCATTGCTGGTGTCGGATGGCACCAGCGTGTCCGCAACGATGATGTGCGTAGGCGAGTACTAGGTGGTGATGATCATGCTAGCTCCCTAGAACAACAGATAGCACTGAATAAGTTACGTTGGCTCGGGCACGTGCTACGCATGCCTGGTCACCGCTTACCTAGGAGGGCCTTGTTTAGTCTACCAGGTGTAGGATGGCGCAAGGCTCGAGGTGGACAGAAGTTGACTTGGCAGCGGGAAATGAAGTCACTGACGTCCAAACTGGGTGCCGTTGGTCCGTCTCGCCTTCCGGGTTGGAGTCCACGTGACTCACCTTGTGCTTGGCTCGAGACTTTACAGGACATGGCTCGCAACCGACACCAGTGGCGCGTCTGCTGCCGTCTCCTAATCGGATTGTCTGTTTAAAGTGTGTTTGGTGCTGAGTTATCTGCGGGGTCATGGCTGATTATGACGCGTGGCAGTGAAAGCCGCAAGGAAGCTGTCTCGCCGATGCCGCCTTATCTTTGCACGATAGCCAGCTGTTTGTGACGGAATGTTGTCTACACAAGGTGTAGGCGCCTTGACCCTGAATGTTTGCTTAGGGCATTAAGGTTTTCAGGTAAGTCCCCCTTCTCTCCCTCTTCTTATTCTTTATTTCATAGGTCCTCATGGTTGTATGGCAGCGAAGCATCAGTTCAAATGGCTGATGTACTGCTGTTGTTGATGATGTTGTTGATGATGAGGTTTTCAGGCATTTCGCTGATTCTACTGGAACCATTGTACGACGATGTATGTTCGAGTACATCTGCTACCCAACAAGTGATAACTCGGTTGTATATAAATTGCACATGAATTGGCACCTCAAATTGTTTTCTCAGTATCGCAAGTACCAACTGCGTGACGTCTAATCAGGTAGTAATCTCACAATCTTACTAATGCTTTTACGTCCTAAAAGGCACCGTGAATAATCATCAAATATAGTTTTAACTGAAGGAGTTCAACTTATGCATTTTGTCTGGCCTGCTAAGAAACATTCAACTCATTAGTGATCATGCGTCAGGTCCATATTTTCTTGGTTGGTACACGCCTTTTGAAGAGAAGAAGAAGAAGCACGTCAGCACGTCGTGCTTACACTTTGTTGTCACGAGAACACTACCAGTAACTCCCGAGCCAGGAATACGGTGACGTCCCCCTCACCTGCTCAAATTCGAACTACTGACATGTGGATGAGAAGGTAGACACTTCACGCCATCTCACCATCAGCTATCAGCTGACCAGGTTACAACAACCAACAGAAACTAGTTTTCTTCATAAGTTTGAGGGAATTAGACTGACGATAACAGCCGTGTTGGGTAGGGTACAATCACTAGAATGCCACTAGGCAGTCTGCCTCAATTCATTAATCCTAAGATCAAATATTATGCTTGCAATACACCATTAGATTAAAAAACAATAAATTAATTAATACATAAATAATGCCCATGGAAGATTAAAACACAGTGTTGCAAAGAGATCTCTTTTCGGCAGTTCACATCAGGCAAATACAACTACAGGACTGTAAAATGCATTAGTAAACTGGTGCAAGTAACAAAGAGGACGGGTGGGACGATTTGAACAGTTTTAGTATGTTCATTTGATGCTCGAATCGATTTAATCAGGTGACATCGTGATCGGGCTAACCGACAGCTAAATAACTTGTGTAAACAGAAAGGGCAAAATTACTAACCAAATAAAATTAGTTAATTACGCAAATGAATAGCACCCGGTTAAGCGAGATACTCCGGGGAACCTTATCATCAGGGCCATGGCAAAGTCAAGGGTTGCACGAGCACCCTATGCTTGCATAGCTCTGGTTGTGTTAGCCTGATCGCGATGGCTTCAGCTGTCTGCAGGAGGCGTTTCCTTAGCCCTTTCGGGTATCGCCTCGGTACGGCATAATAGACTTTGAAAGCATCTTTTGTCAGAATCTGGTGCCCACTAAGAATCAGATGCTCCATAATTGAGCTGTTGATACTTCTGTGCATGCCTCTCCGCAATGACCCTGGACAATGTTCCGCCATTCGTACCGACAGACGCCTGGTCGTATGCCCGAGGTACTTTGCACCACAGGTGCAAGTAAACTGGTAAACAACGTACGATTCGGACGACACTGGCAGTCTGTCTTTAAGGCGTTGAGCTATGAAGGGAGCGGTCTCTGCAACTACATGCGGTTGGGCGGCCGGGTAGGTTCTTGCTACGGCATTAGAAAGTCTTCTGTTCAGGAGATCGAAGGCGATATCTCCCTTAAAAGGAACAGTGAGAAATACATCCTTCTTCGGAACCGTTGCTACGGGCTTATCCCGCTCACGGGTCATGGCATGCTTTTTGATGAAAGGCTCTGGGTATCCATTCGCAAGAAGTGCTTTCACAACTCGATACCCGAAAGGGCTAAGGAAACGCCTCCTGCAGACAGCTGAAGCCATCGCGATCAGGCTAACACAACCAGAGCTATGCAAGCATAGGGTGCTCGTGCAACCCTTGACTTTGCCATGGCCCTGATGATAAGGTTCCCCGGAGTATCTCGCTTAACCGGGTGCTATTCATTTGCGTAATTAACTAATTTTATTTGGTTAGTAATTTTGCCCTTTCTGTTTACACAAGTTATTTAGCTGTCGGTTAGCCCGATCACGATGTCACCTGATTAAATCGATTCGAACATCAAATGAACATACTAAAACTGTTCAAATCGTCCCACCCGTCCTCTTTGTTACTTGCACCAGTTTACTAATGCATTTTACAGTCCTGTAGTTGTATTTGCCTGATGTGAACTGCCGAAAAGAGATTTCTTTGCAACACTGTGTTTTAATTAATTAATAAACGTCTTATTTCCTCGACGGTGTGGCACAATAAAACGTTTATTTATTTGTGTCAAAGTAAGCAAATGCGCGAAGAATATTCTTTTCGATAATTCCCATCGGGCGTGTACAATTATGAAGCAAAAGTTTTTGGGGAGAATAAAGCCCTTAGAGACCTGTACAGAGAGCAACCAACTCATTGACTGCGCAATATGAAAACTAAATCGATGATTTGATCAATCAGATTGTCGCATTAGGGAGCAGGTGAACAAGGCAGGTCAAGTTCAAGACCAAGGCAATTTCAGAGCCTGTAGCAGTGTGCGCTGTTTGCACAGCTCTGGTTTTAGAACCTTGATAGCAATGACTTCAGAAAGCTAAACAAATGTTTCTTAAGCTGTTTAGGGTAGGGTTTAGGGATAGTATAAACGACTCGAAACGACTGGTTCATCTGGAATTGATGTTCAGTGTCAATCAAGTGTTGTAAAACGGAACTGTTGATGGATTTTACTGTGCCTTTTCGTAGTGACGCAGGACAATGTTTGGCGATTTTTTTGGACAAACACCTGGTCGTATGTCCAAGATATCTAGAACCACAGGTGCGGGTGAACTGGTATAAGACAAATGATTCGGACCGAACCGGGAGTTTATCCTTTAAGCGCTGAAGAATCAATGGTCTTGTTTCGGCAAGTAGTTTTGGATTGGCGGCTGGAAACGTCTTGGTCACTGCGGTCGAGGTTTTTCTATTCAACAGTTCGAATGCGACGTCACCTTTAAAGGGAACTGTAAGGAATACATCCTTTTTGGGAACTGTAGCGACACATTTGACAGCCTCA
Organism: Dicrocoelium dendriticum; assembly: GCA_944474145.2. Classification (NCBI taxonomy): domain Eukaryota; kingdom Metazoa; phylum Platyhelminthes; class Trematoda; order Plagiorchiida; family Dicrocoeliidae; genus Dicrocoelium; species Dicrocoelium dendriticum. The sequence continues at coordinate 224,202,118 of OX104063.1, forward strand.
AGCTGTTTGGAATGCTTTTTGATGAAAGGTATGGGGTATCCATTTTCTTACAGCGTGTTAAAGATGAGCTTGTTTTCGCTTTCAAGCGTTTCTGGACTGCAGATTGCTCTGGCACGATGATATAAGCAACGGACTAAATTCCTCTTGTATCTCAGAGGTACAAAACTGAGAAAGTGGGTGTATTGACCTACCCACGTCGCTTTGCGAAAAACACTCATTTTGGTCGTCCTGTTTTCACGCCGATGCAATAGTACGTCTAAGAACGCCTACCAGCCATCTTGCTCAAATTCACTGGTAAATTTTAATGATGGATGCACTCTGTTAAACTGATCTAATAGGCTTAGATAATCGATGGAAGAGTCACAGACACTGAAAGTGTCGTCCATGTAACGGTAGTATAAATCAAACGAAGATATAGGGGTGTTCAGGTCTCCACGTTCAAGCTTTGAAAGGAAGATATCGGCCAAAAGGGGGGGCTAGGGGAGAACCCATTGTGACTCCATCTATCTGTTTATAATTGATTCCATTAAACAGAACTTGTACGTTGAAGGTGCAACGCAGAATCAATCCTTTTAATTTATTCACCGGAATTCCAACATCAATGTTTCTCTCAGTGACGAAATCACAAATAAAGATCACAGTCTTTACCAGCGGCACGTTCGTGAAAAGTGATTCTACGTCAAACGAAAGCATTGATTTATCCTTCACGTTTAGGCTTGACAAAGTCAAACGTGTCTTTGACCGTACGAATCGACGATTCTTTGCGAACCGGTTCTAGCAACTCTGTTATCCACTTTTCGACAGAGTGAAAAGCGGAAATAGGCATGTCCACTATTGGTCGCATCGGAACGTTTGTTTTGTGTACTTTCGTCAAACCATAGAGTCGCGAAGAGTGTGAGCCGCATGGGGTCAGCTTTGAGAAGACTGCATCATCTATGTGCCTCGACTTTCTTAATTCTTTCAAGATGTGAATGATTTTTGCTTCCTCTTGCGAATTGGTCTCTTTTTACCGTTTATTTACTTAAAGGTGTGTTGCACGCACAACATTTTACACATAGAAATAAGGAATTGTAGCTTATCGGTGTTTCTGAGTTTACCCACAGTAACACCGTTTCTTAGACTAGCCGATTGCATTAGTGCTTCCCCAAGGAACACAGGTAAAGGAGAGTTATTTCCATCGTTAGTGGGCCATTTTCACCTCCACAACAAGCGCTGTCAGGACCATCTTCATATTTCCTACGTTCTGCTTGGGCTTCTTAACAAACCCAACTAAATACCATGGCCTCATTTAGCTAGCTTGATGAACGAGATGTTTCTTCCGATCTGCTCTTTACGAACTTATTGTCAAGTGGAAATGAAAATTAAATCGATCCACAATTCAATTAGCCTCGGCTTTTGTGCGTCACCGGGCTTAGGAAGAAAACTTGTATAGTCCCATTTGCATCTTGGTTCGACGTAGTCATCCACGGAACGAGGTAACAGAATAAGCGATACTTGTTTGCGCGCGGATGAGTTCATTTTGACAGTGTGCTCGAAGTGGGTGGAGTATGGTTCAATCGAGTAGTTAGTTCTCTTAGAACTTTCCCACTACCCTAAATGTACACGAACGCTACTGTGTTCCGTTGCCTCTAAGCATGAGGCTGCTATTTCAATTTCGATTAAATTTTATTTGCTACTCAGCTGAGCTTGTGGTCAGTTGCCATTCAACTTATTCAGCTACCATCCCCTACCCACTCAGCAGCTTCATCAAGCACTTGCTTGCACACGCAATCCACTTCTATCATGTCCACACTGATCCTCATCCAGTTTGAAAAGGCCGTCTAATAATATTTCGGCTGAAATTCAATTTTGTCTCCTCTTTGTGTGTCCACTTGGCTATGCACACGTCGTCCATCACCACCCCGGCCAGTCTTCACCACCCTGTTGTTTCACGTACCAGCGTCCACTTCGCCTCTAGCGGATCTGTTGAATGGCACAATTGTCTGGCTTTGTCGATCTTATATTCGGAACGCAACCGAAGTATTAATGCGGTCATTGTGTGAACCCCTTGCCCAAAAGATTTCATGGGGATCCACGTGCGACATGCGAATATGCGAATATGTACCATTGTGCCTGCTCAGAAGCCGAGCCGTAGTTGGACACTGTTACTAATTTAGTCAATTAAATATAATTAGCTGCGCGTTTGTCCATTTTCGCAAAAAACCCCAGGGCTTTGTCGCTTCACCGCCGTGAGGTGAGAAATTATTTTGACACGCACCCAAGGGTAGAGGCACTCTTTCTTCCGCCTTCGTTACACAGACGGACATTGCCGTCTCGTCAACCACAAAGACTGCTTGAAAATTCAATCGTTGTACTAATTGCATTACACGGGCGCGATTCACGCTGTGTTTTGTCGTCGATATGAAAAATCTTGTGAAAAGTGGGGAAATTATCGTCATATTTTGTTGCACTGCCCATGGATTTATAAGGATAAAGCGTTAAATGTGAAGACGCCGGGTGGTAAGCATGTTCTGGTCATTCTGTCTGCATAACGCTTTCAGCTGTAGCAACGAGAGATTTATATGTGGTGCAAATCAGAAGTACGCTGCACTTTCGTGTTACGCTGATAAATGAGACAGTCGATTCAACGTCAGCTAGTCTGAAGGAATGTTGTACCCTCGCTAAGTCAACAGGACCGATACTTAATACCGCTGGTCGTATTCCAGCGACAAGTGAGAGACAGATCATTAACTTCGAAAGAATCTGTTTCACTTCTGAACTCTACAGAAACTGGCAGGTGAAGCAGTTGTCGTAAGGACGCATTTCGATATTTCTTTTGGTCAAAAATGTTTCCGTAGTTCAGTGCTGAACACCCTACTAATTTGCCAATGATACAAGCATTTACTAGGTAAGTAATAATACAAATGGACCAAAACCCACTACTTCATCGATAATGCAGCTTGAATAAACACGGGTAGCTCAGGTTTGGAAATTTAGGCAAGCCAGTCATCTATAGAGAACGTTATGCCTTAAAACGGAGTGATTTTAGCGGCGTTTAGCTTTGGAGTTTGAATAGTTAATCCAAAATCTCAGTTTACTGTGCGCCGTTTCTCGGTACTTACCACAACAGGAAGTGGAATATGTGCCGATATCAGTGTAGGGTTTATGTAGGCTGCAAATTCACACTCAAAAAGCTGTAATTTCCGTGACCGAGTACATAACTAACATTCCACCTTCTGGCCGTCAAAACCTACCAGGCGCCTCATTTTCAAGCCTTAATGGAGTGGGTTAGGGTTCATAAATTTATGTTTGTTGTTTTTCTTCATATACACTTTAGTCGTCTATCATAATTTAGACCAGTGATCTTACGGTAATGATATGTAAATATTTAACAATACTCAGCTAATAATGCTTAGCTGTCAGAAAGGATTAACTGGTTAAAATTATTTGCCCTCTATTGACACTAAAATCATCTAACTTCTCACACGAAGACTCAGCGGTTGAGCTCATTCCTAAACGGGACTTCTGGCTCGGTTGATTTACCACCCTTGATTAATTACCAAGCACGCTCGCCTCTGTTCCCTAAGATTCCAGAGGGTGGGTATGCGACCGCACCCGAATTTATCAGGGGATGAGTGCACTAACTCTTGCCATTTTCCTACTCCCCAACTCTCGCTACTTTTCCTAGTGAACTCAGCTAGATGTGAAATGAGATGCTGCGAAATCTCCGCTACTCTTGGGACGAATGTCAAGTAGACATTGATAATTGGGTTACTAAAATTTTGGCTTTGACTGATTGTCGTATACAAAAATTGGTATACGCAAAACGGCTTATGTTGGTATGCATAACGTTTCCAGAGGCTGGTATATTACCGCTAGAACTGCATGTGCTACGGCAGTGCCATGTGTGTTTTCTCACCCATAAACAGCTTGATTGCTGTCTTCTTTGGCAGACTTCTCCGCTAATACAACAACACAGGGTATTCCACTGGTATCCTCATTCATTCCTCTCTACCATTGTGCAATCTTTCGTGCCATAACCATCATTGTACCTCACATCCCCGCCCCCCCCCCGGAATATTCGGAATTATTTACTATCTCTGTAGATTCGCGACAGTCGTACATAATGCTACTTCGTTTAATTGCGCTGAATATCGACGGATGTAGGGGAGAGAATGGGAGCTCTTGAACCGCAATATCAGAGTCGCTTTGTGTATTACCGATGCTTCTGCTTTTGATTTATGTTTTGCCTGTATGAGTGGTAAAGAACAGAGCAGACATCCCATTTCTAACAAAGAAACTATGAGACTTCCATAGAGCCACAGTGGTTGAGGTGCAGCGTGAAATTGGGATGTTTGTTTGTTAGTGTTCCTGTGTGTGTGTGTGTGTGTGTGTGTGTGTGTCATATATCATCTCAGTTGCATGGCTGCAAGCTAGCTGCGAGTGTCTCGCAAACTTTCATGCCACGTAGAGGATAAATTGTTTATGTTCCACATGCAGGTGCTACGAGATAGTACTTTGCTTCGTTACCTCCGGGCTTTTCCATGTACTTGTTCTACTACTGGTATTTAAAAGTTGAAAGAAACTCAAGGGTGTATCGTTTCTATACTTGTTCAGATGTTGATAGGTACCGAGAGGTCGTAAGCGGAATCGTTTTTGTTGAGCTCTGCCTTCGTAGGTTGCCGGCTAGTTAGCGGAAACATAACCAATCCCAGTTCCTCACTATAAGAAGGCTTTTATTAGGGGAGATTCTCCCGTTTACTCCTGTTTTTTGGGACAGAATACTGGGCCATGACGCTCAATCTGAGGACAACTCAAACCATAATTGATTTGTTGTCCAAACGGAGGCCATCCGATGCTCTTGCCTGCACTGGTCGCGTTAAGCACACAGTTGATTTGAATATGATAGATTGTAAGAGAAACTCTTTCTAACTAGATTGGGACACACATCATTGTGTTCCATGCAGAATTTTCAAAATGTTAACAATAGTAAAGTGTCCGAGGCTGCCCAACGGGACGGGTGAGCTCATAAAACTGTCGCCATCACTCATCCTGCCTCGGGGCTTACTTAGTATTGTTTTAATTTTTAGACATTCTCAGCATTCTGTGCCTTAAAAGAGGCCAGCTTTGGTCTTTCTAAAAGACTAAAATTAACCCTATCATTACTGTAGCAAGAAGCGTATGAAACAGCAAACTGACGAATAAAGGCGCATTCGTTATATCCTACACCAGGGTTGGCGGCATCCGCTACCAGTTTGGTCTGTCACTATGACCACAAACAGCTACACGACATCTGCATTTACGAACAGACAATGAGTACCTCGGAGCTTTTCACCGAAAACCGCAGCCCTACCCTATCCAAGGGAAAGTAAGACAAAGTGTCATGCAGCGGGGATACAGGACTGGTTCGGAGTAGGCGAACACTCTCTGAACACTTAAGTCACAGATACAATAAAGGGAAAATATATGCGTACCAACCTAAAACAAATCGGAGATTTGGACGCCTCATGTTATACAGTAAAACAGTTAGTTGTGCTCACGACTGTCAGTTACGACTGACAGTTACATCCAGCGACGATAACCTGCTCTGAATCAAGTAAACGAGGTGATGGTATCGAAGGAGTAGACACCTAGGAAGTATGCACATTGCTCCGCGTTATTCGTGATATGTCGTTCTGGAATCAACGTTCGTCAAATCTACGTCAGGCACTCAAGGGTATATCACATGAATCACCACAGCACAGCGACCTCAGCGACGGTAACACAGGTACGCCGTACTGTGATGAACGCATCCATATACATGGACATTGATGAATGCCACCGTAACTTGTGGAATGACTCCACAAATATCTACAATATCAACTCCAGATCCCATTGAGCGTTGCTGCAAGCCCCCCCCCTGCGACATAGTGGGGTACCGCAGCTCTGCCATCCGACTCAATCATCACCACTCATCTACGCATCGCTTTGATGTAAATGAACAAGTGTGTGCGTTTGGCGGTGTGTACTTGCTGTCCTCATTTCTGTAAGCAGCGTTTTCACTCGCACAACTTACAGCACATTCCAGAATCATTGAACGCTATCATTATGCACTAAGTGGACATGTTCGACAACGATGGAATGACACAGGGCAGACTGTTTGTGCCAAAACATTCCGGAACTCGGTGCACCTTTCCCATTGTGCTGCGCTGGGGTTCAACGGCCGTCCCATTTGCAGTCGAGCGAGGCGTGCATAATGTTCTCGCGCCAACGTCATATAAGGAATATCCCTGAACCCACTTGGTTGAGATGATTTGGTCAGTTAATTTGTAGTCATAAAGGCACTAATATGCATTTTTCACGATATTCCGTTGGGGGGGGGGATTCGTGAAATTATGCTAAGCGGAAACTGAGCGAATGCAAACAAGACGATGCACATTGAGAGTGGAAAACAAATGTGTAGTCTGTCTTATCAAATTTTATGTCCTTGAGACAGTCATGCTGCCCTGTTCTAAAGGTTGGGGAGCACGAAATATCAACTGTGTTACGGGCTGCAATACTGCATGGCAGAGTCACAATTCTAATCCTATTCCAGTGCTGCATAATTCGGTCGTTGGTCGCAATGTGGCCAGTATCTCGTGCAAAAATCGTAAGTTTGCACAGTTTTTTTTGGTCTTAGTTGCTATTTTTGGGCATAATACATTTCAGAGTAGCTTAAGCCAAAGCAAGAAAGTAGCTTTTTGTGAACAAGTTGAAATAGTGAGTTTAGACTGAATATTGACGGCTAGTAAGCTGGTGACGTGTAATACCCGCTGTAAGACACGATGCCATGACTTTTAATCAAGTATCAGTACAAGGTTACATCGTGGCGAGGGCAACAATAAAATCCATATTCTTGGTATGTTAACCTTCAATATGTGAGCACGCAAGACCAATTGTAATGAGGGTGCGCCTTGAGCTACCGTTAGTTTCGCAGACAACAGTAGCATTCGAAACTTTAGTTTTTAACACTCCACCAATCCTACGGTGAGCAAACAGTTCGTTACACTAGAGATTAAAAGCCCCTGTTAATTTCCTCCTGTTTTCCGATGCCGAAAGTTGCTAACTAATTACCCACTCTTCACATCTTCGGATCTATAAAGGCTTATGAACTCTACCAAACTCAGGATACCCTGACTGAAGAGCAGACGTACTGAAGGTCGCTTGCAAACGCATTGTTCTTGAAATGAGTCATTGGATAGACCACATTGGTAAACGAAATGGGCTCAATATCTAAAAATGGATGTAAAGTTTGAGAAAGTCACGATTAAACGCAACACAGATACATGGTTGAATCGCACTTCTGGATGATCTGCTGATAATGGGACTAATCCATGGACACAGTAGTTGGTAGCTGAATTCGTGGTGACGCATGTAAAAAAAGTGCGAATCTGGTAATGGACTTCGGACTGCTTTCTGTGCCTTCGTCTTGACTATACCATCCATGATAAACAAGATGAACTACGGTGGTGTGGAAGAATGGATGTTTTCAAAGAGATGCTCCAAAACACCGGGGGCATGGTCTGGTAGAAAATCGTCTTGTGTAGACTCCGCTAATGTTTGATGGCGAGTAGTCCATTAAATAAGTTTTACCTGCGATTATCAACGCAGAAGACTCAAGCTTAGTTACATGGGTCTCAAAGCAAATGGGGACAGAGAGGCAATTTTTCTTAAGTCAAACATGCCGCGCTGTATAAATAACCAATTTCTGTCAATGAACAATGAGCTAGCACGAGTAAAATAGCAGTTACTTGACAAGTCCCGCTTAATAACAGTAGTGTCAATTCAGAATTGAATGCAAAGAACAAAACTTTGGAGCAGTTGTAGCTGATGTAGTCTGTGGGAAAATTAAAAAACAACAACAAAGAAGTGACACAAAGGCAACGCATGGACTATCCGGTCTACGTTAAGAACTGCGTCTTCGTGTACTGGGTGTGCTCCTTAGAATACCGAGGGCTTCACAGAGATCTTACATACGGAATACTAACTGAAAGTGCGCATCCATGTACATCACTGTTGACTCTAGCCCCATACAAACAAAACCGAGGCAACCACCTGAAACTAATGACGCAGCTCTCTCGTCTGAATTGTAGAAAGTATTTTTACGCACTTAGAATCTGTTCTCATTGGAATGCATTAACAAGATACGTGATGAACGGACCAGACATGACGACATTCGAAAGACTCTTAGATTTTCATCTTAGTGGTTAGTGCTTCGCAACGGTTTGATAAAGTGCAATGGCTTAGCCACTGGTGCTTCAAGTTCTATGCTGGCACATTTTGATTTTAATTTTCTTTTTAAAAGTTGTGCTTGTAAAGTTATGCTTTTTATCCCATCATGCACTATTGAACTATTGACGCACATGCACTCGTGTACCGCCTCCTTAGGTCGATGTGACCTCTAAACCAGTTGGGAAGGCACGTTTAATATGTTCTCAATTAGCACAGCTTGGTTAACAAAACGACGGAGGCCAAGGACAACATCCAATCGCTTTTTGAAAACATCCAAGACGTGGGAGGAAACAAGTGGGTTTGGCGAGAGTTCCAGGGTTGGTAAACCTGAAGTGGAAACTAATTCCGTCAGTATTCTAGACGGCTGTATTGTTCAAGAAGTTTACCGCTGATGTTAATGTTATGGCTGAGTTTTTTAGCAAGTGATGACGACATACGTGATTAGGGTCATTCGCTACCTAATACACTAATATGAGATCACCGCGCAGCCGTCGGTAGCTTCCGCTGAGAGCTCCCAGTGAGTTCAGCCTTTGCTGGTCGTACGAATTGCGTAGACCCTTGACGTTCTTTGAAGCCAGGCGTTGTGGTGTCTCTACCATCTCAGGATCGAGCTTCAACCGAGGTTGCCTAGCTTAGATGGGGTATTCAACCTGAAGACGCATGTAGAAATTGCACATCTGTGTACTCGCCGGTGATTATTCGCAATTGAGCTACCTCGCTTGAGCGTAAGCGCCGATGGAGTTAACGGGAAGTTTACTAAAAGGATGTGCATCACTTGAGTGCGTTTACTGTTCGAATTAACAGCCTGCTGTACTTCGCTAGCTAAACTGGTTTATACAACATCCTCAACTCCAGATGGAGTTCTAAATCAAAATTCGAGCGAGCAGTTCGCAGACTGCGCATTAGTTAGATAGTCCTATTTGCATTTTTGCTGCGATGCAACAGGCTAACTCTTATTTTGTTATTAAATAAAATACGTTCTATCTCAAAAGCTAATTAAGGTCTTATCAGTTGGAATTTAAGAGCATATGTCCCTCAGATCAGCAGGATCTAATCTAAATGCTGACGAAGACACTTGTTCGTTAAAAAAACGAGAAGCAAATTGCAACTGTCTTCCACCGGATACTTCTATGATAAGGCACTTGTCAGATGGGCGAAAGATGTGGGTGATTCCACGTATACCCGCGAACGAACAATTCCTCACTCTAACACAAGCTCACACACAAACAGACGGTATGCCCGTCTTAACCGGCGTCCCATATGTGCTCAGAATGTAAGGCGAGCACATCCCCATGCGTACCCGCACGATGTTCTCCCAAGTGGAGTCCATGAGATGGCTGAGCACAAGTCAGATAAACCGGATTGTTAAACTATAAATTTCGTAGTAAATATGACCGTATGTTTGACGTACAATTTTTGCGAGTAGATACGTGTTCGTAAAATTATCCAGATGTTTTCCCTCACTTGCTGACTGGAGTCTATTGTCATCCGGCAGATGGCCCGGAGTTCCCCTACCCACATCTTGAGCACCTTTTCGTCCTGGTGTGGAAGCTCAGTTCTACTACAGCGTTAGTTTGGTGGAGGCCAATGTGTCCAATCGCTCTCTTGGTGGCCAACTAAAGAACCACACAAGAAATCAGACGCAAACTGGTGTTACCTGGTAACCGGATGTCAAACGAAGCTCATAAAACAAATGTGGTTCAAATTTAACCCTCCAATTGTCTTGGTGACTCTAAACTCGAACAGAACGATAAATGAACACCCATGTAACTTCACAATTAGACTGTGAGCCACCGTGACCGAGCACCCAGCTCCGATAAGGTTGCACATACACAGGTTACGTACACCTAGAGAGAGAGAGAGAGACAGAGAGCAATTGTTGCTGTTGCGAGCGACAAACGTCTGCATCCAAACCGACTTCGGTTGGTAGTATTCAACAGCTGTGAGTGGTCGACTTGAAACCGAATGAGTGACATTCGATCTGCCCGGACTGACGTACCCGATGTGATGGGGACCAAAGCAGACAATTGTCGTTCTTGTGACCACAAGCACTTCGAATGTGAAATTGATATTAATCCTAGTGACACTCAAATGTCGAACAATGCGCCGTATCGTGTGGACATACTAAAGCTTAAGTAGATAAAATACTGCACGGCGCTGTTTTAATCTTGCTCGCGGTTTCGCTGGGTTCCATGGAACTGTTAAAAGGCAACATTCATCTCATATCTTCTACAAAAGATACATAAACTGTTCCCCACAGATGTGAAAACTATCGAATATGCATTCGGTACATCTGACTCATGTGGTTGTCGGAATCTAACTGTGCATACTAAGATTCCGCTACAGGTTGGCTCACACTTTGCCCTTGTTGTTGCCGTGCCGATCGTTGAGTGAACTTACCATGCGTAATTCGCCGCAGGCCGTTTCGTCATGCTGCGATGATGCACACACACTGTACATACAGAGGTTAGCCTTGTGAGGGGGGAGATAACTTCAATGCCCGTTAAATCTGACGGCCGTGACCGAGGCCAAACTAATTGCATTATAGCCTATCGACCCATCTACTAAGTGAAGATGGCTTAGGAGAACTGACCATGGCAGCTTGTCGGTGAAAAAATGCACAAAGTGTAGGGACAGAGTATCTAGTTGAACTGTAGAGTTTCACTGAACATCTCTGAAGTCCTGCTTCGTTGTGGTAAAAAGTTTGTTTGAAAAAACAAATGCTGTATTAGGCGTCGCTATCAACATACATACAGCGTAGGGCACGCAGTGCATCCAGTAGGATATCTCTACAAGGAACGGCCAGTCGGAATTAGCTCCGTGAGGCATATTGAAGCGATACAATTGCTTAACTGTAAACCTGGAGTCCACATGGTGCACACACAATGTTAACACCAGCTTGGATTGCATTTATGCTTGCTCCCGAACTTAACTTCATAAAATAGCGGGAAAGAATGAAATTCTTAATACTAGTTGCAGTATCAAATTATCTAGTTGTTTTGTAAGCTGATATTTCATTGTGATGTAGAATTACTGTGCACTTGCCAACTATTGGTGCATATTACGCCTGTAAATTATGTCCCTATGCTGACTTTCAACATGAGTTCATTTCACCTGCAGTAAGTCAAACAACCACCGTATGCTTTTTCATTTCAGAGCCCACGCTGATCAAACGAGGGATTCACTGAGGAGTTGCGCACAAGCCCTAAAGCAAATGTTTTCTAACGCAAATTTTTCCGAACATACTTGCTCTTCATCTGAACTTATTGTGAACAGAATCGCCGAGGCTCAGCCAAATGTTTTGGATCCCGTAACCTTCTCGCTTATGTCAAGGTTGTTTCCCGGGTTGCCATCTACCCATAGCTCAGACATTACTTATCGCCGTGAGTTGCGGATTCTCGACACCAACACCACCACACATGAGAACACCTATATTTCAACCATTCAAGAACCCAGTAGTCTCTCTACTAAACTACCACACTTGATACCACAGACAAACTATTTTGGCTTAATCCCTCCGATGGTTTTTAATCCGAACAGATGCACTCTCAGTTTGACCCCAACTACCGTCCAGGAGTTGGGCATTAAGGGATCTGTACATACTGAGCCATCGAACGTAATGAGAAGCCAGCTAAACTTTTGCACTGAGGAAAATACAACTTGTACCACCGAAACAACCGACGATCAAAAGTTGAAGGCGCAACACCTGCTATCAATACATAATGAAGATACTGTGACATCCGGTCGACTCAGTGACTTTCCAGCTGCTGTAAACGAGTACAAATCGGGAAGTTCCATGGATCAGATAGCCAATCTGTTGCAAGTGGCCAATTTTAATTCCACTCCTTTTGATTCCCTGACTTGCGAAAGCCCGGCCAGAAATCGGTCAGCCTATCTGTCAGCAGAAAGTGCTTCGGGTGTAACGAAAATTCCGATAAAGTCAGAGGATGACTTTTGCGAACTGTGTCAGAAGCACTTTTGTAATAAATATTATCTACGCAAACATAAGACCGATGTACATGGTATTCAAACTGGGTCTTATTCAGGTTCTCGTCGGCGTGACACAACGTTTAACTTGCAGCAGAATCTAACAGCTGTAGATGAAAAAAGTGCACTACAAATGGACCAGAGTAATTTACAGAAATCGGATACGAATGGGGATAGCAATGGAGAACAAAAAGGCGCGATTGAATCAGTCACCACAAACCAGTTGCCGTTCTCTCGATCCTCTGAGAAAGCACTGGACACCGTACTGGATGGCATGGGCATGAGATGGAAGGATATTTTTCAACCTTCTAACACTCATTCAAAAGGATGTAGAACAGAGACACACTTTAGCTTACCTGTTCCACAGCCTCTTACATCTGCTCCTGTAGCCACTAGTAAATATTCAGAACCTAATTATCCCAATGGCTTGGACCCCGTATTATCAGCGCATTGCTATTTGATGGCGTTAGCTCAGTCTGTGCCAGTTATGATTGCGGGCACCGATCATCCCACAAGGTCGATTGCGTTGGGAACATCAAAAGACCAAGGTATGAAGTTGGAGCTACCGGCTCTGCCTGTGATGGGCTTAGATGTCAATTCGACAATTAGCGAGGCCAAATGCGATCAATGTCACAAGGTGTTCTGCAGTCCATATTTCCTTCACATTCACAGGATGAGTCAGCATCAGGCGGAGTTGAATGAAAACTGCATTTCTCACTGTTCCACAGAACAGGGGTCGAACACTTCAAAAGAAAATTCAGGTAACGTTAATCATTCCGCCAGCGTACTAGACTCTTTGGAAAATTCCAAGGGTTCATTACAAGACCAAAGCACATTGCAGTTAGGCTCTAGTCACCGTAAAAGTCGAGTCGGACCGGTTGTGGACAAAGGCGGAAAAATAGCTATGGCCCCCTTGGATGCATTTAAGAACAGTATGGTTGCGGCGAAAATGGCCGACCGAGTCACTTGTGAATTGTGCAAGAAAGACTTATGCAATAAGTATTTTCTACGGACCCACAAAATTAGAGTCCATGGTGTTTCCCCGACAGATGTCGGTGGGCCTCCAATGCGGAATCCACCAACTGTTGCTTCAGGAATAAAAAGTTGCACTTCGTTTGGCCCATCAAGCGTGATCGCAGCTTGCAGTGAAGCGGAATCAGGTGTCCCGAGAGAGCATAGGTTTAATTCCACTTTCGACACGTTAATGGACATACCTACGCTGTGCTCGTTGGCACCAGTGGGTCAACTGCTTCCTTATCCATCGGTGTTAGCTGGGATGCAAAACTTACCAGGTGATGAACTTCATGATACAACAAGAGTTCCCACGCAGTCTTCCTTATTTCCGAATTCTTCACTTAGCATGGTTCCCAATCATAATGACCAAAAAACGTGGTTACCGTTGTTCGGGAACTCGGGTCTAGGTTTGCCTGGTTCCGATATCAATGAAATATTCTCGGTTATTGTGAACATATCTTGTCCTATATGTGAGCAAGTAATCGGCCCTCGTCTCTTCCTACCGTCACATTTGAGTGATATACATGGTTTGAATCCGTTGAATCCGGCTTTCTTCCTCAACATGCTCAGAGCAAAAGTTGTTCCGTCGTGTGGATTGGAACACAATCAGGCAGAAATTAAAACCCGGGTTCCAACCTGCGACGCCAAAGTGAGTTCACGACCAGGATCACCAACCATTTTCGAAGAAACGTTATCCAATGAAGACATGTCCATTATAACACAAGAAGAGGAAGGACAGACACTTGACGGCACATCAGGCAATTCGATGATTGACACTAGAAGTGCTCCATTCTCCCACCCACATAACACAGCGGACATGCACGCGGCAGCACGAGTGTGCCATGGAGCGTCGTTGGGGTCTGTTTGTAACACTCCGTCAAAGGAAACCGGTAAGCCGTTTAAGGAATACTTTTTGCTACACACTATCTGCTTGCCTAGACTCCAGTACATAATGAATTCACTCTAACTCATTACACTGAGTACGTAAAGTATGCTCACCCGCTTTGCTGTCCACCAGTCAGATACTGCTTAGTACTCTGACGGGAAGGAGGTCATATCACGTAATCTGGTTGAACAATGTGCAGGCACTTTACAGTACGTGCGGGAATTGTCCCAGACCTGTTTTCGGAACCATAAACGCCAATCCCATTATCCGATGCTCTGCCGTAGACTGCGAACTCCCTTAGAGTGAATGAAATGGTTTCTACCACCTATACGCATGAAGCTCCGTTTAACATGCCGCACTGGCTTCCCGGTCATGTTGGGACATTACACGAGGCGGTAGACAGCATGGGGCCTCTGATACGGCACGTTTAGATAATATGATGTGCCGTAGCACTACTTTGAGTAGGATACAAGTTTCTGAAGCTAGTGTCTTAGGGCGAACATGCAAACGGAGTCATTACCCCTAACTGTCTTAAAGCAAAGGTAATCAGGATGATTGACTGCATCTGCTGTTTTGTCAACAAAGGAAGTGATTCGCTCTAGTTATCTCCTCGACATTCTCACATGGGTTGGATGCGTTCTTTGTACCTTCTAAGGTTGACTCGGTTTACAGTGCAGAATAACGCGATTTTTCCTAACCAAGCCCACTTCTGACACCGTATTGGCGAGTAGACCACACAAACTCAGCACAAGAGCAGGTAAGTTGAACAACTAGCGCATGAGAGTTTCAGAAAGTCCCTTCTATATTCTTTGCTCTATCTCTGCCCAGTGGAGTTTAAGCCTTCATTTTCGTTAAGCCGTCTGTGCCCCACTAATCTGAGCCGAATTAGTAGGAATCTTTATTCGGTCAGTGTTATGTCAGCAACCTAAATGCTCATATCAAGGTTGCATGGCGTCGACAGATTACCTCTGGTGCTGAACTAGAGGTTGCGTGTATGGCCGAAACTCTTGAAAACCAAACTCTAATGAACTTGACTAATTCGGTTCAATATCACTCTTATAATAATAGGGTCTGTCTTCTTCAAGCAATTGGCAATCGATAGTGTTTGCTTTAGTCGATAAATCTGCTCAAATGCGATGCAGGTAACCTATTGTATCTCACCTAGTATATACAAGTAGTAGGGTTTACTTTTGTTAGTACATAGGAAAATGATCATTTATAATTACTGGGACACAAGTTCCTGCTGGCTATATTCCATTGGTTTAACAAAATTTGCTTCAGCTGACCCGAAAGGAGGCCCTTCGATGGGGTGAGGAAAATCACGTCTGGAACGATATTCGAACCGTGCGGTGAAATGCTTGCCAACGCATAATGAGAGTCGGGAATGTTTCAGCCCCACCCCCACACACACACACACGAAAGCACTTTCACTCCCCCTAGCAAATAGTAAGAGAAAAGGGACAGCTTCATTCACTCAACAGGTAACGGACTATTTCCGCGTTTGCACTTGAGATTGCGAATTAAAATTGACCATCTGTGCCCCTAGTATGTTGAGCATTCGACGCGTTGGAGGCTCGGTTGGACCGACTGAAGTGTGTTGCAAGACACGCAACAATTTTGAACCACGCAAGGCGACAAATGAGTTGTTGCCTGCAAGTGTAAAGCATACCAAGAGCGGTCAACCTTCCGAATCCATTAAAGTTTCGCGCCTTTCAAGCGTTACAAATTACTACGAACTAAGCAGGCGTGAAGCGAACTAGCATCGGAGCTTGCGGGTGCATAAACACGTCAGTTCGTACGCTCACGGCTAATATCGTTTGTCTGGTTTCATACCTGCTGCGTGTTGTGAATGGCAGCCCTGAAAGCCGGGGGCAAATTATCTTCACTCACGAAACGACAACTCTCCCATTTTGTCACCAGACACAACACATGCGGTCTCAGGTTAGTCCAGACGCTCAACAAAACGTAGTGACCATAGAAAGCCAAATTATTGCTTTATTTCTCCCTGAACAGATCCCAACACAGAAGGCTTGAAGGCCGAATTTTCTTCCTCTTATCGCCGTGTATGGTATCAATACTAAAATGTGGGTAAAACGTGTTCTCTGTAAGTAGAACTTAGATAACCCAGTAAGCTTCTGACAATAGGCGGTTTGGATAACTCAGATACGTGCCTTACGTACCAAAGCCGATTTCCACATTGTGAAGAGTCGAACGTGACTAATGTAGGGAGGATGCTGACAAAAATGTTCGTGTTACAAGAAAACCATGAATTTCGGGTCGGAGTAATGCTTGCAAACGCTCTGGGGCTGTTACTGTAGAAAAGCGCATAGGACATTCGAACATTATTTTAGACTATGTTCCCCTAACTTTAGCGTTACTTTTACATTGATGCATTAGATCTGTTCGGAGGGTACAGGAAGGATGGTAATTAGTATGTAACCTCTAAACACGACACGCCTCTGCTCGCCAGCACACTGAGTTATTCTACCCTATTTCTACCCACTGAGGTCAGATAGTTTGGCGTCTAACGGATCGTTGGGTGAGCATAGATCATAAAGAATCTTGTGGAAACAAAACTGTCGGCTCTCACCTGACATCTGCTATCACGAAAGACCCGCATGACCGATGCGGATTTCGCGAAACCCGCCCGACTGCTCCGCTTTGCGAAAAGGCAATCAACCCACAAGATATTTTATGATCATTATTTTCGCGCATATTATGACGTGTGCTCACGGGGTCATCCACGCATGAGTTGATCACATTCCCGTTCACATTATGCTCGATACAATTTCTTCACACGCGAGGCTATGCACAGTGTTCGAATATGCATCAAATCCCAGCTCATGCCGAGCCATGGCAACTGGGCTGGATGCGAGACCCACGCCTCCACCCTAGATTGAGGTCATTCGTTAGTTTAACTTGATCACGACAGCGACCTGCGTGCGTCTTCAAAGCTGGACGGAAAGTCAACTCACGGCTGAAGAGTATGATGAAGAGTCTACTCCCGAATTGTATCCTATGATGATCTTTTGTCAGGGACTTACCCGCAAAGGTCAAGGGATTCGATTCCACTGCGCAGAGCGGGCGGGAAATATTTTTCGTCTTAACCGAATTGTTACAACGCCGATAATGAATGAGACTACTTGTTGTACCTTCTGTTGCTCTTTTTCCATAGGGGTGACGGCTGAAGCAATATCCAACTCTACTACGATGGCAGATGCTGAGGAAAACAGGACCAGAGAAACGGTCACAACTCTCGGTCAATCTTGGATTCCAATCGGGGACCCTCTCGGTGCAAATTTATCACACTGCAACACTACTCTTTCAAACACAGCTGCATACAGCCCGGTCTATGCGCGCAACTCCTTCGCATTGACCGCCGGTACATTCCCCCCAATGCTATTCCCTCCGATGGAAACAACAACAGTTGCTGCTCTGAGTGGAAGCCAGTGGACCGCCGCGCAACAGCTCAACGGTGGTGGGTGTACCCTGGGGTTGTCTACGCCTTCCAGTGTGCTACCCAGTTCACAGCCTTCTTCACAAATAATGCTACCCAACACGGGATTGCCAAGAAAGTCACCTAACCAAATGCGTGTACTGTGTGACATATGCAACAAATGGATTTGTAACAAATATTTCCTTCGTACACACAAAGCCAACAAGCATGGAATTACTGATGTGACACATATAACTACGGATACAGGTAGAGATGGTGTACCAAAATCAGGTGCAGTTCTCAGAGGAGCTCAGAATGTGTCTTACTGTCGCAGGTTGGCTACTGTTTCAGAATCATCAGAGACAGCACAAAGGAGTAAGGCGAACTTTGGGTCTGCTCAAAACCCTATAGAGTCGTTGCTACCGAATGGTTACGCATGTAACTACGGAAACACTTCAGAGCTTGATGGCATTCAAGGGAAATCACAAATTACCGCAAAGTCGGTGTTCGAACAGCTTAATCAAGCTTGGAGATGGAACTATGGACAGAACCCAGTTATTTTGACAACACCCTACCCACTGCTCGACCCCCAACTGCCGACATCCTTACTTCCCAGTCTCGACCCATCGTTACCAATGGTTGGTCCAGTACCACCCCAGCTGTTGAGCGCTTTCCCATCTACGGCTTTCCCTCAGTCATCACTTTTAACCTCGCTTCCTGAATTTGTCGATACGCACTCAGAGGATAAAGCCAAGACAACCAAAGGGGCATCGAAAACTAACCAACAGTCAGAGCACAGATCAGATAAGAACAACGCGGCCTCAATTCCCATGGTTCAACACCCAGTGCTAGGTGCGCCAGGTACTTGTGACTGTAAGGTGAGTACCTCCCGTCAAACGACGGGTAGACGGTCTATCTTTGTCTCAAAGATTTACGTCCTTCTGTCATGTATTTTGCCGAATGTAAGATGATCTGGAAACAAGGTAGTTTGGTGATTAAGCGACAGTTGAAGAAAAATACACAACGTGTTCAGCATAAAAGTGGAGATATATGTAGAAAGCTAGATGTATCGCAAAAGAGTAGGTTTGTGCGCAATCCAATGGAGCTCAGATATTTTACCGGGCATAAGTAAATAGTGGGGAGCAGTCCGTTGTGATGATAAATTGTTTATCAGAACACACCTGTGATATTCGACTACCTGCGCCTGAAAACCCAATCATTTTATGGAAACTAACTGCTCGGACTTCTTCATTAGTGTTAAATTTCAAGCTAAACGTGGACAAAAATGAACTACCCCGTTTACATTTCCGAAGTTCAGGTTTCATACATGTTGTACATTTTATGTCTTCCCCACAGTTGCCGTTGAACTTATCGCTAAAGAGTTCCACAAAGTCAAGCGCAACTTGGAACTGCAATAATTTAAAGTTATCCCGAGTCTGGCGTCGCTATCGCGTCCAACGAGGGATGCAGTTTGCTCTACGGTACGCTACTGAACGTGCTCTGAAACGCGCTCGCCGTACGCGTAGGCTCCAGAAAACCCCTACTCTGAATTCAAATCCATTCAGACACAAACACGACGGAAGAGAAACTGGTAAGGTAAGTGTCGGTTAATTATTGATAGAGTTGGTTAATTTTAAATTTAGTTAGCAACATAGGTCGACCATTGGATGTATAACAACTGACGGAGTGTTTGGTCTGCGAGGCTGGGTGAGGGGAGTTGCGCCTTGAGTACATTCAGGTCATTGAGTAAAGTTCCCAGTGATTTTCCTCCGATAAATATGCGGTCGTCCTGCGTTTGCAATCTTAGTGTAAGATTTAATCTGCGTGCCCCTGGGTCAGGAATTGCGCACCAAAGTCTTTATGTCGAACAAGTAGAAAATCCGAGCAAATGAGACAAGCGGTTCTTTTCTCCGGAACTAAATGGTGTGATAATCAGGAGGTTGTGGCTTCCACAAGGAATATTTACCATTCAACTACCTGAAACAAACCAGTCGGCTATTACCATGATCTGATTTTCCAGATATGAGGCGCGCAAAGCTTTTATGGACCGTTACTGGAAACGTATTTCTGAATGTACTTGAGTTTACGCCCGACCTTTTCATACAACTGGAAACAGTTTCTCAAAATATCGCTACTCTCTGACCTTTAGGCCGTATGGCAGTCAATACAGATGTCGTGAATGATCAGTCGTCCTTTTGCATCTCGGTGAAATTTGTCTTACCGACCATACTTTTTTCGGTTCGTCGGTGGACTCTTACGTGCAAAAACAACTGGTTAATCAGTAAACTTAGCTTCAAATAGCAAGTTAGTGTTATCACAGTGCCTGTGCTCCATAGTTCAGAGCGTTGTGAGAAATACACTCCAGAGAACTTGATGTGCATCCGATTTAAGGGCTTGCATAGTCGCAACTACACACTGGGGACACTTCTTGTGAAAACCGGGGGGAGGTGGAGGTGTCACAGCACCGGAAAATGAACTCTTGCATACTCATAGTTATGTGGGTGGCTTACATGTGCACAAGAGTGATTCAACGAACTTGTCTGCTTGCCCGTAAGTGTGTGTGTGTGTGTGTGTGTTAAATCGTTTGTGTTTTAGCTGTTCGCGCTTTCGCCTTCGTGCACTCTCTCAAACGTTCACAACTGTTGTGCGCAACGTTAAGGTTGAATCCATGCGTTCAATTTGAATGCATTAGTTTGTTCACTGGCCCTTGTGCTACATGTTACCATGGTCTCGAATTGTTGGTGATCACACTGCTCCGGGATAAACAAGGCAGTCCACGCGCCTTGACAACAGTTTGAAAGCGAAGAAGGCTTGTGCCTGCGAGTATTAGGAGACCAATGTGGCAAATATAGGGCAGTTTATTATTAGGCATAGTGTGGTGGATTGGACATTTTATTCACCAGAGTGCTTGAAAGAATGGAGTAAAGAAGCCTATCTATAATCGATTGTCTTTTCATCTTTTGATCCGCCAGATCTTTTCCGTCAGATGAAGGCCAACATTTCTCGATCCTTTTTAAAATAAAACTTGAAAGCGCCTTCAACAAAAATTATTGACTTACCTGTCGAAATATATTTTCAAGACTTCATCAGGTATTTAAGTTCATGCATCAATGTCTCAACGACATCTGAATTCCGGCAGTATCGTCAGCTTTTCGGAGTCATTTCGGAAATACAGCAGGTGTCTTTAGTAACAAAACACAAACGGTGCGCTTTTCCTACATCCGACTCTACAACAATGGTACGGATTGAATTTGAGGGGAAAATTAACAACGTCAACAATAAGACTCCAACGATGGCTACTAATCATGGTGAAAGAGTCGAGTCTAAGTGAGACTATCATGATAATTCTGAGTGAGACTGGACCTTACCGTCATGCGAAAGTTTATGTGCTTCAGTGATCCATTGATCTATACTGGGTGGTGCATTTTTGCACCTTCAGAGCCACTCATACCAGATTGGTCAATGGATAGAGGCCAGACAAACTCAGCCTCCTGGTCCTCCAGGTTGGGGGTTGGAATGAGGGTGGCTCCTTTTTCCTTAAAACGGACTCCTTGTAGCCCAATGCCAAACCCGCTGCCTTGCGGTCAGGTTTTTAAACCAAAGGCTTTGGTTGAGAACCCTAATCGTTCTCCTGTCT
This sequence comes from Dicrocoelium dendriticum, assembly GCA_944474145.2. Classification (NCBI taxonomy): domain Eukaryota; kingdom Metazoa; phylum Platyhelminthes; class Trematoda; order Plagiorchiida; family Dicrocoeliidae; genus Dicrocoelium; species Dicrocoelium dendriticum. The sequence continues at coordinate 224,223,307 of OX104063.1, forward strand.
AGGCCTGGACAACCTGACAGTATCCTGTCCAAGCAATACTATGAAACTTCAAACAAATTTCTGATGCTCTGGCCACCGCAGAGGATAATCAACGGTGCCCTATCTGAATCGAGCAGGGTGGATAGGGGTTTGGATGCCACTGCTCAAGCCTTCCCGTCCTCTTATTCCCCCTCTTACGTATTTTTCACCCTTATCGTCCCGTTCCAGCTTCACTTTTATCCCCCCTGTTTTCAAGCCCCTCAATTCTCGGCCCTCCCCCACTTTGCTTCAATAGTCACTTGTCTTTTAGTCTCAACTCACGGCTGAACGCGGAGGGTCATTCCTGCCCTGTCAACGGGCCCATGTCCAAGCTAGCGGCTAAGACCAGCTCGTCGGCTTCCACTTGGAGCCCTCGATCCTCCTTCAGATTGGTATGCCTCAATGTTCGCACATTGCTTCAGATCGGTCAACAGGCCGCACGTGCCCGAATATTAGAGACCCACTCGATCGACATCCGTTGCTTATCGGAGACTCGCCTACAAGACTCGAGCTCTGTGCTCACACTGCGATCCCCTTCACGTGACACTAGCAGCACTTTCTCATTGCGCCTATCCGGTGACGATGCAGCTTCCAGCACCGGCCAAGCCGGTGTTGGTATCGCGCTGAGTCCCCAGGCTGAAGCTACTCTGGTTGATTGGATTCCAATCAGTAGCCGGATGTGTGCTGTCCGATTGGCTGGCTCGTTCAAAACTTCGAAGTCGCGTGTGACTACCATGTGTCTATTCGTTATCGCATCCTATGCACCGACAAACTCTAGCGACGACTCGGTAGGAGACGACTTCTATCGTCAACTGAACGAGCACCTTCGCCACAGAAGAAGCTCGGACACTGTAGTACTGGCCGGGGAGCTGAACGCTCAATTTGGAAAGTTATCCACTGAAGAGCTGCAGCTGGGCGGCCAATATTGTGTAGGCTCTCGTAATGATAACGGTGAGCGGTTACTTCATTTGTGTGAGGATGCTCGCTTATTTCTTGCGAACACTAATTTCCGACACAGCAAACTCCAGAGGGTTACTTGGTACCCACCCGCCCCGAACCAGCTACGGACGCAAATCGATCACATTGCGATAAGTTACCGATGGAGAGGCTGCGTCCAGAACTTTCGCTCGATTTGGAGCTCAGGTGTGGACACCAACCATGCACTTGTATGTTCTGATCTGCAGATGCGTTTTGGCGGACGCCCACGACTACGTTGTGAGCGCATTGACACCAGCCAACTGGCGAAGCCAGCTGTTCTGAATGCCTATCAAAGTGCGCTGTCATGCGAGTTAGATAAACGCTCACTGGATGCACTTGCAGCTCACTGGTCTCATATTCACCAGAATTTACTAGCAGCAGGAAAATCCTCATGTGGTATGTCTAATCGGCAACATGGACATTGGGTCTCTTTACAATCTCTGGAACTTATAGATGCTCTCCGGCATATTCCAGTAGGAAGCGAGCACAATGAAACTCGCAATGAGCTCCGGGCAAAACTCCGTGCTAGCCTGAAGAGAGACCGCGAATCCTGGTGGTCTTATCGTGCAACAGAGATGGAAATGGCCGCTGCGCTTGGTAACCATCGCAAGTTATTCCGGCTGATACGGGAAAAGAGCAGTAGGAGACATGGCGTTAGTGAAACAATTGGTGACGAGAGTGGACAGTCTATACGCAACTTATCAAAATGCTTGGAGAGTTGGGCTGAGCACTTTACAAGATAATTTAATCGGCCGGAATTGTTCGATTCTTCTCCAGCCACTGATAGCCCCGCCCCGTGGGCTGTCCCTTTGGATCCACCCTATTACTCAGAAGTGGAACGTGAGACCGGATTGTTGAAGTTAAATAAAGCCGCGGGACCAGATGATCTTCCTCCAGCCCTCTTCAAATTAGGGCGACCTGCTTTTGTGGACGATTTACACGAGTTGCTAGTCAAAATTTGGGAGCAGGAAACTGTCCCAACCGACTGCAGCCGTTCCGTCATAGTCTCTGTTTTCAATGGAGGCTCACGATCGGAATGCGGCAGCCATAGAGGAATCAGTCTGATCTCCATCGCCTCCAAATTCCTTGCTTCTGTCATCCTTCACCGACCGACTAGCACTCGTGAAAGCCAGATTCGTGAAGAGCAAGCCGGATTTCGTCGAGGTCATAGCTGCATTGACCACATCTTCACCTTGCGTCAGTAGTTGCAGCGCCGTCACATATATTCGCGGCCCACCGTTGTCGTGCTCCTCGATATCAAAGGTGCATTTGATTCGGTAGATAGACGTGCGCTTTGGGACTGTCTACTCAGGAATGGTGTGCCTCAGAACTATGTAAAATTTATCCGAGCATTATATGCGCGTAGCTCAGACAGAGTGAGTTCAAGCTGTCGTCGCCCTGTACTATCTCTAGCGGTGTGAGACAAGGATGCCCGCTGTCACCTTTCCTCTTCAACTGCGCTGTCGGCGAACTCATGGAAATCGCGTTCACAGGACATGACTTAGAAGGTGTGGATTTGCTCCCAGAAGAACGACTTCTTGACTTAGAGTATGCTGAGGATATTGCCTTAATCTGTGACAGCTCCCAGACGTGCCAAGTGGCACTGGACAGATTAGCACTGGCTGTCCGTCACTTTGGGCTTTGCTTCGCACCCTCGAGGTACAAAGCGTTTCTCCAAGATTGGTCTGGACCGCCCCCTACGCTGACCCTTGGTGGGGATCAGCTAGAAGTCGTTCAAAAATTCAACTACCTAAGAAGTTTTATCAGCGCCCGTGGGATTGAAGATGAGATCACGAGCCGAATAGCAAAATCTCGGGGCACTTTTGCTAAACTTTTCCACTTATTGCGCCGAAGCGACATCACTCTTGCCCTGAAGGGTAGAGTGTACAATGCAGCGGTACGTTCAACCCTACTGTACGGTTGTGAAACCTGGCCCCTTTAAGCAGCGGACCTGAAGAGGCTGGTTACGTTCGACCACCGGTGCCTTCGCAAGTTAGCTCACATCTGGTGGGAACACCGAGTTAGCAACGAGCGTGTTCCACGCCTTGTTTACGACACAGGAAAAGGAACTGAACCTCTCAGCACCGTTATTTCACGCACCAGGCTCCGATGGCTCAGCCACGTGTTACGCATGCCAGCCCACCGACTCCCGCGACGTGCGTTGTTTGCGCACCGGGGTGTGGATGGAAGAAGAGGAGGGGTGGCCAGGCGATGACTTGGTCCAGAGGAATGAAAGCCCTCACTTCGGAGCTGGCCTCGGTTGGAGCGTCTCGGCTCCCTGGTTGGGGTCCTAAAGACGATGAACACGTTTGGTTGGACACACTTGCTGATATGGCTAGGAACCGACCTCAGTGGCGTTCGTGCTGTGAGTTTCTTTGTCCCACCCCATGCCTCTTAGCCTTCCCCTCCAACCACGATCTCCTTATTTAGCCTTATATAATTTTGCATAGTAATTTTTTTAGATGCACATTAGCCGGCTGGTAGCTTAGCGGGACGATGCCCATGCGTTACCGGCAGCTCAGCCAGTTGCATTTTCCCCTCCTTTTTCCTATGTATTGCGGCACAGTAGTTGAGGTGTTCCCCACCTCTAGCTAACGTGTATGATATATATATATATATATATATATATATATATATATTCTGAGTGTGTTCTACACCTAAGACATTAGGGGTGTTCAAAGAGAAACCAAACGTCATTATAATATTTTTATTATTTATTGCACAACATTTTAAGCACTTCCCCCGCAAAGTACTCCCCCTACTGGCAATACACCGTTGTCTCCTGGAACGCACTTTCTGGAATGACGCGTAGGTCTCTTGTCGCATTGTGCTGAATCTCCTCTGTGGTTTGTAAAAGACGTACATTCGGCGTGGTTTTAAGTTTTATAAACAGGAAAATGTCCTCAGGGGCTAGGTCCGGAGAATACGTTGGATGGTACACAACTGGAGCGTGATGTGCACAATGAGGGATGCGTGAGCCGGCGTATTGTCATGAGACAAGATCCAAGTCTGGTTTTCGCACACCTCAGGCCTCTTCATGCATACTGCATACCTAAATCGTGATAGTATGTGTTGGAATGATCCTGCGCTGGCGCCCACTTCGTCAGCTAGTTCTCGAACTGTTAAACGATGATTTCCACGGACCACAGCACGAACTCTGTCGACATGGGCATCGTCTGTTGATGTGAAGTTCGTCCAGGCTTGGGATCGTCACCCACCGACTTTGTGCCGAATTCAAAAGACTTAGGCCACATATATCACTGCGTGTGTCTCAGTCAATCTTCCCCGTATGCTTGGCCAAGCAATTGAAATGTCTCTGTAAAAGTTTTGCTAGGTTTGTAGAAAAAGTGCACACACATGTGTTGTTCTTCAAGCTCTTTCATTGTCGCTTTGGCACTAAGCCGACGAACAGCTCGTGCAAGTGCACGTGCTTACTTCAGCTCCCCAACCAAGTCAGTGCGAAATGCGGCAAATGACACTTTGTTGTTTAAGCAAGCCTCCACTTGCGCTCAATAGACGCAGCGCGCTCCCTCTTCCTGTTGCCTCGCTATAACAAAAGTTCGGTTTCTTTTTGAACACCCCTCGTAGGTACGCTGAACTTTTTGCATCGAAAAGTGGCTGCATATCAGTGGTGCACGAATCTGCAGGAACTGCTTTAACACACACAAGTCAGTTGGTCAGAGCGAAGTTAACATCCCACTTACGGCCCGTGGTATAGAGATTGTCAGCAGTATTAGATAACTGCTATTGTGTAACAAACAACTGCGCACCCGCGATTGGAGCTGTGCCCAGGCACCTCAAGGTGCTTACCTCTCAAATTACATGCGTACAAAACTGTTGCTTTTCTCTAACGAACGAAGAATGTTCATTTGTTTTGCTGGTATGTGTTTGTGTTCCCTCGATGGAATGGATTTCCTGACAGCTGATTTTAGTTTGTACATCTTAGATGGAACCAGAGTGATGCGGCTTCAGAGTTCGGTTCTCAAAATATCGGCTTTATTCATTTCATTCAGCAAAGATGTATGGATGGCGTTCGAGAGCGGATTTGTGATATTGGCCTGTAACCGCAGAAAACATATTGCTGTCGGTTGCATTAAAATGATGCTTGACTCATCTGCGTGAACACAGATAACTTCACATGAATAGCCAACATTAAACCACATGTACTGAGCGACTGTGCTCGGTGTGGGAATTGTGCTGCTTTACTGCGTACAACCTCCTCTGTAATACTTTTGTATTATTTACGACCATCAGGCCAAACTGACTAAACATTTCACGGCCCTACTGAGCAGGATGCTTTGATGCGATTTCTTTTGGAGCGGGCGGGGAACCGTGCTATGGTATTAGTTAAACTGCTTATAACTGGGTGTAAATACTTGATCCTAAAGTAAATCGTGCAGACTGAAAAATTTCTTCTGATTATCCTCTTTGGTTGCTTTAATGATGTTTTACTACCTTAAACTCCTCATGCCTAGAAATGGGCTGGTGTTGACTTTATCAATTTGAACACACGATATCTTTTTCAGTCCATTGCCTTGAATTTGCAAGTGAGCAACGGTTCTCGCGTCGCACCATCAAAAGTAAAGTGTGCTTACAATATGGCAAGAAAAAAACTGAACATGCGGCACTCTCAGCCTTCTCAGTCTATGCAGCCTCAGCATTCAGAAGCATCCACAGAGCAGTCAGTCGTCGTCCACACGGAAACCAATCACTCCCAACATAGTATGTTTGCAGGAAACGCGAGTAAAACCTTCGCCTGTCCTTTATGCTCAACGGTACCCACATGCGACTTCGGAACGTTGAACCTATTGCTCCAACATCTTTCCTTAGTGCATGGTGGTTGTGCATCCTCTTTTTCCGACCACATCGAAGGGTTGCAAGAAACAACGATGGAACAATGCAATTTCATTGGGACAATACAAACACAAACCCCATCATTCCAAGTAAGCCAGCTGGCCAATAGTCCCTTACAGGATGGCATAGTGACCAGAAATGCTCTGACTCCGACTGTTACAGCAAGTGACAATCGAGTCAGTAGCACAGTGGCCAATGTAACGAGCTCAAGTTTTGCCACATCAGTAATCATTTCAGAATCCGGCGACTACCGCCTTCGTGATATCCCAGTTCCTGAGTTACTTCATCATACAATGTTCGTTCCCACCAAATCCTACACCGAAACATTATCTAGTATGTGAGAAATTCCCCACGTACAACGTTATGTGCAAAAGGAAACTGCTGTCCATTATTCTCATGTTGAGCAGATTGTGTTCGGGGACATCTGGCTGAAACAATGGATTTAATAGCATGTGCTTGTGACACTCCGTTGTCACACATGCACGCATGTACATACAATGTTTCAGACGCTGCAGGTTCAATCACTATGTGAAAAACTGATGAGAGTTCATTTAACCTTTACCATACTTGCCTTTTCTGGAGTCATTTTAGTTACCAGGACTGTACGATAATCTATAATTGAACAGTGACAAACACGAATGTTGATTAATCAGACCGTTTTTCGGAGTGTTGAACCGGTAGACGTATGCGCGTCACTGTCCCACTGATTTCCTGTTGAAGGGTCTAACTTTGGTCCTTTATCGCATGGACAAGAATAACCGCTGATTACTAACGCAACTTCAGAATGAACTTCACATCACGGCAGCCAATTTTCAGTCCAAGAATAGTTACACCCAATTCGCAACTGAATTCAGACATAGTGCTTTACTCGAATAAGGTGATGTGACGACGTGCCTGAGGGACCTTATTTTCCCAAGGCAATGAACTAGCTTTAGCGAAGAGTAAGTTGCATAAGTGGGGCAGCTTACTGTTTGGTCTCCATTTAAGAAATTGTCTACCGCAGGGACCACAAGGTAATATTTAGTCAGCCAAGAAGAATTTAGTATTGGCTAGACTTGTGAATCGTGTTACCTATAACGCTTTTACTTCGCTTAACATGTTATCTTAACCAATCCAGATGCGTTGCTTGGCGACGACGGACCTTGCTGGACAATTGAGAACAGAAGTGCGACTCGCATCACTATCGATTTTGCGGCGCTAATATCGGGGCGAGCACAGGCTACTTTCTTTACACATTTCCGATGACGGTTTCGATTATCTTTTTATCTACCATGGCCAGTGTTTGCATTCTTTTAATGTATTCAAACTGTGCCGCCTGATATGACATTCTCATGTCAAGCTGCTGCGTGAGTAGATATGCAATGAGTCCAAGCGATTTCAAGCACGTGCCCTAAGCAAATTCCAACTGTGCGCTCCCGATTAGCGCATTCACTTTGGATTGAAGCTTGAGAAAAAGGGAAAACTGACGGAACACTACGGTTACCGAATACTGTGTCTTTAGTTTCTACTGGCATCGTATAGCACAGCCTTTTTGAGGCCTGGTACGAGATAAAGGGATGTGAGCGGATACTGCTAGGTCCAACACAGTGACTAGCCCGAAAGCGTCACCATGTACACATATTTGCCCAGGAGTTTCTGGTATCATTCGATCACAGTTTCGCCACATACCCTGAGCGAAGTCCATATAGGAACCTGTTGTTAGATGGGTCAGGCGAATTCCATCTTATCTGCGAAGGAGGTGTGAATATGGATTTCATAGAACAGAAAATCCAGAGTCATATTCCCATATTTCCTTGCCTAACCTTATAATCAGTCCACAGTATTTTGTGCCAGATAGTTACCGTTAACGGAACAAGCTAGGATTCTTCTGAAGATGGTCCTTTGCACATCGTAACAGAAATTTGTTTGTATGCACATTGTTACAAATGCGAGAAAGCCGTTTTCGGGCGCAATTGCCTGAGGTGCTGGCTGCAGTCGCAACTGAAACTGGGAGAGATGTTGGAAATTTGCTTCCTTTAAATCATAGTGAAATCGAGTTGAATTCCCATGACGCACCAAGCACGAAACTTATTTTGTTAATTGTCGCTAATGAAATCGTAGTTTGCATTTATGATGAACACCTGCGTAGTGACGGAAGCTAATAAAAGCAAAAAGTGCCACTGTGTTTACAAGTGCCCATTAATAACATTTTTGACTGAACTGCGTCATTGGTAATGTTAAGAAAAAGCCTTTTAACTTACAGTCTTTTGCTTAGCGTGGCTTGATGATTCACTTACCGTAATTGACCTGGCTACTAGGTTTATCCTGGTATCGATAGATGGCTGCTTCTCATATGGCGAAACATTGCCTACATCTCACATTTAAATCATAGGTAGGAAGAGAGGGGAAATTACAGCAGTTTTCAATAAGTTATCCTTGCCCATGATCGCATGATCGAGCTACATGCTTGGGGTTGTTGTGGGGGAATCCCAAATAACTTATGCCTGTCATCATGGAGACAAAGAGTACGCTGAATCGATGGTGGTTTCAAGGCTCGTACACAGTTCCGTCTATCGATACATGCTTCATTGTCCGATTGTCATATATTAAACCAAGACATACTCTAGGTTCGCACAACTCGCCCAACCCGCTAGCCATGGTGACCTGTTTTTATGTGAGGAAGAAATCCCGTAGTATGTGAGCCGGTGAAGGGTAACTAATTTTTGTTCAAATAGCACACCTATGGATTAGGCAAAAGGTCAGGAATACTGATGTTTGTATTGTATTTGTTGATGCTGATTGCGAACTTTCCATTCTCATCAGAGTCACAAAGGATCGGACAGGTTCTTGTGGTGCATCAAAAAGAGCAGTTGGCAACAATATCCCATTCACACTTCGGTTGCTGCCAAATGGCTGCCATACTTGGAAAGTAGCTGATTACTTTGAAACCTTTACTTAGCCGAATCAATCAACTTTCGTGTAACATTAAATTTGAAATTGCCAGGCTAGTTAAGTCACACAAATTTTCCTAGGATTTTGAAAATTGAACTGCCACTGTGTTACCGTGGTTCATTCCGATTTCCTCGCACGGAAATCGGTTTAACTGTCCACACCCGCATACAAGAAGGCAACCGCTCACTTGCTTCCAGGTTTCATAAAATCCACCCGTATATGATTCTTCTGAGCTCGCAGGTGGGGCACCGATTCGCTGTGACCACAGTCAACCAGGCCGTGATCAACTTCAACTTTTAGTGTTTTCAATCCCACCTTTCGCATACCAATGGCTTGCGTTTCTACACCATGGATACAAGGGATTGCGTTTTAACGCTAGCGCTGCGGCCCGGTCGTAAACATGACGGTTGACGCTGGTGACACTGCTACTTGGTCCGCGGTTATTGAACCAATAAAAATCCCAGCTTTTCATACCTGTAAATTACCCGCGGCTCATCAAAGAAAGTAAAGTTTTGGACAGGGAGGGGAGTTACACAAAATACGTGTGGTAGGAGAAGCAGAGTGAATGAGGGGAAACAGCGAACAACTGTTGAACCGTTTGCGTGTTCTTTGTCACTAAGTGGAAGCCTCACCGCGGACCTATTGAGATTTGTAGGCAAATCGTCGGCGCGGCTCGGATTTGTGGTGCCATGAAGCAGCGGGGCCGTAACCAGCCTGTTGTTAAGCCATATGTCCAGTAAAACTATCACTAGCGCATGCATCTTTGAAATAATAAGCACGGTTTGGAGTTACTAGTAATTTGACCGAAAGAAGCATGTTTGAAACAATGTACATACGACACATCGAACGCCGTTTCGCATGGGTCCATTTGGCATAATCGGAGGGGTCTCAGCGGACAGAACGAAGATTTGTCCTTCTGACATAATTGGCGGTCTTTTATTTGGTTAACTTACTAAACCTTTTATCTTTGATCAAAAGAGCACGGTCTATCCAGGTCTGATAGAAGAGATTTGTTGTTGTGGTTAGTTATTAAGGTAACATTTTGATCCGTTTTGATCCATCGAAGGGACACAGCGAAAACAAAGGGGCAGGCGATGTTTGCACTTTTATCAGTCTTAGGTCAGAGTCAAAAACCCTTTCAACTGCACCGTCAGTGCGTTGGTACCAAAGAAAGTGGGAAACATTGCGCGGAATTACTGTTGTGCCATCTCGCAAGCACTAAGAACACGTACCGTAAATTACCATGTATAAGCCAATCCGTGCCCCATACTGAGGATGAGGTTGCATTCATGATGCTTATTCATCACAGTCGGGCTAAAAAACTTACAACTTAAGCTAGGTTTTTTAGGCTGGATAAATTTCATCCAACTTTAATTGGTTTGTTCTGCCTAGCTGCATAATCTTCTATTAACTTACTCCCGTTGCTAACGCTAATTGCGTTTCTCTTCGTCAACTTTATTACGTTTGTAGCATATTTCGAGTAACTTGTGGACAGTTCGTACTTGTCACTTATTCGTTGATAACCAACTTACTTCATATGCTAATTTAGCGAAGAGTTATGTTTGCATAGTAGAATGCTTTAACATATATACTTTTTTGATAATGTTATTTCAAGTGATTGGTTGTTGTTCGATATCCCCGGTGTGGCTGCGCTTGATGTGCATGTTGACAAGGTACTTACCTGTCTATTACGCACTACCTCGTCCATACTGGCTCCAGGAGACAGTTGGTCGTTGCTGGAGGGGACGGGGTGCATGGTCCTTGTGGTCGTGTTAGGCTCGAAGAGTGGTTCTAAGCACTCAGTGTGGAGCGGACCACTTTCCAACCACCGCATTGTGTTCGGTTGCTTCCCCAAATATAGCATGCTTGTGTCTGCCTGTGAATTAATGTGGGCGGGCTCCATTGATGAAACGTGGCTCACATCCACATGCCTCCCGGTCTTATTCCTTCGAATTTACGCTGGATATGGGGTGTGTGGTTGGATTTGTGGGTGATGCAGCGCAAGCCACCCATGGTCCCTCTGTAAGCGCAGGCGTCCTGTGGCTGTCCATTAGGAGGCCGCAGTGACAGGAAAATCCGAAACCGGTTGTCGCCAATCATAGGCTGATCCGTATATAAACCGACAGTATGACTTTGCAACGTCAAATTTGTCCAAACTCGTAAATCTGTATATTAGCCGCCCCCCGCCAAACAGCAAAAAGAGAAACGAAGTTGCCTCTCACGATTTTGACTTTATCACTGCCTGCTCTCACTTGAGTCTGCTCAAGCGAAAGCTGCACTATTATCGGTCGGTTCTGGCGACCTAATGTGTTATGATCGCAGTTAATGGAGTTTAGAGCCGTCAGGAAAAAGGTTTTAACCACACTAAACAGTGTATTGATTAGATGTTAAGTCCCACAAAACAGGTAAGACAGCCGACAGTATGGGGTAAGGTGAAGTGGTATGTCAGACACCGCCTAGCATAGTCGGGGGCCTCATGCATCTGATTTGAAGTGGAGCAGCGGGTGAGAGGGACTTTCGCGATCAGTAGTGTGGGGCGGTGTTGTACTTTTAATGCATTCCAAACTGAGAACCTGAAGAAACGATGCCGTACACTGAAGTCCTCCGTAGCTGCGGTTCTGGAACTGGTAGCAGTTCGAGTAGTCGACGTAGAGTGAAGATTTGGGCAGAGCCTGCACTGACCAAACCTTCACTCTAATTCGAGTACTCGAACCCCACTACCAGTTCCGGCCGCCCACGTTTGTGTGTTTCGTTGATTTCCGAGCTGCCTTTGACATAGTTGACCGTGAAGCATTCTGGAGAATTCTACCTGCCGATGCCGTGCCGGTTAAACTCATTAATTTGATGATATCATACTACCGCTGCATGAAGACTCGGATTTGTGTTTATGGAGAAGAAACAAAAAATTCGACCTCAATACTGGAGTCCGACAGGGTTGCCCACTTCTCCAGTGCTGTTCAACTTCGCAGTTGACTGGGTTATGCATCATGCACTTGAGGGCTATCATGGTGTTCAAGTTAGCCCTGAATTCTGGCTGTCAGATCTAGAATTTACTGACCATATCGCTATCCTTGCGGAGGATGCTATATCACTACAGTCACTGCTAAATCGGGCCGACCAATCAGCCTTTATGGTCGGCCTCGAAATTAACATTAGGAAGACGAAGTACTTATCGTTAGCCACCCAGTCCGCTTCGTCACTCCCCTTACATGGACAACTTATCGAATCTGTTCCTGAGTTCAAGTATCTTGGATCCACTATACTCCCCAATGATCAGGCTACATCCGCAATCCGGAATCTTATTGACAGCTCTAGAACAGCCTTCTTACAACTGAGAAACGCATTGTAGCGAAGCACGGAAACTAGTCTGAGGACGAAGATCCGAGTATTCTCAGCAACCATTTGTGCCATTTTACTCTATGGTTGTGAAACATGGGCGCTGCGATCCGAAGACATCCGGAAGCTAGAAGTCTTCGACAAATGGTGTCTAAGGATTATCTTGCAAACGCGGTGGTATGAACGTATCACCAGTGACGAAGTCCGTAAGCGTTGTTACTGTTTTCCGAAGCTCACAACGCTCACCCAACACCGTAGACCTCAGTGGTTCGGTCACGTCCTCCGAAGACCAGACACTGACTTCCCTAGGGCCGTGGTTTCACCCTCGCCTTGCCAGGGTTGATGTCTTCACCGTGGTGGACAAGTGAAAACGTGGCTCGCTGCGGTGAAATTGGACGTCAATCTTCTGATACTCCATGCTCTGCATGGTGCTCGTCACTGGAGGAATCATTGGATCAGTATCTGCCTGGAGCTTGCCGCCGACCGCCGCTCTTGAGTAGCTGCAATCCGCGACATTCATGAAGCCGGCTCATTCTGTCGCAGGAGCTAGCTGCAGTAAAGTAAAAGTAAGTGGCTTTAATTCCCGGTGGACTTACATCAATGTTGTAGTCACTGGATATCTGTCTCTATAAGCCCACTGAAGGTAGGCTTCGGGCCTGGTGGATTGAGTGACTGACTTCGTATGATTTAGCTTTGACGAAGAGGGCAATGTGAAAACCGTTGACATTGTTACAGTTGCAGAGTGGGTGAAGAAGCATCACTGGGTATGCCATCAGAAATTATTGTACGATACTTGCAAAAGTGCTGCATCAGTAATACAATGGATGGAAGTGAGGACGATACCATTTTTGATAAATACGACAATGACGAGAGCAGTAAAGTTGCAGATGACGATATTCACCCTGACCTTCCAATGACAAACGACCAGTATCAGAAACTGTTTGGGGATTCTGACCTGGATTTTAGTTTCGTAAGATACGAGTAATTTTAATACAATTATACTGTTCTGTCATGTTTTTTCCAATGTTATTGTGTAGGCTGGTGTCCGATTCGGTATAATCAGTAGGTTGCTGTTGCTGCCATCCGTCGATGCAGTCAAATGTGCAATAGGTGTGCAGTGAATTCATGGATGTATTTTGCACCTGATTATTTGAAATTACGCATAACGTTTGTGTAAGCCAACCCCCCCCCCCCACTACAGACAGACACATGCAGACACAAAATTCCTCGGCTTATACACGGTAATATACGGTACTAGGGACATTAGTGAAGGCACCCAAATGGGTCAACCTGGAAACGTGAGACAACACCATGTTGAGACCAAATTAGATCAAAATAAACTATCAATATATGAGCACGATAATGCCAGTCACTTCTAACCAGTCAACAGTTCTTATTCTAATACCCATCCTGGTTAATCGGTATACTTATAACCTAATACCCAGTGTCTGATGAGCCAGTGTTGCTGCTTCTTTCAGCAATAGGAACGAAGATATCACACTGCAATAGTTGCATACGTTCAGTCAATCAACAGCATAAGCGATTTGCTTCCACTCCATTCAAGTACTGTGAACTAATATCATTTTGGAATATATCAAGTTATCGCACTGGTTTATCTACAAATCACTAAAAGCTGTACTCTCGGCTGGTGGTGCACTTCCTACCAGTGAGACAGTAAAACATGATGAGGCTGAAAAATGAAAACACCCCAATCATCATTATCCATGTTCTAGTTGGTGTTGCAGTCATTCTCGCTTAACGATATGCATGTGTTGATGTGTGTGTGTGTGTGTGTTTGTGCAGTTCATCTTTGTGTTTCTACTATGAGAGGAGTAAAGTAGAAAATACACCCGATGGGCACCCATTACTCGATCGGAGCTTTTTGATAACGGCCTGATCGAGGCATCTATACCCACACTGCACTTCATGAATTCAGCATCAGGTCCATTTTTACGGACACAAACTGAAAGCCCAGTGAATTCCTACTGACGGTCCACGCACCATAGGACTGATTGCTGTCTCCCTAGGAGACACGACACTGGCATTGTGAATGTGTGCGTGCCGCTATCTCTACTGTCAACAAATGTACTATGAGATCATGATGTTTCAAATCAAAGAGCAGCGATGAAGCCTGTCAGTCTAATTGAGTTGAAGCAGTGAACACAATAGGGGTACACACTGGAATCAGACCGTATACACAAATTCCTCTCCCGACAAGGGCCGATAATTTGCCGTTGCGCGCAACAGTTTGTTCACTGGGGACGTTGCCTTCACATGTGCGATTACGTTCGGATAAATCGTCTGATTATTACTATGGTTACGGCATTAGTTTGTTCCCTTAGTTTTTTTCCTACTATTGTCCGCTCAAGAACTACTCAACACAGCATGGTTTCCGGGTAAACTGCTATCAAACAGTGCGACCCCAATGGGACAACCTCTTAAATGTAACGTTAGTGCAATATATAAAATAGCACTGAATCTAAAACGGGATGAAGATGCGCAGATGGGGCGGAGCAGCCATAAGCGACGCCGTAGGCATCTAATTTCATATGATCTTTCGCTCAAGTATGATGATTTCATCTTTCGAAAACTGTCTCTACTGCACTTAGTGTGACCCTGAGTTGTCCGCATCGTCTAGAGTTTAATGGGACACTGTAACTGCGATGTCTAGAATTACTGTGCGTATTCCTGTAATGCGCTGTTGCACTGGAGTGCGTTTGACCACATCATCTGCTTACTCATTGGTATACCTTACTTTGTCGGTTTAACTTCCGACAAAATAAAAACCAGACTGACGGTCTAGTTGTATTCGCAATGTTTAAACCCACTCTGGCAGATTTTAAAGATTTGACGTTACCCATACCTTTTGATTACCGATACGGTTAAAACTTGTGCACACCACGCTTTATGCCTCACATTGTGCTAATAAATAGAATCTTGCTGTGACATGATGTAAACTGTGGACAGCATTCAAAATGATTCAGCTCTGAAGCGTGACAGATGCGATCAGAGGTTGTTCATTTGAAAGCCTGTGACGGCGCAACAAACACCGTTGTTCTCCACTTCATGTTGGCTGTCAATGAACGTAGTACCGCCCTCTGTCAGAGCACCACAAGCTTTTGCCTAAGTGATATGCTACTCTTTTCTGACTCCGGTGCAAATACTGTTGAGTTACCTACCTGCTCGATACAACTACCTTAATCACTGGCTCCAGAAGACGGCCGGCCATTATTGGTAGTGAAGGGTTATACACTCGTTGGCATAGTACGGTGTTCAAAGTGGAGTTCCGGAGCGAATCAGTTCACCGTTCTGTGTAGTTTTGGTACGGGTACATCCAACCACATCGCGTAGGTATAAAGATAGATGTCCATCTTGTCTGGTTACCCTTGTGACTCACTTTTACTTCAAAACACTCGGAGCGGTCGCAACTATGTGGCAGTGTTATGCATATCTACCCAAGCATGGGTAAAATGCAGGCTGATGGGATGTGGGTTAATTCTGAACTTCTCGTGATCCCTACCCGCTTTGTTATGGGATCACTCACGTTTGTCTACGCTGAGCATGTAATATGCGGCGGTTGGCTAAATAATAACTAGTGATTTAGTGGGATTAAGAGGTATGTGCCCTGATGGGTGGTGGGAGTTAACACATTTATGGCAAGAAACCTGATCATGTTTCTACACATATCTGAAGCCATAGTTCTTCTCTCCGCGTTAGTTTACAGCACAAACTGGTGTCAGCTAGTAACTTTGTTGCATGTCGTTCCTACAGTTGTTTGAGTGCCTTGTGAGTTATCACTGCTAAAGTGATTGGCAAATCGAAAGGCGGTCCCTGGGCAATATGGAGAAGGACTACTCTGAAGTCTATGCCATTAGCATACATATTAGTTGTACATATCCTGCTAATGTTCTCTTGGCCATTGGAATCAAAGATACCTATTTCCACTGGAGGGTGCTAACTTCACTCATGAGAACAGCAGTGCGTACAGTTTTGTATAAATTGCAACGAGGCCCTGACTGTTGACTGAATCCATTAGGGGAAAATTGAAGAAGGAAAATGCGTTGCAGATTATTCTGCCACCAGAAAGAGTTGCCTGTATCTATGCCTGCAAGCGTGATGGGACACAGATTCCGACTCTCGATGATGAAAGAAGTCGGACTTAGTTTTATTGAAGGACCAGCTTCACAGGTAGAAGCATAGTGTCAGATGAAGTTAACGGTGCATAATTTAAGAACAAACTTCTAATTCAGTCGTCTGTGTTACAATCAGTCTTATTGTTCACTAAATCTCATTAACGTTTAGCTAGCTGAAGTTAAAGCAAGAACCAATAGACCACAGGAGAAACCGGGAAAGTTTGTCTGTCTTCATATTCTTAAGAGTCTAGCAGTCTTCTATATCGTAGTCGCATAAGACCTTCGGACACATTCGAACTGCATTCATAATCGCCGGCTAGTTTGATCGCTGGATAGTCAGCACAATCTTCCTGACACACCAAGGTGTAGGTTACTTTCATTAACCTGACGAGATAATGTTAGGTCTCGAAAGTTTGTCAACAAACAGAGGGTTTTGTACTCGAATTATTCCAATATATGCTGCAGCTGATTTAATTGCACCTGACAAGATGAACTATCCTCACCAGCTTCTCTGTATTCGACCCTCGTTTGTGCACTGGTCTCACGCCGAGAAACCACAAAGGCACTTATGTCTAAGGTATACTTCATTGTAGGCGCAACAGTTGTGGAGTGGCAACACACGACACTATGTGGTTAAAACAGAGGAGACTTAACGAAGGAAAAAAGTTGGAAAACGGTACAGCTTTTGGTAACTTGATTGTTAGCATTCACAGAAACGTAACATAGCTGTTAAGAATGGTTGAGCATCTATCACCAAAGTTTATACTCTTTGAAGCCAATGGGGGCAATTAGTCAGATTTCCAGTTCAATATTTCTTGGGTGCGTGCGATTAAGAAAGTATAAATCCTTTTTTACCACCATCTACTTATGCTGCGGTATACAATGTCAATTTGTAAATCTATACAAGTAACAATTTCTGCCTGCTTTAACGTTCCGTTATTGATCCAACCGAATGTTACTCGATAAAACGCAGCACCAATAGCTCCGCTTTCTTTGAGGTCCGCACAATGTTCCATCTCCCAGTTACATTTGTTGAGGCTGAGCCGGACTAAGCGCTAAAATTATCAGTCGATGTTCCATAAGTGAGCGTTTAGTGAATATACGTGACCCTGAGAACAGCCAGTTTGTCCACTTGGTACTTACACGTTCCAGGCAGAATGACGTTTGCTTACTAGTAATGTACATATGTTTAGTTGCCTGGATAATACAGTAAAACCTCCGAAGTTGACCACCTCTTTGTCCTGACCACCTCTCAAATGTGACCGCTTTCTTTTTCATTTCTTGAATATTCACTATACAAACCTTAGGGAACAGTACCACGGCACATTGATCACGATCTAATCTCTTGAATTGTGAAGTTACGGAGGTTTTGCTGTAGTTTGTTCAGATGCAGTTTGAGTACGTCTATAAGTGGTAAAGCTCAGCTCCCACAAATGATGAAGCCACTTGATTGAGTGCTGCTTACGAAACAGTTCCGCACTCAAAAATTGCACAAGTTAAGCATTGTCAATAGCAAGTATCTTGCTGTCACTTAGTTGAAAGTTAAACGGTTGCATTTTCTGACATTTGAGCCTACTCCAAAGACACGTATCAAGTTATCCACTATTCCATCGTTGAGCACACTCCCGACCTCAATGCAAAACACAAACTGATTGGTCATCAAGGAGAGTGGAACACTGTCATATTAATTATGTATATCTCGTAAAAGGTAAACTTCGACAAAAAGAATGATACCGTCGCTACCACCACCACCACCGCAAATATCGACAGATTTTCCGGTTACACAGTGGACACATCCTTTAGGGTATTCAAGATGATACGCATAGCCAGTTCCACCCCCTGCCATGTCAAATGGATAGGGGAGACTGGCCGATTTACGAGTCCGGTGGGCACCGGAACTTTGCCGATTAATAATGTCAGAAATATACAAGCACAACGAACAAATTCTTGTAAATTATGAATTTCGACGTCCGTTATGTTAAGAGCACTTCGTGAGCAGAGTGAAGTGGAAAACAGAGGTTTTATGTTGATTATTCAGACAGCAGAGAGAGTGTACTTGAGACAGTGCAATAAATTAAAACTATCGACTTGCTCTGATTAATTTTCCATTAGATGCAATATCTCTTTAGATGGGCAAATGCAATTTAACTCTGTGTAAGTGGCCGTCTCATCTGTTAGCAGAGATTTAAGCATGTGAGTTCTGGTCACATCGGGGAGATACGAGATAGTCTTGTGCATACCGCTTCATCACAGTTCTATTCAAATCCTACCATCTGTGTCCCTCTTATGGGATAAATATAGTCTTTAATGCATCAGTAACGATTGATGACTTACCCCGGAAGAGTCAAAGTGACCAGCCGTGGGGTAGATGCAATGTAAAACAACTCAACAACAGCTGGCCACCACAAATTGTGACAAGTTAAATTTAGATGATGTGTCAACAGTTGACTACGCGTTTGCAAACGGAATGACTTAAGATAACATTTCATTCACCATTGGTAGAAAAGTTTGCATGAATTGAACTAACAAACCCAAATACACTGACGCATAGATGGCGGTCATTACAGTTGCTCTTACTTAGTACTTCTTTGCAAGGGTCGGACCTGTACGCGTTTAGAGTTTGTCAGTTCAGATCATCCGCCAGATTGGATTATAGTTTTCGTCAGTTTTATATAGAACTTCTACTTACAAAACTGCCCCACTTATTGATTGCATAGTAAAAACACGTTTCCTGGTGGAGAAAACTTATGGTAGCTGTAGCTTACCAACGACTGAAGTCATATGAACATGCAAACTGATCTTTGCAGCACCGTTGCCTCCGATCTATCGGATCTACTGAGAAACGTTGATTTCATGGTAGATATGAATGTATTCCCAACAGAAACCTGATTCCAGAGACGACTAGTGCTTCTGCTGTGATGAACAGCTGAATGGTCACGCTAGATTCTTGTTAGATATCTAAACTTGCTTCTGCGGAAGACTCGTAAAAATCAACCACCACGACGACGGACTGTGAAAATATGTGATGGCGATATACTGCATGTTCGGGAGATACTCCTGAGTGCAAGTTACCTCAGATCCAAGCATCAGTCACTCAGGAGCGCTACTCCGGAGTATTAATCCAGGCTGAACTGAGCTGCCCATAACAATCTGGAAAGGCGTCATAGGCTGGAAATCAACGCGTTTGTATGCTGCGGAGGGTATTTGGGTAGTTTGATCCATCTGCCTTTTCGCAATTGCATAACACATACGTGAGGCCTCATATGAAATACGTAACACAGGCCTGGCAGACCAGGGACTCCACAGCGACGAGCCACGAAGCATGTCAAAGGGTTGTTCCATCTTTCCTATCAACTTAGGCTGAGGACCCTAAAATTATACGGTGGCCGGTATTGGCGCCTACGTGGCGACCTCATTATGGCCTACCAGATTCTGAAGAACCCCAACCACGTCTGCTGCCACCTACTACCACTGAGCCACAATACGAATTTGAGGGGCCACCAGTTCAAGCTGACCATGCAACAAAGTCGGCTAGAAGGTCGACGGAAGCTTTACACTCTTCATATGTGCCAGCCATGAAACGCCCACGCAAATCACGTTATTTTCACTCAATGTGCATGTGTTTAAAATAAGCCTTGACATTGCTCTAACCCACCTACATTTCGAGTTATAGCTTGTGTACTTCGATGGGGAATATAAGGTGACGAAAGTCGCACAACCAATATTAACGTACACACCTGAGCTCGGCTCATTCTGCATGCCTATGTGTTAGCACTGTGATGAGTCCAGCAAAGCCACGTTCATTTTATACCTTTGTTTTCTATTCACCATGTTGTGGTTCTCATTCTGGCCATCCCAAGGGACTTGCTAAGCATCCGCCTTTCTGCCCATAATGTACCATTGTTACACTGTTCCATTTGAGTTGGTTGTCGCATCCTCGAGGCCATGTTATTCTTCCATGTTGTTCTCTCTGCCCATGAGCGATTTCAACATACTTCAAATGCTCTGGCATAAAGTTCGGCTGCTCCCTGGACATTGAGGTCGATGCAAACTTCTGGAAATGATACATGAAACTGGGTGTGTACAAAACAATGGCCAGTCAGCTCGCATAGCACCCCGTCAGCTCCCGCTTGGTTGGACCTGATTTTCATGAGCTGCGAACAGCTTGTGTATGATATTCTGAACTTGGAACCTTTGAAGCAAGCGACCGTTCGACGCTCATGACCAACAGGAAGCTGTCATTGTTTGATTCTAGTCTACTTGAGCATGATTACAACCAAAGAAAAGCTTATTTTGAAAGTTCGACGGTGGTCTCGATTCAGACTTATCGTTTGGTGTCTAGGACTGAGCAACCTAGTTGTGCTGTTGTATTTCTTATGCCATAAAGTCGGACAACTCAAACTACTATGCTGATTCTAAGTGGAGTACGGCAGGTTGAAGTTGCAGACATCATGCTTCTTCACCGCAACTGGGCTACACCGACTTAGATTCGATCTTCGTAACATGGATAAAATGTGTGCCGCTTTATTTAATTTGTTCAGTTCTGTTATTATGCTGCATATTCCTTGTCACTTTTGCTTGTTTATTTTCCGCTAAATTATTTGTTGCTTGTTTGTTATACCCGGTATGGCTGAGCTTGATGTGAAGGTTGACAAGTTGCCCACCCGTATCAAAACCGCCACTTCGTTCTTAGTGGCTCCAGCAGACAGTTAGTCGTTGCTGCGGGGAGAGCGGGTTGCGCAACCTTCATGACCGTGCTAAGCTCAGAGAGTGGTATAATGCATCCAATGTGGAACGGGTTACAACTCAGCCACCGTCTTGTGTACGTCTGGCATGCACGCAATCCCTACATGGATAGATAGGAATGCTGCTGTTGTGCATTTGGTATAAGTGTGGGCCGGCCACGTTGATGAAACGTGGCTCCCATCCACATCCCCCCCGGTTTTACTTCTTCGGATTTACGCTAATTATGGAGTATGTGGATGGCGCTGTGCGTGGTGCAACGCAAGCCACCCATGGTCCCTATGTAGGCACAGGCGCCCTGCGGCTGTCCTCATGGAAGCTGTAGTGACAGGCAAAACCGGAACTAGATAACGCCAACCATGAGGGAGTGGATGGGTTACGGCACAAGTTGTGGGAGAGATTCCTTCTCCTTGAATCTACAGACCACTAACAGGCGTATAAGAACCATTGACAAATACTGAGCAAGGCGAAAACAAGGAAGCAGCAGTAGTTCGAAAGCAGCTTGCAATCGTAGCTAGACTGCCTCAAGGGTGCCGTTGTTTATGTGTAACAATGCATGAGACTTGCAGGTAAACTGCCAGTGCTAGAGAGTTCGGAAGGACTGATCATAGCCTCCAGGTTGAGCATGCATACACAACAGAAGAATCGTTCACTTCCGTATTTGAAGGTGACTACTTGTTTGTGCCTAGCTTACTGTGCACCAGCTAACTCCATGGTCTGGTTTGTAATGACGAGGTGCAGCAGCTATCCATCATGATGATAATAACACGCATTCCGCATTTGATCAGACTTATCCGCTGATTCTCAACCTGTTACCGGTCATTATCTTGACTGCACAACATATTGCTGTTCGCAGCTTCAGTACAGGTCTATTGGAAACCCTCGATAGTGAAACTGATTCAAAAAGATATTGACCCTGAAATGGTAGACTGGCCCCGATCGATATGTATGACGCATATTGGCCAAGGTGGCCTTAAAGATCGTGTTACATCTGATGGGATCACATGACCAACTGAACCTTGTGCGCCAGGATTTCATGAAACATGGGCAAGTACCACTAAATTCGCGCTGCCATGTGAAGCCCGTGGACGACACGAACGGACTATGTCCTAACAGACTGCGTACGCGTTGGGTACTCAAACGCAGCTTCTATATTTGGTCTTAAGAGGTCGTCACTCGGCGCTTCTATTCCATCATAAGACCAATGCTAGTGTACGGCTTACCTGTCGACTGTCCAATCACCCAAAAAGAGGTAGAGAAGATCTAACGGGACCAGGCTCATTCCGAGTTTACGAGGATTGCCGTAGGAAGACCGCTGAGAAAAATTGGGACTCTACACCTTGTCCTATCATTGGGTGTAAGCAAATCGCATCATGACCTTCCGTATATTACCTATGGGGTAATTCTCTGTGTTCAGACCGCCGCTTCGCTTGCGAACGCCATGCAGCATTAGTGAGCACAAGTAAAACTTGTGGTGCCGGATCTGAAACGATTTGCCCACCCCATGTGCTTCTAGCGGAGAGTGGTACATGTTTGGAACAAAATGTCGTAACATGTCGTAGCGGCCAAATCTGTACAGCAATTCAAAATTTGCTGGCTTTACATATCACCACAATTCTATTGCATACTGATAGTGACAGCACATATTTCTGAGCCTTGTGATATTGTAAGTCAGATATTTTAAAATACTCCAGAAGAACTTGAAGAACGAGTAGAGTATTATCAGGTGGTATATACTTTTAACAACAGTTTCAATCATAATCCGATGGCATCGTACAGCTTTAACTCTCCGCTTACTCCCAATATACAATAAACAGTATGGCGAGCCATGAATGACCGTCATAATGAGTACTTGGAAACCAGCAGTTCGTTCAAAGTGGTGAGCAACGAGATCTCCTTCATGATGTGAGTTGCCTTCTTGACGGCTGATCCCAGGTACACTACACAGTTTATCCAAATTTCTTCCTATATATTATTTTATCTATTTTTATTTATTTTATCGACTGACCCCAAAGACTTCCATACGCGTTCTTGTCATGTCACTTTCCACAATCAGAGTTTACTCATGAGTAGTGGATTTTTGGTGTGATTAATTTTGATTTGATCGAACCAGCTTCCAAAGCAAATAGTTCTCTACATGCTGGGAAAAGCGTTGGACCGCTACTACAATTTGTTGGCCATCATCATTACTGCGCATCCATCGGATACATCAGAATTCGAACCCTTGATCAGTGGAAGCAAGCACCGCCAGTCAGCAGTTTGTGCTACTGCGCCACGTCATAATTCAAACTAACTGCGAGTTGGTGCGTCAGCAATTTTAGTTTTGGACGCAAAGGAATCATGCAGTTTGGCAGCCACAAAACTGCCTGGCATCCGTCAGACAGCAGCGTGACACAGGGCAGAGCGCTAGTGCATATTTTATTGTTGACTTACATCAAAGGTTTAGCTCTTCAGACCATCGTGCTAATTTACTTTGTGCTGACTGGCGGTGTGGTGAAGGATCAGCAACCGGGACGGTTGTGGCTTAGTTCATTTAAATCCCAGCCGCCTCTTTATGTGACCTGCGGTCCATTCACTGGTCACCCCAGCCAATCCAGAGGAAGGGTGGTGATTGTCGAACCTGCACTTTCGACGGTCAGATGTTCCATCCTACACCTGTGGCCGGTTACACCTACTATATACTCGCTCCAGCATTATTTACTGGAGTGGTTATGTTCACTTGCTCAGTATCAATGGATTTTAATATTTTACTCACTTATTTTTTGTTTATTTTGTTGAGCACCTTTTTACTTATTTAATAACTAACTTATTCCTCGCGTTTTCGATCTTCAAACGCTGATGGAGACTAATACTTTCATACTACAGGAATAACGCAGTTTTGCTTCTTTTTATACAACAACATGTGGCTTATGTAGGGATCGTCGAGTTCAGTAGGCATTAGATCGTTCAGCAAGCTATTCTGCCCAAGCCTTTATTTCATATCCACTAACCTACTGAGTGAATGCAAGTAGGCAGCATTTTTAAGCCCCATGACCCGCACGATAGTGCAATAAACCGAATTCACGTGGTGGTTCAGCCGCCATCGGTATTCGCTTGTAGGCATACATCATCGCCACTGTTACCGCTATTGAGTTAGGAGCAACTCACCGATTCACTAAACTAATGCATGGTATGGACTGCGAAAGTAAGGGCAATAGGCGGAATAAATCGTAATATTCATTATGGTTCTATAATAATAGTTTACACAACCAATACGATGGAGTTAGGAATAAGTGAAACAACTTATAAACAGGACAACAGTAAATCCACACATCGTCTGAGGAATGAAAGTCGCGGGAACCTCACAAAATCGGTATAGTAAAACCAACATGATAAAGATGCGAAAGACAACAGTAACTTCACGACTTTGAACAGAAATATTTAATGAGAGAAATAGATATATATGCAATCTGTAAAATTTGGCTAAATTCGGCTGTCAGTCTGCTACTACAGTCGAGCCTACCTTGTGGCCCACCCGATTTATAGCCTACCCCGCTTTATTGACCAGCTTTTCAAAATACAATTCTTTTCTCAAATACGCTATATTTTCACCGCCTACTTGCCCATTGCAGAGGTCGTCCCACCACTTAATTGCCCAGCTACGTGGGCTATGCGCTTGTCGCCTTGTCAATTCTACGCCGTAGCTCGGACTATTTTTTATTACGACTACCCCACAGCTGGCTAGTGCGATTGCCGCAGACAAAGATGTCGGCGGCGTTCTTGACAGGTCAGAGAGTTGACCAACCTCATTCATTACACGAGCAAGCTAAATGCACAGACGGATGTGGGCAAACCTTCAGCTCCCTGCATGATTCGAGAACTGAGCATAGTCGAGTAATCCTTCCGCTCCACATTTGTCAGTACTTTATTGGTTACACACAAGTGTGACCAGTAACAGAAAGGAATCGCCCTTGACAGAAAAGTTGGATGTTTTAGATAAAATTAAAGCCTATCCATCAGGAACCTCGCATATCAAGTTGTCACGTGATTTACACATTTCTCGTCGTAACCTAGCCAGGTTGGTTGTCAGCGAAAAGGAACTCCGGCAGGATTTCTTGCATGGCACTGAAACCTCTCAGAAATAGTAGTGATGTGGAAAGCATGAAGAGCTTGAAACGGAATTGAAAGACTGAAGGTTATCGGTTTGTGAGGAAAAGCAAAAAGTTACAGGCGTGCTTCCGAAAAATGGCAGAACTCGATGAAGGACTTGGAAAAACCTTTGCTGCCACAGTAGGATGTTTGCAGAGATGAAAGAATAGAAATCAAATTGTGTATAAACGTGCGCATAGGGAAAACAGTTTCTCGGACGGAGCAATCTGTGAAAATGGGCTGAAAGATCAACTGGTTGAACTACTTGATGCGTTTGATGAGGATAACGTGTACAATGCGGACGAACCAGGTCTCTACAGGGCAACTCCAGTGGGCGCTTTGTGTTTTTCTGCCGGCAAGATCAGCGGATCGAAAAAGCCATGGATAGGATCACTTGTGCTACGCGAATATGTCAAGCACGGATAAAAGAAACCTGATTTAGCTTGCAAAAAGAAAGCAACCACGAAATGTTATTGGCGTGAACAGGGACGCACTTCCCATAACTTACAGAGCTAACAAAAATGCGTCGACGATGAAATAACTTTTCACAGAGCGGGTGCTCGAGTGGGACAAGGACCTAGGCCAGTGGCCGAAAAATTATGTTGCTCTTGGATAATTGTACAACGTATCCACAGGTGAGAGGCCTGAAATACATTCAAAAGTACTTTTTGTCTGCAAACGCGACCAGTATTCTATAACCCATTATGCGTGCTTGAGAATCTGAAAATCCGTGGCAGAAGGGAAATTTTGGACCGAATTCTTCATCACATCCGAAACAACGTGCTGTCTGGCTCATCCTCGGCGATGGATATCAGCGCCAAGATTTGGGTGCTTGCTACAATTCAGTTCGTTTCAAAAAGTTAGAGACGGGTTGCTGCCTCAACAATAAGAGTTTACTTTCGGCATGCTGGCTCCAGTCGATTGGCACCGGCTGCAGTGTTTGATGACGCAGTCATCACTGAGGACAACATCAACGCTTGTACAATCCCAGTCATTAATTCAGAAGAGTCTGTCGCCACTGACCAAGATGTGGAATGTACCGCATATCTAACAATTGTTGAAGATGAAATCTTCAGTCAAATTTTAGTGCGCCGACCAGAACAGAAAGAACGCAGCCACAGAGGATGACGTGTCGGCTACATTTATGAATAACAGTAAACAGTAAATGTGGCATTCAAGAACAATGAACTGTGTGAATTATCTGCATCGCTAAGGAATTTCACATGTGCTAGGCGAAGATTTCTTGTCCAAATTGGATTTCATCTGTACGAAAGGAAAGCGAGTAGCAGGTCAAAATAATGTACAACTGACGTTCGATCATTTTCCCAGCAAAAACATACAGCAGCGCCAGTTTCTATAGCTATCCAGGTAAGATGCTTTATGGTATAATTCTTAAATTATAGGTCATGCTCCTCAGAAGGGTCGACGTTTGCAGCTTTAGTTAAAAGTACGTATTTTATCCTTCATAGCACTTTAAAATTAGTGATGTGCTGTACAATAATTTAATAGTCGTTTCCATCTAGGAAAAATGGTAATACGGTTAATTGCCCACCCCGCTGTATTACCCACTTTGAAATATCCCGATGGTGGGCACTATAGCGGGTTCGACGGCATTTGAAACAGCTCTAGTCTTCCGATTAACTTCGTAGAAAAGGCAAACTACTCATTACTTGGCAGTAGAACAGTTCACTTTCGTGAATTTGGAATTCACACCCATAACGTCAGCGGCTTCGTTAGTGACTTTGTTCAGCCTCTTCCATTAGGCAAACTTGTCTCCCATCTGTGCTAACTTCCTTAAGTCGTCCGGACAACACCTTCTCGAAGTAGCGCATCACGCTTTGTTCTTGTCTCCACAGTACCCTTGGGTCACAGATCCTTTGATGTGCGTAAATCCGCCAGCAGCGCTAGATCGCCGGACTTGATGCTGCGTCCCCTTCGTGACACCTTTGTCGTGACTTCAGCGTAAATAGGTAAGACTACAGCCACAACCTGCAGAACTTATCCGCCAACTTCAGGATCTGTCTCCACCGTGTCGGAATAACCGTCTGGGTTATATCCAGGGTTCTGTCAGCAGTCAAGGTTAGAAATTGGCATGACGTTATGGTTCAAAATTAATCAGAATTCTATGAACAGAGATTATCCAAAAACAATAACATTCGTTCCGTTCCGGTTGATCGACGCAAGTATCCCAGTACATTCCTTCTCGAACTAACTGTTATAAGAGCCAATTCCCTCTAAGAGCACAAGATAAACTATGCCCAATGGGATATGGTTGGCGGCGTCCGGTTTCGGATTTGCCTGTCACTGTGGCCAGACACAGGACGCCTGCGCCTACAGAGGGACCATGGATGGCTTGCGCTGCACCACCCACAGCTCCAACCACACACCCCATATCCAGTGTAAACCAGAAGGAATAAGACCGGGAGGCATGCGGAAGGGAACCACGTTTCATCAACGGAGCCAGCCCACACTCCTTCACAGGCAAACACAAGCACGCTGTATTTGGGAATCAAGCGCACACAACGCGGTGGTTGCATCGTAGTCCGCTCCACACTGAGTGCATGGAACCACTCTTCGAGCCTAGCACGGCCACAAGGACCGTGCGCCCCGTCCCCTCCAGCAACGATTAACTGTCTCCTGGAGCCAGTATGGACGAGCTAGTGGGTAATGGACAGATAGGCACCTTGTCAACAAGCACATCAAGCGCAGCCACACCGTGGATATCAAGCAACAGCCAATCATCTGGAACGACAAGCTGAAATAAAACAAATACAATAATGCATACAGATACGGTGGCATAACTCTAAGCTAAATAAGCACTTGAGGTAAGTTGGTTAGCAACAAATCCGCGATAAAGAAAAATTGTCCACAAGTTAGTTAAAAATGCTACAAAACGCAACAGTTGCTGAAACTAAGCGCAATTAATGTAAACAACGAGGCCAGTTAATAGAAGAGTATTCAGGTAGGCAGAACAAACCAAATTAAGTGGAATGAAATTTAGCCAGCTTAAAAAGACCTAGTTTAAGTGTAAGTTGGTTCAGCCCAACTGCGGTGAAGAAGCATCAAGAATGCAACCTCAGCCTCAGCAAGGGGGATATAAGTCGATGCAAAAAGCGACAAAATGGATCTTCGGGTAAAGTTCCCTTAAAAAGTAGCTAGGCCAAATGTTATGCAGTCACTGGATAGGCTCTACCTTAATCCTATTGTAGTGATAATGACGCAGGAAGAGAGCAGAACGTGCATTGCCACAACAACCTAAAACTGACAAACCCGTACAAATATGGATCGTGTTTGCTTCCCATAACGCAACGCAGGTAAGGATTTCTGGGACGGGCCATTCCAGATGCCTACGAGGTTGAGGTACGGAATAAAGCCTCCATGTTTCCATCCCGTATCTCCTCTTCGTTATATTCCATTCTGGACAGCCAGCAGTCGTTGGAAAGCTCGCGAGTTTCTCTCCCGTGGCTGCATCACTCGGTTCGCGTTCACCCCTGAGGGCTTCGCTAGCGGCGAATTTGTCTGATTCATTGCGTTCTCAACAAACATCCCCTCCGTTTTTCTGGACCCAGGTACGTTACTAGATGCCGCTCATGATCTGCTATCGGCTCGATCCGCAAGGCTGGCAAAGCGTTGTCTCCTCACATCCATTGTGCCCGTTGCTACTTCCCTACTATCCTGTTTTTGTTGTCTTTCCAGTTCCCGAGTTGTCGTTGGCTTCCGCCGTCCTACAGCCGCCCCTTGTCGAAATTGTTTGTCCCTCTCGTACCATAGTCGTAGATGGGCGTCGTTCACCCAACGTTACGTTCCTCCAACGTCGATTTGGAAGATTGCTTTTTTCCGATCAATATGGTGCAGGAGCCTTTTCAGGGTTCCCTTATCTGCTCCCACCTGACCCTTCATGATCTGGTCGATCGTTGTTCCGTACCTTGACCTCTTCTCCAGTCCTGAACGGCGTCCACTTGTGAACCTCATGCTTGTCGTCGTACTTCCTTTTGTTTCGTGCTTGTCGGGCTTTATTTCCTCTTCTAGCAGTCGCTTGCAGTCGTTCGTACTGCAGTGCCGGATGTTCCCACTCACTCGGTTTCGCTAAGCATATATCGAGCGCAATCCATGGTTCGCGACCAAATTTTAATTGGAATGGCGAAACCTTGTCGGTCGACTGCATACTGGTCCGATACACAAGGAGAACTTCAGGCAGTGCTTTCTCCCATGCCAACTTCGTGTAGTTTATCCACCTCTTCATGTTTCGGATGAACCGTTCTGTCATTCCGTTGGCCTGTGTTTGGTACGGTGAATTGCGTCGCCTCTGGATACCCCACTTGTCCAAAACCGCCTTAAACGCTTTCGACTCGAAGCGGGGTCCTTGGTCGGTGAGAACACATTGTGACTTTCCATACCTTTCTGGCACATTGAATTGGAATCCCTGCGACACGATCTCGCATGTCTGATCCTTGATTGGTATGGCTTCCATCCACCGAGTGAACTAGTCGATCATCACTAGAACATAAAGCTTTCCTGATCGACTAAATGGTAAGGTCCCAAAGACTTCCAGTCCTCAACACTGAAGCGTCTCATTGTTTTCCATCTATCGCATCGGTGGTCTGAGTGCATCCATCTCTCGACTCGTTTGGCATCCGCGGATGTATACTGCGACGTCCTTTCTCATCGTAGGCCAATACACTCTTCTCCGTAGCGGTTCGAAGACACTTTAGAACCTCATATGGGCGCCATCCTGAATTACTCACGTCACAGGCTCTCTCAGAGTAGGCGGAACAAAAGGCAGTTTCCTTGCATCTATCGTAACCACCACATTACCCTTTTCGACCCCAGTCTGTCCCAAATACTAAGGAGTTCCTACCCCTCTCCTGATGTGGCCTCCGGCTTGGTGCCAGCTTGTAAGTGAGAGCAAAGTACCTTCACGAATTCCTGTCTTTTGATCGCCCAGCAGGTTCCTCTCCTCCATTGTGACCGCGCGCACCGGTATAGCGTTGTCCGGCATGAGGTCGTCCAACGACGGGTGTGACAACATATCGGGTAGTATGTTCTGAGTTCCGTCTACATGCTCGATGGTGAAGTTGAATTCTTGCAGTCGATATGCCCACCGCGCAAGGCGTTTCAATAGGTCCTTCGTTGTCATCAATCACGAATGCGGCTTATGGTCAGTACCGACCCGGAATGCCGTCGCTGGGAGGTAAGTTCTTCACTTATCCAAGGCCCACACCATAGCCAGACATTCTTTCTCCGTCGTGGAATACTTCTGTTCCGCCACTTTCAGTACTCTGCTCGCATATTCCACCACCCCGGCTGGTTGGGACAGTACCCCACCAGTTGCCACGTTGCTTGCGTCGACTGCCACAGTGGATCTCACAGCAGGATTGGGTAGCCGTAGGCATGTTGTGGCTTTTGTAACGCTGGCCTTTAGGTGGTTAAAGGCTTGATCCATTTCGGCTGTCTACACGAACGGTTCGCCTTTGCGAAGCAGCCTTAACAACGGACTGACCTTCTCTACAAAACGGAACACAAACATCGCCTCATAACACGACTCCCAGGAACGAACGGAGCTGACGCTTGGATTTTGGCACTGCGAAGCTCTTGTTTGTCTCGCGTTGCTCAGGAAGCGGATGGACTTGATCTGTCCACAATATGGCCCAGACATATAATCCACTCCCGAGCAATCTGTGATTTCTTACGACTGCGTTTCAGACCAGCTCCTTCCAGTAGTGGTAATATTACTGCAAGTCCGTTACCACGTTCTTGTGCTGTCTCGGAGAAGACGATGATGTCATCTCTATAGACAACCACGTCTTGTTGGTTCACCGAGACCATCAGCAATAGGCTTCTGAATGCAGCTAGGGCGTTGCATAATCCAAACGTCTTTCTTAGAAACTCGTACTGCTGGCCATTTACACTGAAAGCCATTGTGGCCATCTTCCTCTGCGATGGGCAGCTGCAAATATCCCGATCGGAGATCTATCAAGGAAATTCGCCTGGCGCTGTGAAGGTTAGAGGAGATTTCTTGCTTCTGGGGCATCGGCAAGGCATCCTTTACTGTCACTCTGTTCAGTTCTCTGAAAGCGATGCAAAATCGATAGGTACCGTCAGCCTTTTTCGTCATTAGTACGGATGATGAATACAGACTGTGCGTTCGTCTGACGATTCCTTTCGCTTCTATCCCTGCTAACTGTTCCTGTCTCCCCGTCAGCGTATTCTGCGGCATTCTTCTGAAGATCGGCTTGCACTGCGCTCCCGGAATTAACGATATTCGATGTTCTACCCAGCTGCAGAATCCGTACCCATCATCTGCGTGCGTGAATAGGTGGGCATACTTGCTCAGTACATTCCGTATTTCAGGGTTCTAGCAATCAGGCAGTACTTTGACGACACTTACTTGATTGGCTCTCCAAGTGTTCATTCCAATCATCTTGTTGCCTACAATTACCAAACCGTTTCTCAGATCACTGGTGACACAGAGCCGTTTGACGATGTCATTGTCGCAGATTGTTTCGGTTGTCTCCTCCACGATGAACATAGCATGGCTGATGAGCGTTTCCCCTATCCTGATTCACAACTGCTGTGTACCCGTCACCGTCAAACGATGTCCACCGACGGTCTGCATCACAGTGGAGGATTGCGTTACTGGCACTCCTTCGAA
Source organism: Dicrocoelium dendriticum (assembly GCA_944474145.2). NCBI lineage: Eukaryota > Metazoa > Platyhelminthes > Trematoda > Plagiorchiida > Dicrocoeliidae > Dicrocoelium > Dicrocoelium dendriticum. The sequence continues at coordinate 224,255,080 of OX104063.1, forward strand.
CCTTTTCGTAATTGACACTCCCGCTCCCGTGTCCACTATGGTCCGGACCGACACACCTTTAATAGTCACCCTGACGACCGGTACCCGCCACCTACCCGGCCAGGATAGAGAAAAAATGGTAGAAATGGAAGTTGGGGCAGCTTCAAGCCACATGACTCGTCGGCGACTGTACCGTCTTTCATGTTCCTTTTTCTGTGAAATCGCTGTCGGTGTTTCCATCGACAACAGCTTCTCCACCATTCCGGACATTTGGGTTACTCCGTGTTCCAAATCTGAATGCTGAATTCCCCTCATTGTCACTCGCTCCGAAAAATTCTGGGCAACCGTCACCAGATCCTCCGCCTTGCTCTCTACAACCATCGCTGCCAATTTTACCTTGTCATGAAGTGGGTTCGGCAGGCTTCGCGTAAATTGCTTCTTGTGTAGCCATTGTATTACCTAAACTCCCCTACTGTGGATTACGCCAAGCATGCTTTTCAACAGGATTTATGTATCAAATGGACCTAAGTGAGCGACCATATTTTACTTTTCTCACTCTTTACCTTAATGATCACCGCACCCCAGTGTCTTTCTGAAGGTTTACGCTCGATAATTTATTTTATTTTTACACTGATGTTACTTATCAAACTATTCATCTCGGCAGACGTTCGGTAGATGACCCAGACATATTTTGATTTCATCATATTCACCCTAACGATCCTTTATCCCGTGATAAATCATTGTTCATTGTTCAATTGCGCTGGCCAAGTCAGCTATATCCTGATTGGTCACGGCACCAGTGTAGCGAGAACGACGCGGTAGGGGGCAGGACGTGTATTACCAAAGGCACGAAAACTGACAACTGACAAACCAGTACAAATTTGGATCGTGTTTCCTTCCCACAACGCAACGCAGATAAGGTGCCTACGAGTTTGAGCTTCGAAACCGTTCCTCCATGGTTTCATCCCGTAGCTCCGCTACGTTATATTCCATTCTGGACAGCCAGCAGTCGTTGGAAAGCTCGCGAGTTTCTCTCCCGTGGCTGCATCACTCGGTTCGCGTTCACCCCTGAGGGCTTCGCTAGCGGCGAATTTGTCTGATTCATTGCGTTCTCAACAAACATCCCCTCCGTTTTTCTGGACCCAGGTACGTTACTAGATGCCGCTCATGATCTGCTATCGGCTCGATCCGCAAGGCTGGCAAAGCGTTGTCTCCTCACATCCATTGTGCCCGTTGCTACTTCCCTACTATCCTGTTTTTGTTGTCTTTCCAGTTCCCGAGTTGTCGTCGGTTTCCGCCGCCCTACCCTATGGTGAGACGTCCCTCATCTGATTGTTAAGTGAATTTAACCGAATCAGCTTAAATTGCATTCTGCGATGATTCTTGTTTGACTAGTGGGTGGTTGCATTTCCATTTACGGGACCACAATCCTCCTATGGAATGGGTTTACCGGAATCGCGAGATAAGATTTCGAGCGACGTTCAGACTATCACAACTGAACAGACAGATGTTCACGTAAGAACTCCTCCACAAGCTTGACAATACTGACTCAGGACACTCATACTGGCAATCCTTCATTGTCCTCAGTAGTGCAAAGGAGGCGCAGCACGGGGACGAAGTCACACCGAATGGGTGAACCTTCATACGGAACCTTTTCGGAGGATCATGCAACCGTCGGTTGGGCCGCGACAAGAAACGTATGTAATCTCTATTCTTCGGCGCTACTTTCACTTGATGGAACATTGGTTCTATATCAGCGACCACTGCAACAGTGCCAGTTCTAAATCCCAATAGGACACCCACGAAGCGTATACTACGTCAAGCCCCTTCAGCAGCTGTTGGCTTAAGGAAGTGTATTGACATTTGCTGTCGCAATCGAAAACAACACTACTTTACCTGGTCTGTTGGGCTGCGTGACAGGATGGTGCGATATGCATCACACTCCGACTTCGTGAATGAATGGTCCTGACTTGACTAATTCTATGAAGTTAGTCCGTTTATACTCCTCAATGGCTGTCTCATACATTTGACGCGATTCAGTATTTTTACTGAGCTTTCTTTGCAGTGACTTCATCCTACGACATGCATCAGGATAATTATTGGGGAACTTCGGACATTCAAAGTTCCATGGTAGGGCAAGTTGATAGTGTGCATCAGACTTAGTGATAGTAGTTTCCATCTGTTTCGTTGCACATTAGTCTTCGATGGATATTCTAAAGCCTTTTTCTAAGATGCTCAGGAAAATCTAACTCAAACATCCGCCTGAGAGATGATGACGTACAATCGTCTACCGAAATGACGTTCATGCTGACCGTCTATGCACCTGATTCTCCAACCGGAGCAAGCAGTATCCAGATCAACCGTGTGCGTACCGCAAACGGTTCCGAAGGTCTGCCGTAACGGTGCTTTAACACCCAATATGCACGCGGAACGTTCATACCTATTAAAATCCATATGCAATGAAAGCGACTAGCTGCGAATCGCAAGTCTTTCAAGTCCCCCCATGTCCGTAAATATTCTAATGCTGGTATCAATCGTTTAACCTGAGACATTATCTGTACAGACCAAGTCTGATCCATCAAAATTGACTCGCCTCCGTCAAGGGGTCGTAATTTTTATTTGCACCATCTGCGAAAACACATTATCGTCTTCATTAATGATGGATATCCTGACTATTGACGGTTCTGATTGCAAGTGAAGTTCTTGCAGCACTTGCACGTCAATCAGTTAGGTATCTGAGCCGATTTTCCAGTAGGGTGTTGATTACCATAACTTTGCCTTTGGCACAGATTTTAACTGGAACAATGCTTGGTGTTTTAAATGGCAACCATCTGTTCCACAAGAAAACCGAGATCTACGATTGCCTGGCTAATGATTCGATTCTAGGCATAGTTCACAAAGAGTTTTCTCTGACACAACCGACCGGTGCTCCACATGGGTCATGGCTAGAAACTAAGGACATTGGTCCAATTAGTGCTTCTGCATCCATTGGATACATATTGGTAGATTCCTTTCGGCATGGTTGTGCTCCTTCTCTAGTATTCAGGGTATTTATACGGTCCCCTCGAACATTGTTACGGTTTGATTTCGATGGACATTCGAATCTATGCGTCTGCCCATCCAATTACCTTGATCGCGTAGTAGCTGCTTCCACACATTTACAAAGTTGTGCGAATCTTTGAAGGAGAGTTTTCTACCAGTTTGAATAATAGAGCTGCTTTATTGGGCTACTCAATCAGCTGAGATAAGGGAAGTCTTCGAAAGAGAACTTTCATATCTAGTTAATAATTTAACTGTTATAGAGTGTTATGACAGGCTTTCATCTGCCCTGCTAATCTACGTACAGTGTCTTGATAGTTGGTTTTAGCGGTGGTCCTTTAACTAAATGATCCATGTAAGTTCTTGCTATCAAATGTGGTTTTCCGAATCTAGACCTCAGCGTTTCCAAAACATCCCGTAAGCCCTTCTCTGAATCAATTAGTACACAACTTTTGATTGCTTCCCTTGCCCGTCCATCGCGGCAATTGAGCAAATAATAGAGCCGTACTATTGTGCGTATTTTGACCACCATAACATGTGCCTGCAAGCTGCGGACGAACATGTATTACCGTAGAGGATCACTGTCACAGCGCAGTATCTCTCTCTTCGGCAACCCAAACAAGTTATCGGGTGTGCCGGCCTTAATGCTGTCTCTTTACGTTCCCCAGACGGTTGGGTTTGTCAACGGACGAAGTTTGCTGGCAAGAATCGAACCGGCGCAGACCCACCCGTAACCAACTCACAAGCGCGCCGAGTTACAATCAACATGGCGGGCGCTGTAAATTGTGTGCCAGCATGCGAGTTGGAAAAATAGATACCGTATGGGTCACAAGCGGAAAAAACTGGATTTTCACTCATCTTAACGGTACCTGCAATTCTTAAGTTATCTTCCTTCGAAGTAAAAGCGTCCAGGCGTTGTTACAATTGCTTAATTCGACGTTAAGCTACTGACAACTGCTCAGATGAGGACACTGGATTTGATCTATTATCATCCTCTGACAGTTCTGATGCAGAAAATGCATTAGCTTTATCCATTTATAAGTGAATGGTAGATTAAACAGCTACTGAGTTAGCGAGAGTGGGACGATTCACTAAACTAACGCACGGTATGGGCTGCGAAAGTAAGGGCAGTGGGCGGAATAGATCGTGATATTCACTATGGTTCTAAAATAATAGTTTACACAACCAATACGATGGAGTTAGGAATAAGTGAAACGACTTACAAGCAGGACAACAGTAAATCCACAAATAGTCTGAGGAATGAAGGTGGCAGGAACGTCACAAAATCGGCATATTAAAACCAAGGTGATAAAGATGCGAAAAACAACAGTAACTTCACGACTTTGAACAGAAATATTTAATGAGAGAAATTGATAAATATGCAATCTATAAAATTGGGCTAGCTTCGGCTCAGCTTATAACTACATGAAACATGGACAATCTTTCGATTAAATTCGAAGCAAAGGCACACTACTCGTTAATTCTCAATAGTACAGTTCAGTTTCGTGAATTTGGAACTCACCGCCACATTTGTCCCCACAAATTGATCACTGAATTCCGATGTCCAACCGCATAGTGTACGTGGAATTCATTGTGTGCTAGGTGTATGTCAAACAAGTCATAAATAAAAACATTACGCAACATCCTCACGATTCATTGCTTCATTGACAGGTTAGTAACAAAGCAGTGTGGTGAAATTGGCCCTCAAACTGAATAGTTCGGAATGTACTTCATGAAACGTGTACTACTCTTCAACCATTTGCTAATTGGAATATAGGCTGAGAGCTTCATTCCAATTGGTGATGAGCCTTCTTAATGAACTTTGCTTCGCCAGGTAAGAACCATAAGCTCTAGTCCTGCCACTGCCATACTCCACTTAACGAACACTTTGCAGCCTTTAGAGTTAGAAGGCATACAAATTCTAGTGGTGTGTTGAGTTTAGTCAAAATATTGTAACACTGAAAAACAGCGTCAGTCTGACCACATTTTGCGCCTAGCTAAGCAGAGCAATTTGGCACCCATATTTTCCACTCAGAGGACTGTAGCTATTTTAATTGCTAACCGGCTGCACTTCGAGTGCCGACCAATCGCTTAGCATTAAACCCACAAAGATTGTGCGTTAACCCTCTATGACTTCGTTTAAGATAACACGATCACACAATACTAAGGGAATACGTGGTTACCTATCGTCGAACCCACCATAATACTGACGTATCTCTAGTATGGCCCACATGAAAGCAAGGCAATATGGATTCATTTCACCTACCTGTTTGTAAAGATACAGGCAGCAATGTATACTGGAAGTGTGGTAGATGTCTTCGCCAAGATGGCTTTAGTTGCCTGTTATTCCTAATACAAAAACGAAGTATATCGGCAATTGCCAAGAGTTCGTGTAAGATTGCAGTATGCACAATGGAGAAGTACAAACCCGTCTGAAAAAAACAGGGCAAATAATTACGGTTGATTAATGAAGCCAAAAACACAATAATGGTGTTTAGCCAAACAACCAGGATTTAAAGTGTACAAACTGAAGCAGCCGTTTACCATTAGTCTATACGAACTGCTAATAGCCCACTAAGATAAAAACTAACCGCTTGCTAAATTAGTGAACCGAACAGTTCTAGTTATGTTAGATTTAATGATTAACGCCGCAAAAACATATTTATGTAAAGATGCTAAGATATTGTAGTAGTCCATGATGGCACGCATTTGGGTGTATCGAGTTAGTGGAGTGCCGTGTTTCCTACATATAGAAAGATACCTTGTTGCAACTCAAATGAAGTACATCAGATTCAAACTGCACTTGTGTAATACTCATATATCACCTAAAATTTTACTAGAACTAGATGAATGAGGTTAATCATACTGTGGCAGTAATTGGAGGTAAGAAACGCGGCGTTAAGTATTGCAATCAACAGTATTTGTTCAATAGGCAGATGATACGAAACGTACGCCTAGCTGAGAATAAATGTATCATCGAAAAACAAGTAAGGGGTAGCAAATTTGCTAGAGCGGCATCGAATAAAAGTAAGCAACTGTAAATTTGACTGCTGTTTCCCCAAAAGGAAATTCAACTAGTCAAGTTCCGAGTAAAAATGAACAGTGTATTTCGCTTAGTAACCGACTTGTCGTAATACGTATAATTTAGGTACTATCCACTAGGCATCCTTAAAGACAGAAACCCTACCCAGTTGCTTAGTTGCCTCTTTATTCAATGACGATTGTGCTGTTAGATGAGATAGTTGTGACCTCAAAGTGTGTTGCAAAACAAGCACATAAAGCAGTAGGGCGGCAAGCACATTTTAGTTGACTGAACATTAGCTGCGCATCCTACCTCGATGGATTCACATGTTCCACTTGTCTGTGATCCGTTCATTAGTTGATAAGCTGGCAGAAATTCCCTCCTAAGAGAAATAAGCTACTGTTATAGTTACAAGGCTGCTCTAACTAAAATATTGGCCAGAAGGTTGATTAGTTGGTAGCGGCATAGAGCCATGGTTGCCATGAGCAGTTTAAAAGTTTTTTTAACCCAAATCCGCACTCGGCTGTACCCAGGGACGCCGCGGATTTTTGAATCACCGTGTGCTTGGTACTACTTTTGCTTCGGATTACTGTGTCATAAGTGTTGTTTATGTGAATTGTGCACCAATGTTCTTGTTTAGGTGCATTTTCCAATCGGTGCAAATCTGCTGACTAATAGTTGGCTAATTCCGGAGATCTCATTGATTGACCCAACTGCCATCTGTGTCCGCCGTCTTGGATTTGCTCTATCTTGTGACGCCGTCTCTAGCTACTTGTGGTTCGTGTTCGAAAGTTGTGGGACATAAGGCTAATGCACTTTGGTGCTTCGGCTGCGATGCTTTGTTCCATTTTTCGGGCATTGGCATATCCATTGACCTGTTTCGAAAATCGCTCGACATCCGTTCTTCCAAGTTAGATGTGATAAATGTCGCGATACAAAACATCAGAATACAAAGCGACCACCAAAAACCACGGGAAAACCTCTCTTCCAGACAGAATTCTTTATTTCATTATACACGTTAGCTGCAGGTGGAAAACACCTAAGCAATTGTAAGGCAATACAAAAGACAAGACGAAAAACACCCAACAGAGGCACTCCGGCTGGGTCCTCAGTAACGGATGGACATCGTTCCGGAGAGATAACAGCAGACTATCGTGCAGTAAAAAGAGTTAGATTACGCTTAACAACGGAGATGGTGATTGGAAGGGATGCTAAGCAGGAGGGGGATAGACAAAGGAACTCACAACACAAACGCCATTGGGGCCGGCTCCAAGCCATATCAGCAAGTGTGTCCAACCAAACGTGTCCACCGTCCTTAGACAGAAACAAACCGTTCGCCAAGTGGGGTCAAACGCCTTCCTGAAAGTACCTCTGTCACCTCGCCTTCCATTGTCACTCCTCGATCTGCACCACCACCAGCGTCTTCCACCCCGGCCGAGACTCAAGTTCCATGTTTCCCACCGACTGAAGACTCATACTCGGAATTTACGAAATACCGCTTAATTGATCGGCCCATGAATTTCTCAGAGCCTGTCTGTGAACCTCTGAACACCGAGGATCCATAGACCACTCAAAATTGCAAGGGGCCACGTAATCGAGTTCAGGCGTCCCCTGTTACTAAAGTACAACCCAAACCGGGAAGCGCCTCTAGTCCTACTTCCACAGGTTCAGCACCGATTTTGCTGAGGCATCATAATCTCAAGTTTCCCCATGTATCAGTCAAAAGGTGAAAACCCTCATATACGTTATGATCACAAGGCTGAGTTCCTCCAGTGCCTCATCGACAGTCTCTTGGATGTGGATGAAGACAGTGTGACAATAAACAAGTGGTCCGACTTGGCCAGAAAACTAACTAGTCGGCCTCTGAGAATCACCTTTGCAAATCACAATCTGCCGCAGCTCATATTGTCTCGTCTGTTAAGGCTAAAAGTTTCCCACCCACCGAGACTTGGAACCTGAAGATAGGGATCCTTTTTAAACTGCGGTCACTAAGCTCAAACGCTATACAGAAGAAGGTGTGACTGACTTACAAATTGTAAATTTTCGGGTGATAAAGAAGTGTGTACGAACCCGTATCAACCGGCTGCACAACTTCCAGGCACTTTCCGCGGTACCTCCCAGGACTTCCGTGTGACATTCGACAACGCGTGCAACATAATGAACAAATGTGTCGAACTGTGCCTCTTCGATGTCTCGGAGCGGCCGGAGGTTTTAGGACCTGCAGAGACTTGGCTGAACTCCGACATCATACCCCAAGAAGACGCGTTGTCAGGATACTGTTGTTTCTGATGCGACCGAAAATCAAAGGCTCACTGTGGTGTTCTCTTGTACATAAAATCGTCACTATCTGGCAAACTTACCAGCACGTATCGGAGTGCGGATAAATTATGCGAGCAATTGTGGTGCATAATCTGCTTCAGACAGGCAGAACTAATAGTGGGCGTTATCTACCGTAGCCCATTAAACCGTTGTTGTGATTGCCTACCACATGAGCCGTTCTCATTTCTTACTGATGGGGATCTCAATTCACCTAAGATATTCTAGCTATATGTTCGTCTACTTCCCAGTCATGACGATATTGAGGCCCAATTCGCCAAACTGACTATTGAAATCATGGCAACGCAAAATATCATCCAATCGACGCGCGTAATTCCGCACTCGGTACCTTGTCTGGACCTGATGTTTACGAGCTGCGAGCAGAAGCTGAAAGAGATCAGTGTCCTTGAACCTCTGGCGAACAGTGATCACTACTCCACTGTGACAAGCACAGAACTACCGTTACCGTATTACAACCAACGGAAGCTGACATTCAACTATTGGAAGATGGACTTCAACGGCATGGTCCAAGCCGCAAGTCAGGCTGATTGGACACTACCACAGAGATGCGTCGCTTGAGGCCAGTTGGTCATTAATGAAGGGGAAGCTTAACTCGCTGTGTACTCGGTTCGTTCCCCTGAAGTATTCAAAAGTCGAGCCTGTCAAACCGCATTGTTTTGATACGGAACATAGCCAGTTAGCGCGAAGGCGTCATAAACTTTGGGATAGGTAGATCAGATCGAGTTGTGATGACGATTACACGGTGTACAAGAAAGAGCATAACTGATGTAACGCCGCCAAAATCAACAAAGGCCGGCAGTTCAAAGAGGGGCTACTATCCTCAGCCTCAACTGCAAGTAATCTTTGCCTAGTTGTGACGTCAACTGAAACCTGGGGGCGACCTATCGGTCTTAGAGAGCTTGGACGGACAGACGCTCACTGCAAACGCAGAGCACGCGGACGCTTTGGCTACGCACTTCCTCACTGTACTTTCCAATAAACCAACGGATGTTCTGGCACTGGCATAGGTTGCGCCAGTCTTGCTCGACAGCCTACAATGTGAAGCGGTCGAAGTGTGTCAGCTACTCCTCAACCTCGATGGTGCAAATCCCCCCGGACCAGACGGACTTCACCCATTAATACTCAAGTCCCTAGCGAATGTCATCTCACCAGTTGTGACAAACCTATTCATTAAAGCACTCTTTGAAGGATCCGTCCCCAGCGACTGGAAATGCTTAAGAGTGAGACCGCTTCCCAAGGGTGGTGATCAGAGTAAAGTAAAGAACTACGGACAGATCTGTTTGACTTCGTTATTATCCAAAGTCCTCAAAAAGGTTGTGAAGAAGTGTCTGATGTCGTTCTTCGAATCGATGGACGTATTGATACCAGCGCAACACGGCTTCACGAAAGAGCGATCCTGCATCACCAACTTAATTTACGCAAAAGACCAATGGGTACAAGCTCGCAATAAACGGAAAGAAGTTGACATGGTGTACAACATCTTTAGTAGGCGTTTGACAGGGTGAACCACGAGGTACTTCTTAAAATGAGGACCTACGGCATCGGTGGCACGCTACTTCAGTGGTTACACGAGTTTATTGTGGGACGAAAGTTTAGAGAACCGATCAATGGCTACCTGACAGACAGGTTCCCATCGACCAGTGGCGTGCCTCAAGGAACTGTACTTGGGCCAGTATTATTTCGTAATCACATCAACGATCTTCCGCAGTAGCTCCAGTCAGCATGTGCCCTGTTTGCAAATGATTTGAAAATCTTTGAGAACCAGGACGACTGCGCTCGCCTCCAGCATGACTTAGAACGACTGTCAGCGTGGCACACTGAGATGCAACTCCCCCTTAATGCAAACAGGTTGGAGTTCATCAGTATCACCAGATGTATAGCCACTCGATCATGCACTTTGGACGGTAAGCTGCTCCACCCTAACACATCTGTCAGAGACTTAGGAGTGTTTTTGCGACATGATATGAGGTCACTAGAAAATACAGAGAAATTGTACCGTGCGGGAATTCGTATGCACTGGGCATTTAGACGCAGTTTCTCCACATGGTCCAAAGAAACCGTCCCTCACCTATTCACCTCGCTTATTAGACCAATCCTTGAATACAGCGCCCCAGCTTACCACCAGATAACCCAGGAGGAAACTGAAAAGCTGGCGAAAAAACAGCAGAAAGCAACTAGAATGATAACCAACCTGCGAAAGATTCCGTATGAAAATGTTTGTGAAAGGCTCAAACTATACACACTATCCTACCGTCGAGTAAGTATTGACCTAATTCTGACCCATCGATAAATACACTTGAATCACTTTCCCATACTGCGGCCACTATTTCACCGGAGGGAACCCAGTAACACCCTGTAACACCATTACAAACTCAGTCCCCTGTGTAGGCAGAAAAATCACCACAAAAACCGCAGCCTGCATGTCAAGATCATCGTAGGATAACCACACCAACTGCCGAGATCCCGGATAACCCATTAGTTGTCTACTCCATGTGATTAACTATGCAAAGCTCCATGTTTCATTACTACTCACACCATGGTATCGAGACTTGTTCCTGATAACCTTAGCTGATGCCCGCTCCTAAGGGCTCTTGTGATATTAATTGTTTTCCCAGTCATGTCTACGTGGTTTCATCCCAAACCCGCTGTGACCATTGTGCACTCGTACCACTTGCCACCAGCCCCAAGGGCACCCATGCTCTTGCTGGTCTTTGATCCCATATCCGCACCGAGACGCGTTAAACGCATTTCATTTGAATGCAATACCACCTTGTATCTCCCTGTGCGCCGGGCCTCGGACCAATGGGAGAACCCTCGTATTCCTCTCTTTGAACCTGTACTGTGTGGCCTTGCTGTACGGTAGCAAGTGCGCTGACGCTATTTCATTGTGTAACTGGGCGAAGATCCCGTTGTTTCAGGACTTAACGGACATTGTTTAGGTATGTAAATATGTCTTTGAGTTTTATTTTGTTTAATAGCACCGTAGTTAACGTCTCGGCTTCCTTTCTTGGCTGGACCTGGGAGTTTTTACGAGTCACTCGAGCCCCAAGCGAATCTGTCGCTTACACCGTGCATGAACGATGTATCACATCAGCTTTGTACAGAACGAAGAATCGTACACTTATGGAATACACTACCAGAAGGACTAATAGAGACCGATTCTGTGAAATGTTTTAAAGCAAGTATCGAGGATTATTTTGAAAAGCTGTGCTTTTGTGAACCGGTGCACAACATAAAAAGCACCTCCTATACCCAGCAACAATGACACCAATACGAATTCCTAACCAAACAAGAATAAACGAGCAACTGACCGAACGCTACTGCACACGATTCGCAATTAAATGTTTTATTTTTCATAATTCGACAGAGTTGTAAAGAAACCTTTCTACTTACTCTTAACCAGTCACATCGGCATTTCACGACAGGTTATTTTTGAGCGTACGTTGTTAATTGGAACTGAATCAACGATACATGACACCATTTGTAATACGTTGTATGAGTTGCGTTCACAAACGGACGCTGAGCCCACCAGCAAGCACAAGTTCAGGAAGACAGTTACATTTGCAGTAATTCGAATACCATGGTAAGTCCACAACGCTGAGATTAAACTAGTTGCCAAGATTGTTCTTTGAAGATAGGTATTTCTTCCCCGAAGTCTTCGAAATTAATCAAGAATTAACTGTTTCTTGTACCCACACCACGCATCTGCTCTACTGTTCCATTGTTCCCGTCGAAACTAATCAGCAGTGACGGCTCCAACGTTAAATTCCTAAATGGAACCATTTCCCCAACTTTCTTACCTTCGCATGAGCTTTATTTGAAGCTCAGCGGTAACTGAATTGACGAGCTTCCTCCTTTCTTTGACTCTGCCAAAGGCTCTACCATTTATCTCCTGAGAAAATTGGCTCATCTGCCCCAATCAAACTAATGGAAATCACAATAAGCCGTCTGATATTCGGGATCTTGATGTGTGTGGTGAGCACTGTTAAATGACTTTTTGAATGCATTTCCTGCGTTTCCAAACTGCATCCGGTTCATTCACATTTGTCGGCAGTCACAAGTAACAGTGTGGCTCCGGTAGATATTACTGGGCCTTTCGTTGAGAGTGCAACGAACGAGTAAGTGCTTTCGAATCTGTACACCACACCAAATGCCGATATGAGCGCACACAGAACGTGGGTTGATTAAAGCTAAGGACTTCAACTAAGATGGCACTCTCGCACGGGAGTGTACCATATAAAATGAGGGCAAAATGGCTTACTTCATTTCAGAGTATCACTTCTTCTCACTCATAAGTAGGAGGATTCTAGGTGTAACTGTAATGTATTCGTTCCAGCAGCTCACAAGCTACGTAGCACTACCCCCATCGGGAAAAACACCAGACGCCTTTGCCTTATTGGGGCTCCTCAATAGTGCGCACCGTTTGGTTCCCTACTGGGGATGGAACCCATGACCGCTAGATGATGACGCCAACTAGTCAGCAGCCGTACTGCAGTTAGCTCGCAAATTGCGTAGCTCAACCACCGTCCCCCTTGGCTCAGGGGCTTAAGCTGCAGGCCAGTTGTCGTCAGCATTTAGCGGTCATGAGTTCCATCTCCAGTAGGGCGTCGAAGGATGCGCACCGCTGAGGAGCCACAATAAAGCGAAACGCTTTTGGTACATTTCCGGATGGAGACTGTGCTATGTAGCTTGTGTGCTGCGGGGAGGAATACAGTAATACCACTTCTTCTGTTGGGCAGTGTGTGACACAATACGAATGCTTGGGTTTGACCCCTTCATACCCAATGTGCACGCACGAACGCAGGTAAAAGAATGCATTTTCGAATGTTGTGCGCAAACTTACACAAATCATTCTCTGCATAACTGACAAATAAAAAACAAAATCTTCCGTTCTGTCTGTTATGGAATCCGTTTTATGAAGACAGTCCTCGACTGATACTATCCGGCCTCGAAAGGCTAAGATGTCTGAAGATTCAGATTCATCCAGATATAGATCCGTCAGACCTCAAAAAACTCACATCGGCTATCGTTGGGTTTAAGCGGTGCACTGATGTTAGGGAAAATAATCTTCACATTGCAAGTTTTTGGCTAGTTCCCTGGGTTCGCCAAACCCGGATCAGCAGATCGATAACGCTGCATGCGCGTTCAGCGCTTCCAACCGTGGGTCGCGCGTAGATTTCACTAATGTTCGCAGTTTAATGAACAACCGTGACAATCTGTGTCACCTTTGCCTCTCATCGGCCTGACTTAATACGACTGGCTGAAACCTAGTTGAATCCTGAGATACGCTCCCAGGGAGTCCAGATTGTGGGGTACTCGTACTTCCTGTGCGACAGACTATCGAAGGACCGCGGTGATGTGCTGCCATACATCCTGTCCTCGTTTTGCCGGACACTGATAAACACGCACGGAAGTAAGGATGGCCTTTTGTGAGCAAGTGTGGTGCCCCGTCCACCTGAGGTGTGCCGTTATGTTCTTGCATGTAGCCTCTCGCCGTCCGCAAACTCGCTCTTCGGTTGCCGCATGTGCGAAAGCACAAGAGTCGTCCGCGCTTCCTACTCATGGGTCATTTTACCCGTCCTCGAATAAACTGGCCTGACGTTCATCTGCTCTTCGGGCATTGTGCAGTCGTGGCAGAGTTTGCTGAGATTAAATACGAAACTGGGACAGCACATCTGCCAGCCGATGTGCGTTGCGTCGCACACTAATCCGTCGTGTCCGAACTTGATGAGGACTGGCTGCAAACGGCGCGTGCGTAAAGTTTCTGTCATACAGCCTACTGCATCGAGTGATTATTCGGTGCTCATGGTCAGGCCTGAGCTATCGCTGCCATACTCGTATCCGCTGGAGCCATCATACAAATACTGGAAGACTAACTTCGATGGACGTGCTCTAACGGCTAGACAAGGGGACTGGTCGCTGCCACAGGATTCATCTGTCGAAGCCTGTTTTTCTGTTATCAGAGGGTATGAAATCGCTGTGCGCTAGATGTGTACCTCTCAATTATCGGAAGGCTGGACCATTAAAACCACATTGGTTCGACAAAGAGTATGGCCAGTTGGCTTGAAGGCAACGCGTGTTGTGATATAGGTTCCTCCAGCGTGACTCTGCAGACGCCTGCGAGCTGTAAAAAAAAGCAGCGAAAACTATGCAACGGTGCGAAAGTGTAGAATGGTCGGCAGTTTGAAGAGGAACATGCAAGCGCAACGAAAACGGTCCACAAACGAATTTTTGCTTATGTGAAGCTGCGCCTGAGACAGGAACGGTATGTAGCAGTGCTAGAAGACTCTGACAGATAGTCTCTGATTTCCAGCGCGGAACGTGCGTCCGCGTTGCCGACGCACTACTCTTCTGTATTTTTGCAAGTAGGTATGCGTACATACGAAAGTCCATGTGTGCAGCCCATGCAGAACTCGAGAGCCTGCGTTGCTATGTGGAAGATGTGCGCAAGCAACTTGCCAGTCTTGAGATAAGGCAGCCTACCGGTCCAGAAGGGCTCCACCCCCAGATTCTGAAGTCACTGTCGACCAGCACTACGCCATCCGTGACTGATTTGTTCAACATATCGCTGTCCGAAGGTCTGTTGTGGAGCAATTAGAAGTGCCAGGTAGTGAAGCCGATTCTGAAGGATGGTGACCCAGGCAAGGTGATCAAGTACCGGCCCATTTGTCTGTCCTCCGTTTCGAACAAAGTAATCGAGATCGTGAAAAAGGGTCTGATGCAGTTGCTGGACTCAAAAAAACCTGCTGACCAACAAACAGTACGGCTTCATAAAGGACCGCCCCTGTACCACAAATATGCTGTCGGCACGGCATGAATGGTTTCAGACGTTGAACCGGGGGAGGTCGATAGATGTGATCGACGGTGATTTCAGCAAAACGTTCGACAAAGTGTACCATGAGGTCCTCCTCAACAAGATGAGGAAGTGCGGTGTTGGTGGCTTACTGGACAAATGGATCAGTGACTTCCTTATTGGAAGGAAATGGAGGGTACAAATGGATGACCATTCAACGGACTGGTATCCCTCCACCAGTGGTGTACCACAACGTACATTACTGGGGACCACTTTGTTCCTGATCTACATCAACGGAGTACTTCAGCCTCTTTGGTCCCCCTGTGTATTGTTTGCAGACGACCTGAAGATTTGGTAGGCTATCGATTCTTTTAACGACTGTGACTTCCTACATCATGACCACGCCATCCTATCCAATTGGTTAACAGATGTCGATCTGCCGGTTAACCCAGTCACATCGTTATATATAAGCCTGGAGAAGCCTGTTGATGGGCTTAGGTACACGCTGACCGGCCAGCCGCTACATCACACACCTTCCGTGAAGTATCTCGCAGTATTCTCACGCCGCGATCTATAGTATGGAGACAACAGAAACAAGATATATGTATACGGACTGCATATGCCTTGGGCGGTCAAACGCAGCTTTTGCATTCCATCTGAAAACATTGCCATGTGCCTCTTCTCTCCTATCATAAGACCGCATCACCCGCCTATTGTCCGATCCCCTTTGTCGAGGTGCAAAAACTGGCACGTGTTCACCATGCGGCTACCAGACTCATTCCCAGTTTAGGAAGTATACCGTACGAAGACCGATGCAGCCGACTAGGGCTGTACATCCTGACGTATCACCGCTTTAGAGTTAAGTTCATTATGACGCATCGGATATTGGATCTGTGTCACTTCCCAATGCTGAGATCACTGCTTCACTTGCGCGCAACAAGCAGCACACGCGGGCACCGCTACAAGCTATTGGTACGGGGCCTAAAACGGATAGCTCACCCACTATACTCCGAGCACCGAGTGGTGAAATATTAGAACAGCTTACCTGCGGAAATTGTTGAGGCGAACTCGGTGTCGGAATTCAAGCAATTCCTGGTTACTCACCTTGCAGATTTCATATACAGGGAGCGCATCACACCCGAATGGCATGCGGCGCAGCTGTAATAGCAGCAGGCGCCCAGACTTCAATGAGGTGAATCCGCGCACGTACCCAAACTGATTACGATGGAGCAACACAGATGCATGTCTACTAATTCTCTATTTCTGGTACTCAGTACTCCCCAATGGCAACACAACCAATAATATTTTGTAGCAATTGTATGTCTTGTACGAAGGGGTTAAGGGGTGTACCTGTGATAGTCGACATACAGCTGAAGAATTTGGTCAAAATTATTTGAATCATGAAGGTGGACCACAAAATCGCCTCCAGGCAGTATTATTATCCAGATAACCAACCCACTTGAACATTCGCATCGAAGGCAGTAATCACAGTGCCCAGCTTATGCCCAATGGTTTGAAAGAGGGCTTATTTACGGCAATCTGTAGGAAGTTGTATCTAACTAACTGAAACAGCCTACATTGATCTGTGCCTCACGAACTGTGAATAATCCATTGAGTCAGCTTCCAATCAGCTGACATCCCAATTGGATCCGTTTGATTGCAGTAACCCTAACACGACTAGCTAGGGTAAACAGATGATCTATCTAGTGTTGGTCATAGAAAAAAGGTACTGCACAACTTGTGTCATTGAAGCCGATCTCGATGGCAGTAAACCAAACCAAACTCCATACTCTTGTACGTGTTCCTTGGAGATAGCACATTTCAACCCCGGGAAGATGCACCTTCCGAGCATGCTTTTCCTGTTGACTGAGCAGACCCGTTGTGACAGAAAAGTAGTGATGGGTGTGCATTCAGTTGGACGGGGTCTATTTAGTTAATAGAGGGCCTCAGCGAATTGGTATGCGACTATTGTGCTCCGTATCCGACGCAAACAATCATGACCTCGTGCTCCACGTCAATCGACTTGAGCACATAGCTCACAGATTGCTGTGCACTATGACTTGATTATAGCTAGTGAGGGCCACTAACTTCTTAACATCCGGTTATAAATATATTGAAACTAATTTTACCTGACCTTTTGATTCTTGTCATTGTGCTGTGGGTAGTTCTAACGCTTCATTAAAGGGACAACAAAAAGCAGCTCGTTGGACTACGGCGACGAGGAAACCATATCGAAAGTTCGAGGATGCGTTTTACCGCAGATTGAAAATACGGGCATTTATTCATCCCATATGGATGATATTAAGATTTTAGTGAACACTCGAAATTGCTTGGCGTCTAGACACAGAGCATTAAATGATGACAACTGACCTTGTTGGGTTAGGTTCCTTCAATTGACTTTGAACCGCGAGTCAAGACAACCTGTGAACTATGCAATCAGGGCCTCGGTTTTAATCATTTCATAAACTGGTTCCCTTGACGACCCGAAGCAACTGTCAACAAGACTCATGTCATTTGTATTCAGTCGTTCTGTTTCCTCTAAATAGTTTTTACCGTGGCTAACGCGGCATGAGGTTTAAACAACCCTACGTTACGAAGTTGCTGCGGACACAGAAGTGCCCCTTTACAAAGACAAGCATGTCAGAGTACACATCCCAAATAGCTTCGCTTTTATATAAGGAAAATGAGCGTTAAGATCCAGTTTTATGAAATTTCTTTGCACGAGAATCATGGGTCATCGTTTGCAAGCAACTTATGGACTTTACCTGATGAAAACCGGGCGATCAATTTTAGACCTTATAGCGGTTTCATAACACACAGCAAATGAATAAACGTATACCTATAGAAAACTAAATCGTCAGCTGACGATTTCAGTGCTAATTTGTGAAAACGTTCTTTTGACAGATCAAAAAGTAATCATGTGGGCCATGTTACACACACGTTAATGGTTTTTTCCTTCATTAATGCACAATGGGCACCATAAAATTTTTATAGGACCAATAGGGATTATTAACATCTTAATTTATGAACTCAAGGTCTTCCTGTAACCGTATTCAACCTGGCCGGTTCAGACAAGTGCTAGCGAGTTAATTCCATCTTGTGCTTGCAAGAATTTGCTAACCAGGGAAGAATTATCCCAGAAATACTGAGACGTTCCAATTATGAGCAAGGTTCGAAGGCTATTCTATTCTGCAGCCAACGGATGCCATAGTAAAGCACACTAACCAATCCGGAAATTTGTTCCTAGTGGCTGAAAGTACACTTATTTTGGCGCAAAGTCTACACAATACTAGACTGAAATAAATAAAACTAGTGTCAATCCCATATTCAATGATCCAAACAACAGCTAAGCAAGCATTAGTTAAATGTTTGGACTCCAACTTGGATTGCTTGTACGGATTCTTGCGTACCACGAGCCTGAGGTAAATTTGCTTTGTTCGAGTAGTCGATTTACGAAATGTACATTCAACTTGACAGCACTTTTATGTTTATGTGCATTTTGTTGAAGCAAAGAGTGATTGGATTAAAGCTTTAGAAGTCAGTATAGTTGTTGTAAGTCAATCTGTCATGCTCAAGGGTTTCGTGGCTGGGTAGCCCATGTTATGAAGAACCTATTTTTATGTGCGTCACCAAGTACTTACCATGCTTCCTTGAGGTATGATATGTTACCTAACACGAGATCGAACCAGTGGCATAGTAACTGCTTTGCCGGCCGGGGTAGTCGTGAGATTATCGCCGCCCGTGGTGGTTATGAATTCGTGAACTCACGATTGCGAACATAGTTTCAATGGCTCACTTCATAGAACAACACGGAGCTAATGTTAGACTGATGTTGCATGTGCAAACCTTTATATTGTTACAATACTTGTGTACAAAATTTACAAACACACTTTTCGTGCCTTACTTGCATCAAAGTCCTCGATGATACTCGCAAAATTCAGTCCATTAGCAAGCTCCCAGTCTATGGAGAAAACCGCCAAGTCCATGGACCTTGTCTGGTTCATTGCTGATCGAAAGCATTTCTTTATAAGTTTGAGTTTTAAGGAAGTATGCGCACGGATTGCACAGCTGATAGCTCGAGTAAGAAGGATGCGCAGCTAATTCACACTTTTCGGTGGGGATAGTTCTGTTCGAAGCACAAAGGCATAAAAAGAAATAGCTCATACCTATACTCAGTCAGACACCCATCACACGCCTTTTCACACAAGCCAGATTCAGGGATTCGTTTGTGTATAACACAAATGTTACTTTGGGTTGATTTCGCATATGCGTCACTGTACACGCGATGGTAAGCCCGTCATAACAACAGCATAATCAACTGGCTGGCCATGGCAGTCATCAATCTGAATTCTATCCTCCTCCAGTTCTTTGAAATCAGCCCAAAACTTCTCTGCTCTTTCGCAGTTGATCTCAAGGAAACGCAGAAACGACTCCTCAATCTTAAATTCATTTTCATCCATTTTTACTTACTGCAACATCTCACTCATCTGATTTATGAACGATAAATCGGGAGTGATATCAAAAATCAAGAAAAACACTGGCTTTCCTTGACAGACCTATGAGTTTCTTCCGCAAGTGCATTAACAGAGGGATCACAAATGTATTTTAAACCTCCGTAGATAAATAGGAAGTGCTGATGCTTTCCAGCTGAAATATCACCAAATATTAAAGAAGACCATGGTTATACATGAGAGACAAATATCATAATTGTAAAAAGTTCCTTTTTCTGGTCTTCTTTATTATCCTGGATTTCTTCGCGAAGACCTCGCAGTGGTATATGCTGCTTGATAAGAAACTTGACGTAATCCATTAACCTAACTACTATCTCATGACACCTCGCTGCTTGCTTTTCCATAAGTGCTTGCTCTATTTTACCAATTATATTTCCTTTAACTAGCTGGAGTCTTGGCTTATTCTATTTGCGATTTACTGTATTCGTTTTCACAAACGTTTGGATTCATTTTCCACCAGCTTCTGGAACCCGCATCAGTCGAGAAACTAGACTGTCCGTCTACAACAGAAGCGAAACAGGGCCGCTTTGGAAGGAGCATACCTCATGCATACTCATAATCCCGAAGATGGCAGTTCTGTGTTAGATTCGTAAGTTTGCTTTGTGTAGCCGTGCCTAGGACGCGCGACCTCCTTGTATTCCTGATCGAGGCGCTGCACAGCAGTGGTTCCGGGGGAACAAGTTTAGTGCGCAGTTCAGGGTCAAACTTAACAGACCACGGACCGACATCCGTAAAATGCGTTGATGTACTTGTCATCATTGGAGGCAGTGGTTGCCGTTCTAATTCTTCATATTCGCACACATCATCTGCATAAGCAATACAGGCACTTCCCGCTGCATCAACACTGTCAGTGACACTTTCCATTGTTTAGGTAGCACCGATGTCAGTATCAATTTCATCTGCAGTTTCTGATTATCCAGAACAATATTGTAACATGCAACTGTTGGTTTAACTGGAACTTTTGCTGCTTAAACTTGCTACCAAACAATCAATTCTACTAAAAGTGCCACCCCTCTCTCATGTCGCTCGGGGCGGACCGCTCACCCTTGCTACGTCTCTGGGTCAAACACTACGATATACTGTATTGAGGTGTCAGTAAACAAATATGCGCCCAACTTTGACGGAAAATAAGAAGCCCAAAATTTTATCTCTAACTTGTTAATCTGACGAATTCTCTGAGCCGTCCAGTGCTGGTGACCTCAAGGCTTCGATTCAGTACGATGACCTGAAGGGGTTATCGATTGGTCAAAAGATGGTGACAATTAGGTTACTTTAGTCGTTTGGTGTTAAGCCTTCTGAAGTATCTCCTGTGAATAGGATTACAACCCATAACCTTAATTAGGGTTATAATCTGCTTTGCAGAAGTCTGCCAGTATCAGTAAGTGAGCAGCGGCAGAAACAATTTTCGACTTTGGCTGGGTTGCACTGCTAGATTGGCATGTTTCAATGTTCGCATATTGCTTCAGATCGGTCAACAGGCAGCACGTGCCCGAATATTAGAGACCCTCTCGATCGATATCCGTTGCCTATCGGAGACTCGCCTACAAGACTCGAGCTCTATGCTCACGCTGCCATCCCCTTCACGTGACACTAGCAGCACTCTCATTGCGCCTATCCGGTGACGGTGCAGCTTCGAGTACCGGCCAAGCCGGTGTTGGTATTGCCCTGAGTCCCCCAGGCTGAAGCTACTCTGGTTGATTAGATTCCAATCAGTAGCCGGATGTGTGCTGTCCGATTGGCTGGCTAGTTCAAAGCTTCGAAGTCGCGTGTGACTAGCATGTGTCTACTCGTTATCGCAGACTATGCACTGACAAACTCTAGCGATGACTCGGTAAAAGACGACTTCTATCGTCAACTGAACGAGCTCCTTCGCCACAGAAGAAGCTCGGACACTGTTGTGCTGGCTGGGGATTTGAACGCTCAGTTTGGAAAATTATCCACTGCAGAGCTGCATCTGGGCGGCCAACATGGTGTAGGCTCCCGTAATGATAACAGCGAGCGGTTACTTCATTTGTTTGAAGATGCTCGCTTATTTCTTGCGAGCCCTAATTTCCGATACAGCACCCGCTGAAGGGTGACTTGGTGCCCACCAGCCTCGAACCAGATATGGACGCAAATCGATCACACCTCGATAAGTCACTGCTGGAGAGGCTGTGTCCAGAACTTTCGCTCGATTTGGAGCACATATGTAGACACCGAACATGCACTTGTATGTTCTGACCTGCAGATGCGTTTTGGCGGACGCCCACGACGATGTTGTGACCGCATGGACACCGGCCAACTGGCGAAGCCAGCTGTTCTGAATGCCTATCAAAGTGCGCTATCATGCGAGTTGGATAAACGCTCACTGGTCTCATATTTACCAGACCTTACTAGCAGCAGGAAAATCCTCATGTGGTATGTTTAATCGCCAACATGGACATTGGGTCACTTCACAGTCTCTGGAACTTATAGATGCTCACCGGCATATTCCGGCTGGAAGCGAACACAATGAAACTCGCACAGAGATCCGGGAAAAACTCCGTGCTAGCCTGAAGACAGACCGCGAATCTTGGTGGTCTCATCATGCATCAGAGATGGAAATGGCTGCTGCTCTTGGTAACCATCGTAAGTTATTCCGGCTGATACGCGAATCGGGCAGCAGAAGACCTGGTGTTAGTGAAACAATTTGTGACGAGAGTGGGCAGCTTATCCACAACTTGTCAAAACGCTTGGAGCGTTGGGCTGAGCACTTTGAAAGGCAAGTTAATCGGCCGGAATTGTTTGATTGTTCGCCGGCCACTGATAGCCCCACCTCGTGGGCTGTCCCTTTGGATCCACCCTCTAGCTCAGAAGTCGATTGTGAGATCGGACTGTTGATGTTAAATAAAGTCGCGGGACCAGATGATCTTCCTCCAGCCCTCTTCAAGTTCGGGGGACCTGCTCTTGTAGATAATTTATACGAGTTATTAGTGAAACTGTGGGAGCAGGAAACTGTCCCAATCGACTGCAGCCATTTCGTCATAGTCTCAATTTTCAATGTAGACTGATGATCGGAATGCGGCAGCCATAGAGGAATCAGTCTGATCTCCATCGCCTCCAAATTGCTTGCCTCTGTCATCCTTCACAGACTGACTCGCACTCGTGAAAGCCAGATTCGTGAAAAGCACTCTGGGTTTCGTCGAGGTCATGGCTGCATTGACCACATCTTCACTTGCGTCATTTGTTGGAGCACCGTCACATATATTGGCGGCCCACCGTTGTCGTGCTCCTCGATTCCAAAGGTGCATTCGATTCAGTGGATAGACGTGCACTTTGGGACTGTGTACTCAGGAAAGGTGTGCCTGGGAAATATGTAAATATTATCCGAGCATTATATGCGCGTAGCATAGGCAGAGTGAGGGCTTACGGTAAGTTGTCATCGCCCTTCAATATCTCCAGCGGTGTGAGACAAGGATGCCCGCTGTCACCTTTCCTCTTCAACTTCGCTGTTGACGAAGTCATGGAAATGGCGTTTTCAGGACACGACAGAAGGTGTGGATCTGCTCCCAGGAGAACGACTTCTTAACTTAGAGTATGCTGATGATGTTGCCCTCATCTGTGACAGCTCACAAACGTACCAAGCGGCACTGAACAGGTTAGCACTGGCTGTCCGTCACTTTGGGCTATGCTGCGCACCCTCGAAGTGCAAAGCGTTCCGCCAAGATTGGTCTAGACCGCTTCCTATGCCGACCCTTGGTGGGGATCAGCTAGAAGTCGTTCAAAAATTCAACTACTTGGGAAGTTGTGTCAGCGCCCGTGGGATTGAAAATGAGATTACGAACCGTATAGCAAAGCTCAAGGCGCTTTTACTAACCTTCGTCATTTGTGGCGCCGGCGCGACGTCACTCTTGCCCTGAAGGGTGGAGTGTACAATGCAGCGGTACTTTCGAATTCACTGTACGGTTGTGAAACCTGGCCCCTTAAAGCAACGGACCTGAAGAGGCTAGTTACGTTCGACCACCGGTGCCTTCGCAATTTAGCTCACATCTGGTGGGAACACCGCGTGAGCAACGAGCGTGTTCGACGCCTTGTTTACGGCACAGGAAAAGCAAACGAACCGCTCAGCACAGTTATTTCACGCACCAGGATCCGATGGCTCGGCCACGTGTTACGCATGCCAGGCCACCGACTCCCGCGACGTGCGTTGTTTGCGCGCCGGGGGTGTGGATGGAAGAAGAGGAGGGGTGGCCAAGCGATGACTTGGTCTAGAGGAATGAAAGCCCTCACTTCGGATGTGGCCTCGGTTAGAACGTCTCGGCTCCCTGGTTGGGGTCCGAAAGACGATGAGCACGTTCGACTGGATACACTTGCTGATATGGCTAGGAGCCGACCTCAGTGGCTTTCGTGCTGTGAGTTTCTTTGTCCCAACCCATCCCTCTTAGCCTCCCCCTCCAACCACGATCTCATTACTTAGCCTTACATAATTTTGAATAGTAATTTTTTTGCTGCACAGTAGCCGGCCCGTAGCTTATCGGAAAGATATCCATCCATTACCGGTAGCTCAGCCGGCTTGCAGCAGTTGCCTTTTTTCTCCTTTTTTCTGTATTGCGGCACAGTAGCTGGGGTGTTTCCCACGTCTAGCTAAGGTGTATGATAATGATGATGACATGTTAGAACGGACAGAAATTAGGTTTCTCAAAAGTTCGCAACCCGAATCCGTGAGGCAAAAGGGAACGCACCCATGCCAGTCCCTCCTGATACTCAGACAAAACTCCCCGCTAATAGGTCACCAGTTTAAGTTAGTTACGCAGTACAACCGCGTGGAATGTCGGCGAAACTATTTCTCCCTTCGTGTGCCACAGCCATGGAATGCCCAACCGGAACATGTAATTAATGCACCTACCCTATCCCTTTTCCAAAGGGCCTTGACGATACGCTGTCACATTTACACTACGTGCTATAGCCCATGACCACCAGATGCTGCCACTAATGCACAACAGACAGTGGATAGTGCCATAACCCTACTCGAGAATGAGTCATTCCAAACCCCTTGCACGAAATTTGATAAACGCTAATACTATAGAAACTGGATTTCTGTATCCTGTCGACCCAAGATAGTTGCACACAAGTAAGCGTTGTCCTTGCTATCTTTTTTATTTTTTATCAACTATTTGTGATCAATAACCACTTCCCTTATTGCTTTGTGTGCGTACATTCTCATTTCAATCTCCCTTTATACGACAGTGCAGTTAAATCTGTAATCGCCCGAACTGACGATTCCATTATCTCTTGATCTATCTTTTTTCACGCTAAACACCCTACGGGACATGTCAAGCACTTGCTTTTTTACCCGTTATAAATCATTGTTCATTGTTCAAGGGTCGTTACAACTATTGTTCTCGGAGCTCGGTGCTGGGGCAGTGAAGGTCACTTCAGTCAACGAGTAGATCCTGCGTTTGCGTCCATGAACAGATATCTCATTTTGATGAATGCAGACAATGATGAACTTTATCATGGAATGTGGTCTTGGGAGTGAAGCACATCCACGATTTATCCTTTAGATTAACAAAATTAATGGCTGCACCCTTTGCTAAGCACTACCATCATTTGACATCGGACTTCGTCAGTTGCGTTATGCTCGACTATTTTAGTGATAAACAAATCTTTCCTAAAGAAACATTTTCGAGCAGAATTCAAACAGCTGAATATTCGTAATGCCTAAACTATCATTTTATGCCGGAATAATAAATAAAAGCTTCAACTTCGGTGGACGATATG
Source organism: Dicrocoelium dendriticum (assembly GCA_944474145.2). Classification (NCBI taxonomy): domain Eukaryota; kingdom Metazoa; phylum Platyhelminthes; class Trematoda; order Plagiorchiida; family Dicrocoeliidae; genus Dicrocoelium; species Dicrocoelium dendriticum. Next base: position 224,280,500 of record OX104063.1, read on the forward strand.
CAAAATCCGGTAACAACTATTTCTTGTAACGCAAACATATCATTTTTGGCTGCAGTGCTATTTGTTCTTGAGTATAACCGGGTCTAATCTGGGAGCAAGCAACTTACACAGAGATTGAAATAAAAGGAACTCGATTCCAAGTTTTGAGTCCGACTGAGATGCTGGGGGCATACGGGTGTGAAAGTAGATGAACAACAAAGTTGGGGATCAATGTATGTTTTGGTATATCCTCTTATTCAAGCTGGATGTACAGTCACAATTGATGAAAAGGATGTGGTCAATTGACCAAACAGAAATATCTTGCAAACGGAGGCTATACACGTTTGAACAGAGCTTAGTTACAACGAAAAGTCATGGTGGAAAATTACATGATTAGAAATTTATCTAAGGGGAACTGCGTACCACACGTCTTCCTGCACCTCGTCGCGCTTGGTCATCTATGAGGTGTTCTGACTGCGCCTGCGTGGACAATAAAACCCGAAAGGATGGGGTGAAAAATGTCTAGTAACTAAGCGAAAGACAATAAGAGCAAAGTATCTCGAATGTGATGCTGACGGTGGTTACAGAACAGAATGATAGGCAGAATTGCCCAGTTTCTAAAATCCGACAGCAACCGCGGTTTTCGGATGTGGCATAAGTGTGACCTGCATGATGGAACGCGAAAGCATGAGTTAGAGTAATTGAATAGAAATCTAAAAACAAAAGTTATATAGGAAGGACATTTTAGCTGGTGTACCGTGCATAATATGTAACGTGAAAGACTACAGAAAATCGATGGATTATAGGCTAATAACACCTCTTACTTGTACCTGAAACAGTTGATAATATTCTGCAGTGAATGCGAGTCTTTAACGATTCTGTTCTTCTGGGCCCTGCATGTAGGGAGGTAGTCTGCCCTCGGAGAAGGAAAACAGTTTGGGTTTCAGAAATTTATCAAATATAACTTCGTGTGAAGTGAACATGTAAGCCATGAATGTTAAGCGAGTATTTCACTTGTGTAGAAGAACAAAAGGCGAATACGCCTAGGTTTTGTCGAAGAACCTACTGAGCAATGGAATATGTCATCATCTACTTGTATCACAATGTCGTTGTCCTAAATGGCGAAGGCAGAGTGAATCAGGCGTTTAAACGCCAAGCCACCACATTGGATGTCAAGTGGCGCCGTGTAACTTGCAGCATGCATGAAGAATAGACAAGTTCATACTTGCAAGACTAACAAGTTGAATGGCAGAGGAAAATGCACTTGTGGGTCATGCCCATTACTATCAACCAACCGGATACTCAAAACAAATGAGGTTCTCGGTGTACTGTTAGTGTCAGATAAGTCATCATCATCATTATACACGTTAGCTGCAGGTGGAAAACACCTATGCAATTGTAACCCAATACAAAAGACAAGACGAAAAAACACCCAACAGAGGCACACCGGCTGAGGTCCCAGTAACGGATGGACATCGTTCCGGAGAGCTAAAAGCCGCCTAATCTGCCGCAAAAAGAGTTATATTATGCCTAAGGAATAAAATTGTGTTTGGAGAGGGAGACTAAGCAGGAGGGGGATGGACAAAGGAACTCACAACACAAACGCCATTGAGCCGGCTCAAAGCCTTATAAGCCAGCTTGTCCAACCAAACGTGTTCACCGTCCTTAGGGCCCCCCAGCCAGGCAGTCGAGATGCACCAACCGACGCCAAATTGGAAGTGAGGGTTTTCATTTCTCTCGACCAAGTCATCGCTCGGCCTCCCCTTCTCCTCTTCCAACCGCACCGCCGGGTCGCAAACAATGCACTTCGCGGGCGTCGGTGTGCTGGCATGTGCAACACGTGACCCTGCCATCGGAGCCTGGTGCGTGATATAATGCTGTTGAGCGGCTCACTAGCTATTCCTGTACCAAATACACGAAGCCGAACACGCTTATTGATCACGCGGTGCTCCCACCAGACATGAGCTAAGCTGTGAAGGCAGCGATGATCGAAAGTGACGAGCCGTTTTATGGCTGTCAACCTGATGGGCCAGGTTGCACAACCGTATAATAGGGTTGTACGGACGGCTACGTTATAAACACGGCCCTTCAGGGCAAGAGTAATGCCGAGTCTGCGCCACACATGGCGGAGATTGGCAAAACCACCTCGAGCTTTTGCTATACGGTTCGTTATTTCAGCTTTGCTATCTCAGGCGCTAATATAACTCACACAAACTTCCAACGCTAATATAACTGCCCAGATACTTGAATTCCTGAACGACTTCTAGCTGGTCACCACCAAGGGTCAGCGCTGGGGTGAGTCCTTGCCAATCTTGGAGCATAACTTTGCATTTCGATAGAGCAACGCATAGCCCAATATGATTGACAGCCAGTGCTAATCGGCCCAGTGCAGCATGGCACGTTTGGGCGCTGTCACATACGAGGGCAATGTCGTCCGCATACTACTATTCAAGAAGTCGCTCACCAGAAAGTAGCTCGACATCTGTTAGGACGTGTCCAGTGAACACTGTTTCCATGAATTCATCAATAGCGAAGTTAAAGAGGAAAGGTGACAGCGGGCAACCTTGTCTCATACCGCTGGAGATATTGAAGGGCGGCGACAGTTTGCCATAAACCCTCACTCTGTCCGAACTACGCTCGTACAGCGCTTTGATAATGTTTACATATTTATCGGGCACACCTTTCCTGAGTAGATAGTCCCAAAGACCACCTCGATGCACCGAATCGAAGGCATCTTTGATCTGGAGAAACAAGATGACGGTGGGTCGCCGATAAACATGGCGGTGCTCCAACAATTGACGCAAAGTAAAGAAATGGTCGATGCAGCCTTGCTTTCGAAGAAGCCCAGCTTGCTCTTCACGGATCTGGCCATCAGAAGCGCCAGTCAGTCTGTGGAGAACGACAGAGGCATGCAATTTAGAGGCAATTGAGAGCAGACTGATCCCTTTGTGGTTGCAGCTTTCTGAACGGGAGCCTCTCTTGTAAGGTGGGACTATGACGGAGCTGCTCCAGTCTGTCGGGACAGTTTCCTGCTCCCAGAGTTCTATTAACAGCTTGTGTAAATCATCTACAACAGCAGGTCCCCCGAATTTGTAGAGAGGTAAGGAAATTCGATCTGCCCTTGCGACCTTATGCAATTTCCTTAGTATGATCTCAAGTTCGACTTCTGCGCGTGAGGACGGATCTATTGAGACGACCCATGGAGAAGCGCACTCAATGCCCGAAAGAGAAAGCGATAACTCAGATTGGTTAAACTGCCTTGCAGAGTGTTCGGCCCAACGTTCCAAGCGTTTTGAAAAGCTGTGGATCGGCTGTCCACTCTTGTCGTCTATTGTCTAGCTTACACCAGGTTTCCTGCTGCCTATTTCCCGTATCACACGGAATAACACAATGATTATCAACCGCAACGGCTGTTTCCATTTATGATGAGCGATGAGAACACCAGGCTTCTTGGTCTCTCTTCAGACTATCACGCAGCTTTGCCCTAACATGTTTGCGAGTCTCATTGTATTCGATTCCAGCCAGAATACGTCAGAGATCATCCATAAGTTCCAGACACTTTGTAGATACCCAATGTCTAGGTTAGAAATTAGATTTGTCACATGAAGACATGCCTGCTGATAGTAACATTTGGCGAATAAGCGACCACTGATCGACGATAAGTAGAGCTATTAATGTGCTTTTACCCGTTATCTGAAGCTCAAAAGGTATTTCATATAATCTAATGTGGCACGATGTGTGACAGATTTATAGTCTACATTTTTTTCTGGTTTGACTAATAGTATACGTTGTTTACTTTTATAGATGACATTGGATAGCAGCTACCCAATGACCACGAGCAGCCACAGTTGGGAATAAAAAGAGAATAAAAACAAATGCTACAACGTTAAGTTTAAGAAAACGGAACAGCTTGTACAAGTCAGCCTCTTCACAATTTGCTTTTTAGTTGAGTTATTTGGAAAATACCGTTGGAGGTTTCATATTCTACAAAACTGCCAGCTCACGTCGTTAGCTAAAGCGGTGTGGGTTCCCAAAACTTCTTAAGTGAGGTCTTGAGGAATTCTAGGTATGTATACAACGGGGACAGCTTGTGCGAACCAACAGAATCAATCATGTTAACTCAGTCCGTTATTTCTAACGAATAGTGTGTGAACAAAGTATAAAGAGTTTAAAACCAGGGATGCCGCCAGTAACATTATCAGCCGCTGCAGCACTTATCAGGGGGGAGTTTGTGGAGCATGTAGGAAGCAGTACGCTTTGCGTCTCACAAAGGACTTGTTAACTACGGAATAGAATTAAAATTGGGGCATTTACTGTTGTTACCACGACAACTTTTGGTCATCGGAGGAACCGGAACTGATAGCCTGTCGACAGCATCCTACTTTACGTTGCGGCGAAACGTTAGCTTTGTTAACAAAACCCAAGAAGTTAATTTCCTTGTCATTCTATCACGTTGAGCATTCATTTGTAGGACGAACAAAATGGTCGTTAGTTGCTGCGCATGAGCGTTCATCAGCGTTTCATTAAAATGTATCCAAACAACTGTATAGCAGTCAATTATTCATGGTGATCGGGCCCCGGGATCCGTGGGTCTATAAGTAACCGGAACGTGTGAGCTGTTGAACTGTTTGCTACGTTCCTGTAGGACGAGGTTCTCGGTGCCAGTCACGAACATGTGTGGACTTCCTACCAGAATGGACACGGTGCACGTCTAACCCAAATGATGAACGGCGGTGACTATCACAACCGAATCCACATGCTTATCGCAGATTTGTAAACATTCTAGTGGTAGCGATCCGCAACCACTTGTGTGCACCAACCTGTGTATCTACTATGTTTGCTCTTATTGTACCATTCCCTCTTTTTATGCTTAAGCCGAAGAAACAGTCACTGGATGCAAGCAGAAACAAATGGAACAAGCAGCATATAAGTAAGTGCGCAACATCAGAGGACACATATAGAGGGCAAGCATTTACTAACGGTGGATACATGGCTGTACCAGCTCCTTCGACCACATATGGAGGTGGAGCCGCGTTGATTGATGAAATTGACTGCGTTGGTTGCCACTGTGGGTTGTCAAGTTCCGATCTTTTTTCCATTCTGCCAGCGTTCAATTTCGATTTGCTGACTGGGCCGGGCTGATTCACCGGGTATACTGTCCCAGCGTGATCCTAAAAAGTACAAATACCTGTACAGTAACACAAAACAATATGTAGTGTATAGCAACCAGACACAATGAGACCGCAACCACGGGTTTGCCTAACTGAGTTTGATTGCGATGAGTATCCTAAATAACACCAAAAGCTAGACTAATCTCCAAGGACAAGGAGAAGCAACTCGTTTAGCTGTTGTGATGAATTCATCCTTATGCATTGCAATTTACGCGCATCATTTACTTTACGCATTTATCATACGTGAGTTTTCACAAGGTATCAACTGGTGTTATGATTACAAATTATTTAGTGTTCTACACTTCACTACACGTCCCAAGTCAAGAGGTTGATGGCGCAATGTGGCTCGCGTGTTGACCTGGATGGGATTAGAATTCAGACAATGGATCACGCCAAGCCTCTGGCGGCTGCACTTGGGTTAGAGGATGGACGGATTAGTTGACGCAGTGACGCAGTTTGCTGCACTATGACCAGCAGTGAAATTTCTATTCTTCTGGATTAACTGAATCTCTTCCATCGGGACCGTTGTCAATACGCACTAGAGCTTATCGCTTGACCATGAGAAGTTTGCAGCAAATTGCTGACTATTTGAGAAACCACTAGCCAACAGATGATCTGGTTTATCTTTTGCTAAGCCATTAAACTAGGCATGAACACTTATAAGACAAGGAACTTTCAAGTAACGGTGTTTTGTCAGTTATAAGGCACAGCCACGTCAAGAAAATAGGCTCCGTCCCCAGTGAGAATTTTATCCAATCTCATCAAAGCATATTGTTGCAAGCAAACATGTTTTGACTAGGGTGAAGCTATTAACTGTCGCTTTTTCACTTAATCTATGTAAGTATAAAGAATTAATAAAAACACCACCCATTCTTAACAACTGAAATTCAGATTTCGTGAGGACTCTCAGGCCATTATCCATTCTCAGAGTATGTTATACATTGCAGTGAGCTTAATGTTCCTATTGAAAATCTTAACCTATACCTCCTGAATTATCCTCCGTTCACCCTAACTAGATGTATATATGACGAAATTTGTCCTTTGCTAAAGAGATTTGAGTACAATGTTGGTTTAGAATCTCAAAACGAACCAACCTTCAAAAGATTAGAGGCACCATTTTCAAGTACTGAGCGGTTAATCGGCTTCATGATTACCTCTGCCAAAATGGGTCCCAACAAAGCCTTTAGATGAAAACTGATATTTATATATTTATGTTAAGAATGAACTAAAAGGAGAAAAGACAGTATGGCTTCTTAACTAACTGCAAACCAATCTAGCAAACTTCTCCTCAGTTTAATCGATTTCCAGCGCAGCATCTCAGGCGCAAATCAGCGACATTAGTGGTCACCCTTCAGTAATCTAAAGGGAGGTGACACTAAAGTTGCTTTCAGTTTTGTGGATTACGACACTGTCAGCTTCCGAGTATCTACTCTTCTGCTACCTAGCTAGGAAAAACTGTCAGAGCGACAGAAAGTTCAAAGCAGGGTGGGGGCGGCAAATGAATTTACCACGTGAACTACCAATGTTGACGACCTGAAGACGTGATTGCTCTCTGGCTGAAAAGAGAACACGTGAAATATCGTAGAGATGTGCATTCTTAAGTAAAAAGTTTAATAACATTCCTCAATGTGTATGCGAGTTAGGTCCATATGGTATTTATCGACCTTGTCTAAAGCAGTCGACATGAATGGGTGTGAACCGTTAGGTAGGTGCTTGTAGGTACATGTGCGTCACAGACAAATATATATGGGTTCGCTTCTATAAGTCAACGAATAGGCGGATTATAAGAGCTAGACCGTACTAACATCGCATCATGGATGCGAAATTTTGCATAAACGGCCTAGATCAGTAGTTGCATACACAGTTGAGCAAGCGTCACCTATTCAGCAATCGTGCATAGAATCAGTTAGTCGAAACGATCAGCTGGAATCCATGTTTGAATATCCTTTAAGACCCTTTAGATTCGTGAGAGAATCCTTTGCAGCAAGACTCAACCAAAAAGCCATCACACATGCAAGAAAGCGCCAGCCGACCGTGTCGTCACATAGGGACTCGTCAGTAGTGCTCACACCCCGGATACGGCAGCATCCGTACCAATGGACTTAAGCTTACGAGTCAACATCTTATGTCACTACGCCATGGGTGACGGCAGCGGGCTGTCATGGCTGACTTCGATAGTTGCGCTATAGTGCGGTTAGTCCCCCACAGTCACATGTGTAGACGTGCAGAAGACAGGGATGGACCCCCACAACTACCACTTCCTTTACAAACCGCCACTAATATAGGTAGCATGTAAGCTGTCTATGAACAAAACAGGAAGTTGTACTGTACTGAACGCATTTTCAACTGAAATAATCTACGAGTAAGATGGATTCCTAGTTATAGAGTCATTTTCTTCTTGGATAGTTTGAACTCCGAGATAGTTACTGGCGATAACCAACTTGATATCTTGATGAAAGCAAGTTGCCTAGTGGGTGCGAAATCAGCGGCGTATTAACCCATCTATTACAACTAAGCGCGCATCCTCTTCTGGTCCCCACGTATATTCACTCATCGCTCCATTGGATATTGGCTTAATTAAGCTCATTGCACTGCCATCAAGTGATCAAACGGTACTTGGGACTTCACATTGAGGAATGTGACCGAGCTACTTTACTAACGCCTATGGTAATTAACAGTTATCTCAATGCTATCACTTTTGAAGTGTGATCATACGTCTAGCTGTGGACTGAACTTTCCCCCAAATGTTTCCCAACACATAATTTTATCAAATCCTATCAAATGTACTAAACGCAAGTGGGCTAGGAAGTTTAAACGATTTGAGTCAAGCAAACATCGCTCACCGGTTCTCTGGTTCGCGTATCCGCTGTCGTCGTGTGGGACGGCGACGACTTGGTCTTTCTTCTGTGACGATAATAATAATAGAGGAGCAGCAATGCACCCAATATCGTCTGTATGCCGAGTAGAAGGCCCAAGACGATTACAACAGTGGCACTGAGACGTAATAGAAACACTGGTTTGAGTGGAGGAAATGATAAAATGGATGATATACAAAGGAGAAAATCGCTGCGCTTAAGTGAAGATAAGGTAAACCAGTAAGTTTAACTTCCACTCTAATGTGCTAAACCTGCCATGCATGTTCCGGTATCAGCCATAAATATCTCGGGGACAAACGACTGCTACTTGCCCCAACCTCGTTTCACAGCGCAGGTTTTTATCTCATTCATTTGATGCGTACAAAGGTGTTTTTGTAGAAAAATACTTAGCTACAAGAAACATTTTGACCACAACACACCCTAAATAATAGAACTTATCTGCACCATTGGTCCGTTGTAGTGATTATACTGGTTTGCAGGCCATAAGACTTTAAATATTAGTCTCACGCAAGTAAATAATAAGTACAAAGTGCCGATAAATGCTGATTGGGACTATGAGTAGAAAGTTGACTGTCTTTTCGCTCCCTGCAAACTTAGCAACTAGTTACTAATATAAAGTCTCTTATAAAGAAGCCGGAAGGATAAATCTAAGCATTAGAACGTGTGCTGAGATGGAACACTTTACACTGGTCTTCATTTTGAACAATAGGGTTCATGACCAAGGGCTGATAGCGCTAGACGGTCACAGTTATTTATGCTGGACAGACTCATTATGACTTTAACATGCCTAGCTTGCTGCTGCCGTCGGTTATCCATGGCCAGATGCCAGGCTATGAGTGCATTCTTTGCTTGCTCTTTAGTGTACTCTCTGTTACCCATCACTGATCTCAGTTCAATACATCATGTTTTATGCTGTTTTGTAGGAAGCGCCAATTCGTGCATTTAAACGCTGTGGTTTCGGAAATTGCAACCCCTATTGCAATTCAAACATTCGCTATACTCTGGACTTTATTCCGCATGACCCCTGTTCCATACTTTGCCTGTGAACAGAAATTCTGCACCAAGTAATTAAAAGCTACACGAAAGGAAGGTATTGCACCAGGATGGCTTGCAATAAAGTGCTGTATCTGCTTGCTTCAAATGCATGCTTAGATTTATTAGAATAATCAGTAACAGGGAATGACGGGGACACTGAGCTTCCGTAGTGATCTTCTGGTGTTCCATTCAACGTTGCTGGCGATTTCGCAAGCGAAACACGTGGTCACAAGTGCCGCCGGAGAACTGTGAGACAGACCAAGGTTTATGCTGTTCGCACAACTTAGACTGCAGCCATTAAATGTCACAATCCTTGTCTAAATGGCAACAAGCCGTCTACCGCCGCTGATTTTAAACTTGTTCTGTGGATTCTGATACTTGTAGGGGTCAAGCATGTTTTTAGTCAAAAGGTATAAGTTGCCTTATGGTCTTATGTGGCCAAGTCTCTTTGAATGGACTGTGAAATTCCTGCGGCAGTCTGTTTGTCCTCTCAGTCATTGCCTTTATTAAAGTATACTGGTCAATAAGACAAAAGCACTGAGCGATAACTATCTTGGTTCGATGTTGTGTGGTGCACTCACGACTGTTTTCCGGTTCCCATCAATGATAAAAATCAAATTTTAATATCAGACTGATGTAGAATATCAAGACATACTGCAGTTACTGGTCATTTCTTACAACATAGTATTTAGTTTTATCTACTGCCCTTGTGCGCGGGGTTTCAATTATCTCAGAATGCACAGTGGTGTGCGGTGAGGATGCAGCCTTCGTGTGGCCCAACCTACTAGTCTTGTTGGAGATAACCAACCTGACTGACTAATTAATCTAAATGGTAAACTATCGCACTGTTGCACGTTCTGGGTCACCCCAACCCAGTTCTACAGGTCACAACTAACAGGAGCAGTGTATCCCTGAAGTCACACCGATAAAAGTGTACGTGAAATCGATTGGTATTCAACGTCCCAACTCATAACTGAGGCACTTTATAAAATAAAGAATAGTTTCACGTACTCATGGTAACAAAGGCTTACATGATAGCACAACACCTAAGACCTCACTTTGCAGACAGAGAACAGCAATAACTGATTCCGATGCGTAGGTCGATGCAACAATATCTCCTCTCTGGGTGTTCCAGATTGTTGGGGCACAAATAATGCGTAAATGTACGCATGACGCCATTTACCCACTCAGTTCGGTTTCCAGGGCACACTGTAAAACGCACTATATAACAGAATAGTAAAAAAATTTGCACTAAAACTAATTTTTGGAAACGAGTAGACGAAAGCCTGATTCCAAAAGAGAATAAAATGGGCAGTGGGTGAGAAAATCGAAAATGAAGGGTATGCAATTTAGATTGTAGCGACATATTGCATAATGTCAGGACGTCAAGTTGCCATCATGAGGACTGAAAAAATTAATTAAGACATCGCAGTCCTAAATAATGCCGCAGTGCGATCATAATATACAGAACCTAAATAAACAATCAGACCGTTTATCGGGTGTATTGTAACGAAGCCATGACTTCCAAGGATGGTTGTAAGTTATCTGCTACCGTGATATCCAGTGTAATGGCACAGACACTGTTTATACCATGCATCAAATTCCGTTTCAATTTTATAAATTAAATCTAATGGAAAGAATGTTTTCTATGCTCAAGCTGCTCCTTAAGTTTAAAGCAACAATAGTTGACTAGGTTCTTGGAATAGACGCCCCAAATATCCGACTAGCCAGGACTATTTTAATATAAAATTCTGCAATCCGAACATGTTAACAAACCAGATTTCCGATCCTTTACAAAAAATTATATGATAGTGAACGATGTGTGGTCTATCAATCTATGAAATCCAGAGCTCTCAGTATCCACACGAGGTCCTACTTTTATTCGGTGAGGCCTGAGTAGAAAACGTGAAGCGGTTGCCGGACTAAAAACAAAATGAGCCAATTGAAATCCTATTTTCCATATTGGAAGGCAACAAACTTATCTACAGAGCGATATGATCTAAAGAAAATCAAAGCTAATTAATAATAATAGATTTTTCCACGTTTGGCAGCTGCACAATGAGGGAAAACAACAAGGAAACTATGGGGAGATCAGTCGACGCCAAATAGGAAACTAAAGTGGAGTCAATCCGAAGCACCCGTTTTGTGAATAGATTGCGGAAAGCAGTCTCAATCAGGGTTCTGGTTCACTTTGAAGCAATGGAGGTGAATTCCCAATTTGTCACACCTAATGTTGCAGGTTACTGGAAGGCAGGATGATGTTCAATAGCCTACGTTAACTATTCGGGTCTGGTATTACAATTAACTAACGCCTATGACCGGAACGTTTGTCGATTTCGGGACTGGTTTGTTGCGCTGTCTGCGAAAAATCTTCTTCGGTTTGGCTACTGAGCATTTTGAACTACTCGAAATGTTAATGGACTGCGACATGCAATTTCAACCGGTACCGTGGTTTACGATGAAGTGGATTTTGGTCATCCCGGTTACTGTGACCACGAGCGCATAATTCCTAACAATCAAGTTAATTTAGTTGTTTTGATGAAGAGTTTTCGTGCGCTACCGTGTGCCCTAACAAATAGTATGCTTCAGCTAGATCTGCAAAAGCGATAAACGACTACTTTTGGTATCATAAAGTATCTTACTGATGGTGCGTACAGAAGTGAGTTTCACTAAGATTGGTGAGATGTAGCATGAACTGCTTGTGTCCTATCACGTAACAACAAAAGGTCCAACTGTCATTGGAGGTGCCATTTCCCAGCGGGTGGTGGCACGGCGAAGTGGCTTGGGCTCTTGAGTCACCGTTTTCCATTTCTCTCTGATACGTGAGTTTCTTCCATCGTTCATTCATAAGTTCGCTTTTTATTGAGCAAGCCTGTTACTACATGTTTGATGACTAGAAGCTAGAACCGGTATTGTTGTCCGCCTTCACACAGTAGGCAACGTCGCATTTAAGTTGCTGTCAATTCTCAACATCAGCATAAACATGTTAGTTAATAGAATGGCGCATAATACGGTTAAGACGAAAATTTGAGGGCCGAACTGATATTCTAAAACCAACACCAATGAATTAAAGAGAAAAAGATAATATGCTGGCAAATGAATTTCTCGGTAGGAAGTTGAGGTAAGTTACTAGTATAGCACGACTTAATTAGAGCTATTTTCTTCAAAGCATCTACTAAGCAGTATGCAATTAAGCAAACATCCTAACTAACAAAAGCCAAGTGCATTAAACCGAAATTAGAACGGTTAGACAATTAGCTTGTCCTTCCATAATAGGCATTGGTGGAAACTATGCTACTGGTTTATTCTCCTTTCTGGTCGAGCAAAACCACTTTGATCATCAAGTAACTCGCTTGACTTTGTAGAATATTTCATCATGTGATTAAGTTCACGGCAATATTCGCTGACTCCGACTTAGTTGACAGTAGACAGAGCTTCGGTAATTACCAGCGCCGGAAACGGAAGTGAAGCTACCTTGTACACAGTCTAAACCTGCATGGCCCAAAGTGCACCTACGAGGCTCCGCAACTCCATGCAGCGATGGAGCAAGTGCTTACAACAGCATTTATCGGGCTCATCATGCAGAATTTCATGAACGTGCACAAAACAACCAAACGTTTCTTGGACTCAAATTGCCACCGGGAGAGATTACTGCAGGCACTCAGTGAGTGGTATTACGAACTCCTCGTGAAAAACTTCATTTGCCTAAGGTTGGTTAAGGTAAACTCGTTCAGCTTGAATGGAAAGGTAGTCAGCATCTGGCAGTTAAGCAAACGCCAACGCAGTAGTTTCATGATCAATCGGATGAGCTGTAACTTTGTAACAACTTCGGTTAAGAAACTTGCGGTTCAGGTAATGCCACAGAAACTACTCATCAATTAAGCAAGTGATGTGAGCTACAGACTCTGATCGGGTGTGTGGAAGAGTCACTGGTTTGAAATAGCACTTGCTGCACGATGACAGTAGAGTGTGCATCATAAGTAAAGTGGTTACCAATGATGATACACTTTGTCCATAGGCCGTTACTGGACATTAATTTAAAAAATTTGCGTTAACCATAATGCTATCGGGCAGTTTCTCAAAAGCGGTTTCATGGTTGCATATTTTTTGATCACTTATCGAGCTGAGTCGAAGTGCAGCACGTTCAACACCAACGTATTATTTTGAACTTGAGGTTTGTTTGTAATCATTTCTGCTTGACTACATATGTAAATATGCAATGAAAAAGACTCACTTAAATCCATAGCGTTGGAAACTTGCATTGCTGCCCTCATGGAAGGTGGGAGGTAAATCGATTCTAGTGCATCTCTTGAAGGAAAAGTGAAGTTGAGTGCAGAACAATTGCTGTGTAAAATGGGCATTTCAATAGGTATTTCAAAGAGATGTAAAAGACTTTGCAACAGCAATGTTGTGATTATTTCAAACATTACTTAGCTTGTTCCCATTCGCATTCCGACGGATCTCCTTATCCCGTTTCATGCAAAGGGACAGCAAAAGCCACGTGGAACTCTGCAAGTCAGCCTAGTGGTGGCAGTTGTCGTTCGGGGATCATCAGTTATCAAGGGATAGTAAGAAACGAAATGCCGGTCTGTGCAGTATAATTTTTGCACAGAAGCCGAGCAAAACACCGTATTGAATTGACCGGATTATTGTGTTATTTGGGTTGCCCCCTATTTACGATCAAAACAACGACTTCCTTGGTGATTTATTCTGCTGTAACATTGTCCTTCAAGTTATGACATCTTTGGGTTCTCGCTCATATCAAACCGACAGACTTGATTACCAGTGACGACGGCAAGTGTCCACGACAGCATGATGTTGACGACGGTTTCTGAAAACGAGTTCCCTATGTGTGACTACGACGAATCTGAAGCACGTGCCCAAATAATTATCGTTGTTGCACATTCAGTCATGAATGAATTAACACGCATACATGCATTTCTGGTGTCCTTTCCGATTCGCAATTCAACTTAATATCCCAAGTCATGCACATCACATTGTCCTATCATCCTACTTGCTCCACTTAATCTGTTTTAATTTTGATAAAAGCACGGACCTGTATTCTACCAAGTTAGAGAAATACCCATTACTAACAGAGAACAGTTCAACTCGAGCGATACAATATTTTAACTGGTCAGCGATAGCCGACAAATTTCGGTAGTATTGAGTGAGAAACACTGAGGCTGTTTTCGGCAAATTCGTTGAGGTAAATATTACCTTTAATGGGGAAAAAGTTAAAAGTTACCAAAAATTTCGTAAACTTCTGAATAAAGTAATAAATAGCATAAGTAAATAAAGGATAAAGTCTGCAGCAATCAACCCACATGCCAAAAAAGTATCTTGTTGTTACGTTTTCACTCCCTGTGGTAAGCTGCCATTGAGAGCACTGTGCCATAGAGCATTTCAACTATTTCATACTCCTGCAAAATATTAGCTTCCAGTCCATTCCTGCATTTTCTTTTGAACAACAGCTCATTCAGAAGCTGGTTGGCCGAAATTCACAGAAAGGATTACCGTTGGAGCCATGGAGAAACCTTTGTATCAGCTTGCTTCGCTCCCATTTAAACTGGGTACTTATGGCTCTTAAGTTCAAATGCCCGAACACGCTTGTTGGGACTTTCTTAGCTCTGGTCTGCTTTAATAAACACAAATCCAATAGAAAACCTTGTCTTCAGGTTCAATATATTTAATAGAAGTTAACGATCTCATTGGCACGTTCCTCCTGTAAACGGAAAGAAATAAAAGATGGCGCCATAGCCGTCATGTGGCACGCAAAAGGATGTAGACAGATTCAGGGACTTAGATATACATTAGTCCACGAGATTCTGTTTCACATTAGAACGGCAGAGGGAAAGAATACACATAGTTCTTATCCTTAGATGCCGTAGATTGAACTCTGTTACACATAAGCCTTCACTTTTATCCCCCCTTACTGCCTGTCCGATTTACACGAATTGACTAGGTGACAGAAAAAACTTCGAGATTTAGGTGTTTGCAAACAATGAGTCAATGCAGTTGGTAATATCTCACTGTCAACTGCATGTGCATTTGGTTAAATTAGATGGTAGGCAATGCTCAGTCAACTTGTGGATAGTCTATTGTTCTGGTACTTTCTGCAATGAGCAATATCTAACAAATGATTACAGTAACGGAAAAGTTCGCATTTAATCAGCAAGAACAAGGGACCGAAGGTAAGCAATTGTTTTCGGTGAATTCATCGTCAGACCTTTACAATCATATGGGTGCAAGATGAATTCATGGAAAACAATTGTTTACCTTCGGTCTCTTGTTCTTGATGATCTACCAAATGATCACTAAGCAGTAGTAAATATGAACTACGGTGGATTCACTTATCCTACCAGTTTTATGTGCTTGGTAACTGAAGTGAATGCTGGAAAGAGGTGGTTTTAACGTAACAAATTTAATGCGTATTCAATACTGTTAGTCTTTTCATACATTCTAGTTTTGGGATACGTACGCATCACATGAAGTGAACGTTTTTCATTGAAACCGAGTACCTTAGTGCCGTAGCATTGGTGATTTAACTCACCCTTCGAACAAAATCGCAAGTGTCTAGTTGGTACACATTATGCAGGCATCCCCAGGTCAGAAAATCTGCAATCCATTACACCACGATTGTTCACACAGTTATATTAGGCATGGGATTGTCCTGTATTTGATCAGAATCACAGCGATCTACACTCCAAAAGAAGCATAAATTACTCTACACTTACTGTCATCAAAAGCAAGTGATGGTTCAGCACACACGGCCAAACGCCGAGGTGCAATATATATCCAGCTTACTTCATACACTCTTTGGAAATTATGACCACACTTTGCTAACGGCCGATTGTCGTTCCCAGGTAGAAGACTTCATTCGGCATTTGTGTCTGATGGAGCATCACTACCAGACCTAGATCTTCAAGCACAAGAAGAGTGCGTTCAGGGCTGGCAACCCAAAAGTCAACCACACATTTCAATTTCCCATTATGGCCACGGGTGTGATTAAACTAAGAAAAGCGAAACCACTGAACCAAATTCGCTTATGCAGAAGGATTGTATAGTCTATTTAATTGACCGACAGAGGATGCGGTCAAGTAGCAAGTGAACACACAGACTGTACTAATACCTGATGGGGTGTATTGGGAGTATTTCTAATGGTTACATGGGTTTAACCAATGAGGGAATTTGCAGTAGCAAAAATGATTACATGCAGAATATGCAAATAGTATTGAAACTAAAGTAATTTATGCTTTGTATTCTTTATTTCACATGGTATACCGACAACAAGAAAGACAATCTTATATTATTTGACATAAGGAATTAAACTTGAAAGAGTGATGTTAGTACTTGCCTCCTTGGAGAAGTTCATTCATTGTGGAATGCTGCTGACCAGTTCGATGATCAGTGTGCAAGACGAAATTTGTACAAAGTATGTTCGTTAGGCTGATATGCTACTTTGTTCGGTGTATTGCGCACGTTTTAGAGAGTCCGAATGTTTCTTCGTTCATGCACTGTTTTTGCGTAACAACTTTAAAATAACTTTTATTGAACTTGCAATCCAGAGATTCTGATGGTCAGAGCACCGCCACGTACTCTGTACTTCACAGCTGTGCATCGTCATTGGTGGATTACCTGAAGCTTTTCTCTAGTACGAAGACTTTATCGACTCTTCAAAAGAAAGTTAAATTTTTCGACGGGACTATTTTTTGTTGGCACCGATGTCATTGAGCAATTACTATGGTTATGCCCGGCAGGTCAATTCAGTTAATGGCAATACCTCCCAGTAATTCAGCATTGACGACGAAGGTGTTTTGTTCCTTACCAGATTTCTGTGTGTTCAGTAACAGAATTAATGAGTTGCAATGTGTTTCTGGATTAAAACCATTTACAGTCCCCCATGTTTACACAGGTTGTAGGACACCGTCAGTTTCCAATACAGATACCTGGAACACGTGATCAACATTGCAGGCACATCTCGCTCGAACACCGCTTTTAGCGATGTGACCTCAAAACGTCCGCATACTTTTACACATAGTATAAAGCACTAAAAAGTTTACAAATATGTAATTAGACGAAGATATAGCTAGTCTTGCGCGCAATTTAGGTTGATGTGCTCACTTTTACCACAGGTGATTAGTGGAGGTACCATACAATCACACGTTTGTTCTTATATTATATGTATGGACTTCGCGATCGAACAAACAAAGAACACAATAACTCCTGGGGCCACAGGCCTCTCTGTAGCTCTCTAACAGAGCTCTTTGGAAAGAGCAATTTCACTGTACATCTTCGTTGCGGTTATCACCCCTCAGAATATCGCGTGTGAATCCACTACGGTATTTGTCAGAAGTGACTCAAGATCATGAGTTCAGGAGTAAGCATTGGTCACTAGTGAGAGCATGCGTTTCAGTTGAGGTCGAATGGAACATTCGGTCATGTAAGTACAGCGGGAAAGTGCTGTAAACAATTGCTTGGTATGGGGTGACCAATGCAGACACAGTGGCTCATTTCTTATCAGCGTGCGATTACGAACCGTTGCTAAAAGGAGGTGGAAACTGTTGGCGCTATAGAGAAACAATAGTGCTGCGCGAGTAACTTAGCTGGAAGGCTTGCCTATGATTTGCTGTCATTTCCCATACAGTTAGGCATGGATAGAGTGTGAGCAGTATTGAAAAATAGTCAGAGCTAACTAGAAATTGGATGCGAGTTACGAATACATAAACACATGAGGATTACAGTGATATCGTCAGCGCCATGCGTGAAACAATTCTGTGTTTCCTTGACCAGAATAAATAAAGTACTCTTAACTTTGTTCAGAAATTCGCTACCAGAATGATTTTTTCATCTCCTACACTCCAATATGTTCGCTAGAAAGCAACTGAGTCATGCACACGGTGGAGATTTCGTATGAATGTGAAGAGGTGTACTGGACGTTAATCTTGGTGAGGGTATACAGAGCGGAAGTAAAGCTCTAGCATTCTAGGATGAGTCATGTTACGGGTTCAGTTAGCTCCAAGGTAAAAGTCAGAAGTTGATTGTTAGTATTTGAGCACCTTTCCTGAGTAGTTTGAAAATTTACGCCAGCTGAATTGTATCTAGTAGGATGGTGTCCAAGCTCAAGTATCTAATTACGATATTGATAAAATATCGTGGTGTGGAAAGTTGGTTGGTATCCATTGCAACCTCCTACTTTGGCTCGTAAAAGAGTTACCAGTAAACTCACAGATAGTATTGACGAGCACAGCAACGGGGCTCGGTCAGGTATGTCCGAGGGAAGTTACTTGTAGAATAGTAGGATACCAGTTTCTGTAATACTGAAAACGACTGAAGATTAGCCCATTCACTTTCGCAGCGGTCTTTCCAAATTTAATTAATAAATTCAGTCGGCCACGCGACCAATGGGATTAAGTGAATACTACTTTAATACAACTGATTTATTTTCGGTCTTCAGACGATCACTTACCGAGATTCAATAAGGTAAAGGAGAATAGTTAGGAATGTCAAATGGAACTCTGATGCCGATCACGAAGCATTTTCTCTTCTGCTCAAGTTCACAATGACGATCTATTCACCAATCGTTCATGCTATCAGTCAGAATTTGCGGTAACTTGCAACATGTTTGAAAAGGACTTTGTGCTCTCCAGTAAGTAATCCAAGAGAACAATGGCCCAGACAGTGCTACGTGTGAAAGTCACGGCAGTGAAAGTTTTGTATACCTTCACATACTCGATCCGGATACTTTTAATTCCGTGGCAGCATGTCTGAGAAGTTAGTTACTTAATACTCATGCGTGCAGTACTGACCCTGGGATTAGTCCAAGCGGTTTCTAAAAGGCTACGTCATTGTAATTCCCTTACGCATCGCTGAACTCAATACAACTGTAGAATACATAAGTTTGCATCTGAATAGGTATGTGAAAAGCTTTCACGAGCATTACGCACTAACTACAGCCGTCACGATTTCCGTCAGAGAAAATGAGCGCAGAATAAAAATACTCCAGTTTATGGCCACTAAAATATCGCCGTTCACGTTGCTGTTCTTCATAGCGGCAACACTGATGAACTCTTCCTGATCAGATTCACAATGCTGACTGCCGAGTATTCAGAACATTCACGACATGGAATTACCAGTAACGACGTCACAGACTACTTTTCATGTATCAGCACAGAAATGGGTGCAGCAGATAGTGGTGATCATTTCGGTCTTAATGACACCTCGCTTACAACCTACGCGTTTGATGTACGGATAAAGAGCATTTTCACTTTCTTGCTTACCAATTAAATAGGTACTCCACCGAACATTGGCCTCAGCATGAAGAAAATGATCGAAATCCGCGGAACGGAACGAAGACAAAGATGTAACCAGAGAGATGTTGAGCAACAGCTGATTTCATATGACTGGTCAGCTCGGTCAAATTTATCTCGCAGTGAAAAACATTCACTAGATGGAGTGGCACCTTGCAAGTCTGGAAAGTTGTACCGTTCAGTTTGTTTATTTGGTCCACTTTTATGGCTGTCATATAAATTATAAGCTGAAAGGTCAGTAGCCTGACAAGTTTGTCCTTCTAGGTAGCTGAACCGAAGGTTAGCAAGGACATTCCATCATGCGATTGAAGCCGAAATTTCCAAATAAAATTGTGGAAGTTACAAAACAGTAGTCTTTGTACCTAGTCTTATCCATCGTGAGATACCAGTAGCAAATTAAAGCCGAATAAATTTGCCAAAGCCATACACACAAACTTTCCTAGCAAAAAAGCACCCAAGGACAGCTTTTAATTTCCCCACGAAGTGCACGTGACACATTGCTCTTTTCAACCAGACAATAGGTTGTGGTTACTAGGGCACGAGTATAGCTACGCAATGAGCTGTAAACTAGGTCGATTCGAAATGGTCTGATTGGGAAGACTGCTTCCCAGTTATGATTTAATTCTTGTTAAAAAGTCGTTTCTCTGGAATTCACAACCTTGAAACCAACTTGAATCAGCTGGTTGGTTATATTGTAACATATTCATTACTACAAGAACTGATTTATTATGCACCACCAGAACCACTTGGAGCCAGTACCAGTCTCTCAGTCAAGGTAATATAGAAAGTCTACTGTACAAGCAGATTATATACCAAAAAGGTGGTAAAAGGATTATCATTACAGGAGGGTATCGAAAAGAACCAGTACTTAGTAGTTCAAATTTCAAACATTTGCAGGGTGTGTATGGATTTCGTAGGTTGATGAGCACGAATACGTTTAACAATGGACGCTAGTGAAAGATACAGCCTTTCCTTGTTATTGGTGTTGAAGTTTTATAGCTTTCTTAGACTGCAGGTAAACGATAAACCACGTTTATGCATCACATTTATTCCCCGTCCGACGTAAGAGCTTGTTTACGCACGGACGTATGCCAGACGGCTGCACGTCCTTGTCAAGGAAGTGCAGCAAAGATGCATCAACTGTTTTTGCGCTGCTCATCTGTATGCTAGAGGAAGTAAGGCAAAAATATTTGACGGCTGTTGGCTAAACTGTAGATGTAATTTCAACCTTTTAATTCAAATGAGCATGTTCTTAGGTTAGGTTGCTGTGTGCTCCCCAATCACTGCTGGCTTATTTGTATAGTGATGACGAATGAAAAGTTTCCAAACATGTGTTCAACTCTTGTTGTGATTGAGTGATTGCGAGCCACCTGATAGCAATTAAATCAAGGCTGAGGCCCTCCCTCTTTAATGTGAAAGCAAATCTCAATTAAGTTGTTTGAAAATTTACAGTTGGTCAGTTGATAAAACACATAAGTGTCTCCTCATGCGCAAGCTCAGTACTAGAGTACGCAACAATATTTGCATAAGGTGAATAAATAACTGCGGAGGAAGTTAAGTTTCAAACCACGGATGAAGCACGCTGCCACCCGTTTTGAGGTAAGATACACCGAAGATGTTGAAACAGATCCTGTATCAGTAAAGCTGCATTTGAGGAGGCCAAAGTAAGAGCCTAACTTTTTTAACCTGCAAAAGGTACGCCACTTACACTGGTGTGCTGGAGCTCACAAAAGAACCATGCATGTGCTTTCTTGACCGTATTGTTGTGGACGTATTGGAAAGTGTTGACAATATTTTGGTGTTTGTTGCGTCTTCAGCCCTGTGGTTACATGATGAATCATCTGAAAAATGAGAAATGACCAAAAAAGAGATGTAAACGCAACGATTCGGTCGATGAAGGCTTGGTGTTTACCCAGCCGAAAACACTTCCTTGCACAACCATTTTCCGAACTTCTGCTAACAATGACAAGCCCTCGGACCCGTCATAACCGCTACATTTAAGCCTGAGGGTCACGGTGCCCCAGCCATCAAATGACATTTTCGCATTTATAGCTTGTTACTTTCGACAATTTTTCTTGTAACGCGGTCTGCTGCGTCAACTTCTCCCTTCCTAGTCTGCCATATACTTCCATGTTTAGTTGTTCTTCCAGTTTTTCGACCTAGAATTTGTAGACAGGTAGCGCGATGCAAGTTAGAACATCTCTTGTAGTTGATTGGAGGGAGTCAGATTGAAGCACTTGTTTTGTGAATGAATTGCGACGCGCAACATCCAGCATGCATTTGTTTCACTTACGTGATAGAATTGGCCTTTAGTTCGCTTTAGTGTGAATCCCAATCCGCATTGAGATTGGGCGCCGCTATCCATCCACACGAAAGCCTTAAAATGGCCTATCCAACTGATAATGAGGTAAGCCAAACCATCGAGCCATCAGTTAAAAGGCTAACAAAAAACCACCATAGTATGCCTAATCGCACGAGCTTAAAGACACTTAAGTAGGGCACAAATTCATTCGTTTCTTCTCTACCAAGACCAACGTATCGCTAATCAGCCTGGTTTGGATGTCGGGTGCAACGGTTACCAGCTGATACGGAGTCATTTAATAAATAACTGAAAGCAGCTGTAGTCAGATGATGGCAGTCTGATGTGCAATTAACCACAACATGAAGGATGGAGTTAGACGGACATCGCTTGTTATTCTGACAGGATCGCGTTCAACTACTACAACAAAGAAAGTTGATGCTGGGCGGATGCGCTTCAGCAATACTACAACAATAGCTTGAAAATCCGTGCTTTAGGTAGTGATTGGTACTAATCAATACCAACCACGATAAGCGCAATCCGAATACACCACAAAATTTAAATATTCATAACTAAAGAAGCAGCTTTTTCGACATTCATTTCTGTCGCACTCATCAAACGATGAAAACTCAGGGCGTTTCTGTCTGGATTTTCCGGGGTGGAGCAGTCATTAAGTTGCGTGAATTTGTAAACTGCGATTCATCATGGTAACGCGTATCTGATTGCCATGACAATCACAAAACACCCAGGATAGCCACTGAGCGCACATCAGCTCATTTGGTGGGTAGCAGCCTACAAAGCGAAGAATGTGGAAACTAGATTGGTGGACAGGCGATACAGCGACGCCTTTAGACGAACACAAATCACGTGCAATCCGATCCATTTTCTTTGCACAAGTTACCATTGAAATTTGTCGAAAATGCTTTCAAAGTTTACTAGGCTCTACTGACCGCCTTCTGCTTAGTCTACTAGGATATTAAGGAAAATAGGGTAAATAACAAATATAATGCGTTAACTAATTGGTACATTCTCTGAGGAGGTTTTGCTGAGTTAAAAGTGTTTAACACATGCCGACTAATTGTGACTCAGTTTGCAATCACGGCAATAATGCAATGAAATCTGCCGATATGGACTAACCAATTTATGCGTACTTAAAGCTGGATCAAAACTCGTGGCTGTGAATCCCTAAGGTCACTTTGCCAACTGTATTAAAAAAAATAAACTTTGCGAGGTCCGCCTGCATGGACATGATCATGGTAGTGCAAACATGAAGGATCCGTAAATGTACAAAGTGTTACGAGGCAACCAGTTAAAATTGGGTTTATGTGCGTGTATATATGTGGGTGGGTGTTTATGTAGCCAGGTTGACTGAATTTATTTGTTTGACTCTGCGCTTGTGATTTCGTTTGATCGGTTCGCCAGTGTACTAAGAACACATGGGATCTCTTCGAAGTGAATGACTGACGTCCGTGGAGTGTACAAGAGGCAGTGAATTATTTAGTAGCGGGTCACATCCGCAACATCACAGTGGTGCTAAGTAGATATTTCCGACAGTTTTAGGGAGAACGCTTGTCAGGCGAAAGCCAACCACGTCCTATAACACTGCCGTCGAAACATTTGCTGGGACAGAGTATACCCCAACCACCCAGCTGACACCACGAAGAGGTTGTTTAGCCAACCAGCAATAACTAATGGAATGCTGAAATTTTGGGATGACAGAAAAGTAAATGGGAACACTGAAACGATTTTTAGGTTTTTTAGTGCTTTTGGCCAAACATTTGGTGACAATTTCTACTTCGTGTTGTTAACCTTACAAGTTATTCTAAACAGTAACTTAGAGTCAGCCTTAGTGCCTACAACTGTAAACAGTACTAAAAGAAGACCATGGTTGTTCGTTCATAGGGAAGACGCTTTAAGTTAAATCGATTTATTCTATCTCGGTCCAGTAGGGGTACGCTAAATGTTTGGTGATTTTAAGTGTTGCTAATCAAATAGTGACAATTATAGGACGTAAACCGTATGATTTGACCGTGTACCTATTCGTGGCAGCTCTGAGAACCCGGTGTGAGGACTGGCCACTAATTTCCACGGCTTGGTTCCCAAGATAGCCTCTTCGGTGGAATATGACGGATGCTGTCAGCACTGAATAGGATGAACATTAGTCGATAATATTAAGACGTACATTGCGAAACATGCTGTCGTACACAAAAGAGCTCCATTCATCTGTGACACATTGCGCTGGTCGATGTACCGTGCGGTAAATCGTGAACAGGATACGAAGAATTTAGGCACATTGCGACGTTATTAGAGCATGGAAAGAAAATGATTTTATTCAAATGAATATCCAAAAGATAAACCGATGTTTCCGAATAGCGATAGCCCTAGATGACCAAACACGAAGATTCACAACCAGTACGTGTTCACATAACCAGGTACGTCATATCGTGTTGAGGCCACAACGCTGTAAGTAGCACAGCGGTGCTTGCGCATTACCAGAAAAAGCTCAGACCCAGTTAGCGATCTGAGTGTTGTTCTCATACGCAGCTTGCAGAACCAAACAGCTGACAGAATAATCAACGGCTGCACCCCGTTGGGATACCGCAAGTGTCATCGCAGAATGATCGTTGGGGCGATGCTACTTACCCATCGCTAAACAGGGACTTACATCCCACCAACCTGGCAGCCATTTTCAATCACTCTGCACAGCCCAGGGCTTGGGCATCGTAAGAAAAGACGCTTGGCTATTGTAGTGCAGTCAATGACTTAAACATCAAGGCGTTCTGCATATGGGATAAAAACAGCTCAGCTTATTACCAGTCTCCCTACCACTTACATAAAAACAGGTGGTTGTGCCTGGTTTCTAACTGGTGACATTAACAAATAGCCCAAATTTGTTTGAGTACCGAAGAAGTGGATTTCGTGATTTGTTTTACCAAAAGGATATTTGCCGCACCATAAAAGAACAGCGCATCAGGTGCTAGCACATTGAGGTCTGAGAAGTATGTATACAACACAACTAATACATTGTAGAAAAAGCCAGGCGGTTGTGTTGAAGAGTCGAGCGAAAGAGGACTGCTGGATGCAAGTGCTGTCCATGACTGTCTAATCCATGATGGGATAGCATAATGTTGTATCCATGCGTTCTTAAGAGATCCCAACCACAGGTGTTTCATTTGCTAGAGGTCAGTCACCACAGTAATTTGTGTGACCACCATCTCAAGTTGGCAGAGCAGTACAGTCGTTTGGAATGCCGCCGGAATTTCCGTTCCTTACGCGTTTACAAAAGGTGGATTGCCCTAAAAATATCTGTCATCTGTGCTCTCACATTAGTAGAGTTTAAAGCTCCAGTTGACCGTACAGTTATTTCGCTTCAGCATCTCACATTATTCATTGCTCACGGATAAATATAAGTGTCTGTACAAAATTGCACTTCCGTCAAATCTTAGGACATGTTCCACCTATTTCACCTTTATGTGTTTACAGGGAATCGGCACAATGTTCACAAACCTGCCATTTGTCATTACTACTTAAGTGTTTGCAGTCGATTTACTATTTTTGATAACTATACTTCCGTGAGTATGCTAGTGTAAACATACTTTTGCTGTCAATTTTTCCATACTTTTCTGTGTTCATCATGCCCATCCCACGTGGCCAGGTAGGCTTTAACATTTTTGCCCGTACAACCATTATTCCATTGTACTTCAAAAAACGTCTTGAAGTTGTGACACGAAGTATATAGGAGACTTGTATGTAAAGCATTTAGTTTGCATGTGCAAGCCATCTTAACACAACCACGACCCGCCTCCAATGTTTACCCATACTCAGCTGACGTAATTAATGGAAGCTAAGGTTCAGACAATCCCAGTTTGGGAAACAGTTATTCTTGCCAAGCGTTACATTTGATTAAGCCCAAAAGTATACACTTTCCACAGCAATTAAATCACATTGGTTTTAATCGGCCACCCAAGCATCATAATCCCATCAGATACACTCAAATTAGCCAAGAACAGGTGAGTGAACATACCCCTGCGGTGCGCTAATTTCAATCTAGCAGCCGAACTTTTGCATGTGTGCCTCTTGCAAACTCAAGAATATAGACGCTGTTTAGTTTATTTATGTAAGTAGAAGATTATCTTAAAAACCATAGCGTCTGAACAGAAGATAGCGATATCTCGGCCTCATGGATGGAAAGCTATACAGAAATCCGCAGAGGCTATCACTGGTTGAGTTAAAAATTGGTATATAATATCAGTATTAACCTAACTGACTAGGAAGTAAGGTCACCGGTTCGAATCCGCGCAGAGGAGTGCGTCGTCGCGGTATAAGCAGCCTATAGGCGACTGGTGGTGGTGCCGCGTCATTGAAGCGCCGTTACGGGGTACGGCTGACATATAGTATTTTTAAGAATATACTTAGCTGCTTGAACTACGAAAAGTACAGACACAGAAGCACACAGCTGATCGGTTTAGTAGTACTTTAACTGCATGTCGTCTATGGAGCTGGATTAGATATGGTTTTGTCTTCTTGAGGCAATAATTGTATTTCATTTGATGTGGACGAAGTACAATCACCGGAAACGTTCACCTAGGGAATCGGCGAGGAGTGAAGAGAAAATTCCATGCGTTACACTGCTAAATAAGCCTCAGTTTTAACTTGCTTTCACACCATCCACAAATGTTATGCATTAAAGACACGTGGAAAGTGTAATGAAAGCAAAGTAAAAAATGAAAAGTGTTCAGCCACTGCATATCAACGGCAGGTCAGCCAACATGAAGCTCTAGGAAATCCCCTCACCGTAAGATCAACGTTGGCCGACCAGAGGCGTTTTAACCTCATGATCATCCCTGCACCCGAGTTTGGTTATCCAGCTCCCCAGATGCACTGGGATCAAAACGTCGAGCTTTTGTGGAGCCTAAATGATGAGCTCCTCAAATCGTGTGCAGTCGGATTGCAAATGCGGAATATTGTGCGTTCTGAAAAGGAAGGTGATCAACAAAGTCGACCAATGAGAACCAACTATGTGGACGAAGTAAGTTGGAGGCTTATCTTGTCCCGACTTAATAGGTTGAAAGGGCTAAAGCTCCACGTTCCTTCAGACTTAGCTCCGATGAATCGATAACGACCAAAGTCCGTCATCATGGAGCTGAAAAGACGAAATTGGGATGGATAACCAAATTGCCGTATCTTAAATTCTCGTGTCGTTTCCAAGATTCCATAAAGCAAGATAAACTGGTTGCTCACACTTCAAACACGCCCAGTGGTTCCTGCTGTGGCCTGCTTATAGCTTTTACTAACTTTTATAGTCTTATGAACAAGCGCAATGAATTCTCTCATTTCATTTCATCTGCGCGGCTAGACGTAGTGGAACTCGCAGAGACGTGGCTGAGTCCTAAGATGATGGCCCAGGAAATCGAACTTAGTGGCTTCTCATACTTCCTCTGCGAAATACTACTGCTGCTCGACTGCTCTCGGTGGCGTTTTGCTCTACACACGGTGCTCCCCGTGTGGGATTGATGTGAGCGTCTACAGAAGCGATGATGATCTGTGTGAGCAGCTGTGGTGCTCAATCCACCTCAGTTGCGGGGAGCTGCTCGTGAGTGCATTTTATCGCAATTCCCTCAGCCGCTGTTTGGATTGGATACTGCACCCCTGAAGCCACATGAGTTGTCCACATTTTCTACTCATGCGTGGTTTTAGTGGTTCTCAAATACCCTGGACTGAAGTTGAACTTATGCCCGGACATTGCGAGGTCGAAACAAACTTCGTGGACTTAGTACTTGAAAGTGCAGCGACGCAACATTTACGCCAGACGACGCGTATAATCCCGTGCTGAACGCCGACGTGCCTTGACTTGATTATAACAAGTTGTGAACAACATGCCCATGACATTCCGGTTCTTGTGCCCCTGACATCAAGTGATTACTCCATGCTCATAGCCAGTATAGATCTATCTTTATGATATTTCTGTCCGCTGCTGTCAGCTTACAACTACTGGAACAGTTACGTCGACCGTATGGCTCAAGCCGCGAGCCAAGTAGATTGGTCTCTACCACAAGCTGTGTCTGTGGAAGACTGTTGAACCGTCATTAAAGAGTGAATGACATTACTGTGTTCTCAGTTTCTAAAACTCCAGTGTCTGGAAAATTGAGCCAGTCAAACCGCATTCGTTCGACAAGGAGTATGTTGAAATACCTTGGCGGCGGCGCAAATTGTATGACAAGCTTCTTACCTCCAGCCCTTACAATGATTACTAGGCCTATAAAAGACAGGGAAATATTTGCAGTAGTGCACAAACAAGCAAGCAATGGCATTTTGATGAGCAGTTTGCAAACGCGGTAAAGACCGCCCCGAAAACAATATTTGCTTAAGTGGAGCGACACTTCAAGCCACCAGGTAATCTGGCAGTGCTAAAGGGCTCAAACGGGAAGCCCCTAACTTCTAGCACCGAGCGTGCGTTCGCCCAAGTGAAGCACTTTGCTTCGCGCTTGCAAGTGACCGGGTGTCTGTACCGAGTTATAAGTGTGCCACGCTTACCCAACTCGCCAATCTAGTTTGCAGTGTTAAAGAGGTGCATCAAGTAATCAAGAACCTTGACGGTATCAAACCAGCCGGACTTGATGGACTCCACCCAATAGTTCTTAAGTACCTATCGGCCATTATTTAACCTGCAGTGACTGACTGGTTCAAAAGATGGCTGTAGGAAGTTTACTTGCCGAGCGACTGGGAATGCTCTGCGTTAAAGCCGATTCCAAACGGCGGTAACTCCAGCAAAGTGGATAACTACAAGCTAATTGGTCGGACACGTATTTTAACTAAGCTTGCCAAGAATAGCATGAAGTAGGGTCTACTACATCTGCTTGATTCAAAAGACCTACTGACACTCGCACAGAACGGTTTGATGCTAGGCTGCTCATGCGTTACCAATCTGCTTGTGACGAGGCATGAATGGTTGCAAGCGGCGAACCAGAGGAAGTATGTCGTTTTAATCTACATCGATTTCAGTAACACGTTCAACAAAGTAAACCTTGAGGTTCTCCTCCACAAGCTGAAAGTTCGCGATGTTGGTGGATCATTGCGCCAGTGAGTCCAGGAGTTTCTCCTTGGGCGAAAGTGATGGGTACGGGTTGACGACCATCTAACTGACTGATACCCCCCTACTAGAGGACTAACTCAAGGCACGATTTTGGGGCCCCTCTGTTCCTAATCAACCTCAACAATCTGCCTCAGCTTCTCCTCACACCAAGTGCACTGTTTGTAGACTGCCTGAAGATTGGGAGAGTGATTAGCACAGCAGACGAGTGCAGCCTACTTCAGCAATACCACAACCGCCCCTCCGTATGATCTGCGGTAGTTCACCTCCCAGTCAACCCATCCAAGTCGGTGTTCATGAGCCTGTAGAAGTGTGGTGATGGCCGAACGGCCAACTGCAACGTCTCATACCTTCCATGAAGGACTCAGGTGTACTCTCGCGCTGCTATTTGAGGTCCGTTGATGATACAAATAGAGCAAATGGTAACGGACTACGCATGCTTTGGGTAATCAAACACAGCATATGAAGAGGTCGCCACCCGCCACTTCTCTTCCATCATTAGAACAATACTGCAGTAGGCCTCAACTGCCTACTGCCCAATCACACAAGGCAAGACGTAGTATGTCGAACGGTTCCAACACGTCACTACCAGGCTCATTCCAAGTTTACAAGTACAAAAACCGGTACGTGAAACTAGGACTATACACTGTCTTATCGTCGGGTGTAAGTCCAGTTTATTATGATCCATATATCATAACGGTTACTTCCTCATGTTGAGGCCGCCGCTTCACTTACGAACGCCATGCGACACACGCGGACACCGATACAATCTTGTGGTGCCAGATATCAAAATATTACCCTACCCCTGTGCTTCAAACGGAGGGGGGTAAATAGTTGGAACAGTCTGCCGGAACAGTTCGTGAAGGCTAAATCTATACAACAGTTCAAAAAGTTGCTGGATTTACATTTCAGCACCATTCGTTTTAGAGGATGATTGCACATCTTTCATTTATGAACACTGAAACTGCAATGCTGACTTTTCAAAATGTTCCAGCAGAAATAATAAATGCAGAGGAGTAGTAGGAGAAATTGAATGGTAAATGTGGAAATCCATCACATCTAGACTCACTCAGAGCGCCGTTCGAGCCCTACCAGGGTCTGATGGAATGCGCACTGCTGATGATTCCCGAAAGGATGAAACACTCGTACAATGCTTTTCCTGGTGTGTGACGGCTATCTGCGAACTAATAAAGTTTATGTGTAATCACCCCTTCCTATCACGGATACCCCATCACTAAAAAGCTTATTGTCAGAGAAGCGTGGGCCAAAGCAACAGACAAGAGGAGACACCTTGATGTCTTCCTCATTGATTTCAACAGAACATGTGACAAAGCTCCAAAGTGCTCAAAATTCGTGGAGTTGATGTCACCGGACACGCCTTGTCCTGGAGTTCGGACTACCTGGAAGCAAGAACTGTTCACGTGAAGGTGAACCAAACACTCTCTGTCCCTGTGTCTATAAATAGTGGGGTTTCCCAAGACTCCATTCTTGGACAAAAGCTCTTAACCTTGACATTAACGATTTTTCAGCAACACTTCAAACCGTTTGGCTAGTCTACGCTGATGACCACAAACTGTGGGCAAAAGTTTCTTGCCCCTAGGATGCCGACGGACTCCAATTGGTCCGTCGAGTGGCGACTTCCAGTACACCGTGACAACTGTACCGTACTCCCGATTGTTGGCCCCGATCCGTTCGATGCGTATCACATTGGAGGATATCTTCTAGACTGTCCCACACGAGGAAGACCTAAGAGTCACCATCTCGCACGATCACAAGACATCCATTGACGCGTAGAAGAATGTCGCGGCCACCAACAGAATGCTTTGGGTTTTGCAAACATTGATATACAAAATTCCGCAGAAGACGTTAACACTTTATTCGCCTCGAATGTTAGTCCGATTCCAAAACATAGTCTTTTGGCTGTCTACCGCCTAACAAAATCTGAATGTTCTCTGTAAAGGAATCTGCATCGGCTCTGTCCAAAACTATATCGGAGCTTTGGGACTTCCCCTATACTCTCCGACTTAAAACACGGAACCTATTGTCCTTGAAATACCGCCACCATTGCGGAGATCAGTACACCAGATGCATCCTAAGGAAACAGCTTGCAATTAAGCTGCAGCAATTCTTCCAACTCAATGTGGACAGCTCGATACACAAAAAGTATTTAAGTTGAGGACACTTCTCGCCCCTCCACAAGTTGCGTTATTTACCAGGGTAGCAAATGACCGAAACAGTCTGCCGGAACAGGTTATTAATTCGCAGACGGAGGAGAGTTTTGAATGATTACTGGAGTCTCATTTAATGAAGCTGGTATGGTCCTGCTGCTCTTAATTTAAAGGCAACCATCTCCAAAGTAGTGACGTTACTCGACAGCATGCACCCACCTTGTAGTGATTAGGAAGCAATGGAGCTGACAAGCGACGTCCCTCCTAATCTCAGCAACCAAATGAAACCCTATAAATGAAATGCAGTATCACAGATTGCAGACATTTCTTATAACATTTTCGATCCTGTTGCAATAGTTGCTACTTGCTCGTACTTACAGTATTTAGTATTCAACTATTCCCGTACTCTTTGGATGTATACCACGAAAGTAGGCAGCACCAAAAGATCATAAGCAGTTCCTATGTTGGCGGAGTCCTGTGATATCGCTGTACAGGTAAAAGAAAACATTAAATACTATGTTAGTCGAAGGTTAACAATCGCAATTTGCTTTGTTCCTGCCCTTTAGGCAAGGATGTAAGGGTTCGTGATCGATCTAAGGTTAAGAAAATCCTCCAAATTTAGCAGCTTGGATAAAATTGTAATACTGGTACATTTTTACCTGTATATTGTACATGCTACTTTGTGAAAAATAGGTAAGATAGTTTAAGGCCAGGAGTATACCCGATGCTTTTTATTAAAGTTTTTATAACAGTCCTGAATATTAATATTTTTCTCCATCACAGAATCACTGAAAGGATAGAACGATTATGCAACCACGCGCGATTCTGTCATATATAGCTAGATTAGATGTTTGGCGATGCGTCAAGATCAGCTACGGAGCATAGATGAAAGTACATTAAGCTGGCCAAAAACTAACCGCCACCTTTAATTTGTCGCCACTAAGTAGCAGTCCATGGTTCCTAGTGCTAGCGAGTGGCAGAGTAATTATCCGAAGATCCATAAATGCTTGTATACGCTGAATTATTGCTCGGCTCACAGATCACATCCATGCATTGTATATTCGTAGATACTTTTATCTTTTAAGCTCAATGATGCGGCCCTGCTTTACTTTGTTTTTGTACCCAGCAGTTAAACAGCAGTTCACTTCACATCAGTTATGTTCCAATCTTTTGGTGGTGCTAAATTAAGCAGGAGGAAAGTCACCTGAATAAACTTATGGAGTAATCATAAAAAGATACTTATACTCTGACCTGTGTGTTTTGGACGCAGCACCGCGCGATTTAGAAACATCCATTAAGATGTGCACTAAGTTGTTTGCGCATGAGTTTGTCAGCTGCTTGGCAGCAAAATGTTCGCATTCTCATCTAAACTATCTACCGAACTAACTACCCACAGCAAAACCATAAATATTATCAGCAAAACTAGAAAGAATGAAGCTCGAAGTTCCTGATTATTTTAAGTATAGTACTTAATTAAATTCCACTCAAAGTCGAGCCTAGCAGGTACGTGCTAGTCTAATTAAGGTCAAGTTGATAGTTGATAAGCTTGATACTACCTTTCCAAGTAATGTGGTGTTTGTGTTTTGTCTCCCTAGTGGCCTTCTCTTACCTACTGTTCAGATCAAGTGCTTAGTTAAAAATTCAACTTGTTAGTTATAAAAGGTAGCTAGCGCCAACGTATATTTTTCCCGCAAACATCAGAGGACTCTACAGGTAACTGATCCCTTCCCTACACAATGCATGCCACAAGCATGAAGTGAAAGAATAAATTTGTAAGAACCACTTGTAGCATTTCCACCATCGCGCTGCACACAACAATATAGCCATGGCCCAGGTAGCAAATCAAGTTTGTTGCAGTTAGGGTAAATTGGCCAATGCTCTGATGAAATTAAATTGAGTTAATTTACTTAAAAATGAAAGGCCCTGGAGAAATGCAGCAGCAAAATTTTACGTTCGACCACCATTACAGAGGAATAGTTCTTGATTTTGGAACAGCTAATGGTGAACCTTTTGTGAAAATTGCCGCATACAACAAATCCAATCAGGCATTTTGTTGACGTTATTTTATTTTTTATAAGAATCTATCGCTGTAACCTATTTGGTTGCGAGTCGCAACCCAACCACACAGCGTGCTCCCTAAATTCAGCTTTGGAGTACTTCCCGCTGTGCCAAGCGTTGCTCGCGGATCTCAGTAGCATAGTGTTCAGGACGTCAGCCGTGAACTACTAAACTCTGAGTACCACCCCAGCTCAGCTATCTCCCCTGACGGGTCCAAATCAGGACGGAACCGCGGTCGTGCTATGCCAGTGTTGGGAAATGCAACACCCACATATTTCCATTCAGGATACGGTCCTCGAGATCCCAATGAACGAGGTTTACCTCAAAGTGAACCGAGGTCTCAATAGAGGTGGCGAGTCGCAACCCAAGCACACAGCGGGCACCTCAATTCAGCTATGAATTACTATTAACTAGTTTGGACGTTTGTGGGCTTTTGGCTTGACTAAATGGATAGTGCATATACAAGGGAATAGAAAGCAAAAAACTGCGAAAAACCAAAACCACCTATCCGAGTTATCTAGTACACAAATAATAGACGAGCTTCTTTGGTGGTATATCTATCTTTTATCTGAGTACCTAATCACTGAGCCAAAAGCCCAAACTTTGCTTTTAATTTGGCATGGCGAGATGCGGAAAAATTTGGGTTTCCTTTGTAGCGCCTGTAAATTTACTTATCTTTCATTGTACATTCCTTTCCTATAACAACCAATTCTTGTACATTAACCTTGTATACTTGTTTTGATTGATACATAACACACTTTTTGAACCACGCGGGCAAATCGACGTGTTCTCTCTGTGTTCTTGTGTCGCGGATTTTATGGCATTGTCGGTCACTACGTTCTAACCTCGAGCAATATTCATCCACAGATATCGTTCCGTCTCCACTAGTTTCATCAACGTCGTTTGTCATCCATCGGAGTTGCTGACGCAAGAGAACTAGGAAATTTTATGTGGTTGGACTTCTAACCCACATCGGAACCCTTCTGTGAGTCTTGTCATTTTTGATCATCATTTATTCATCTTTATTTCCCTTTGGGTCCGAGTCCACTACACCTTTCACACAATCAGACATAATCCTTTAAGTAGTAGGTTACGGAAATGAGGCAAATGGATGCAAATCTGCATCCTAAAAGTATTGCGCCCAAGTTGGTAATTATATTGGTGTATAAAAAGCATTCAACTAATTAGCGCTATCTTCACATTGTAACAGAATTGCTGAGCATAAACAAAGTGTTGCTTAAATCAGGTATTAACTTTTAAAAGCTTGCATTAATATGACTTTTATGTAATCCAGTGTTTCACTGGGAACACACAATATATATATATATATATATATATATATATAAGTGCAAGTCTCACTTAAATGTGGACTACAAATAGAAACGAAATAGGAACACACAACGTAATTCAGGTGATGTAATGAGCTAGGGCGTGGTATTACTCCGCAGTTCACACGCACCACAGTTATCTTTATTGTTAAAAGCATGCAAGGCCAGTGGGTTCCTTTAGTCTATGATATGAATAGTAAGCTTGGTTCAATGGATAATGCCATGAATATTAGACATGCCTATATCAATAAACCAGCAATATAATCCACACAAGCTAGAAGAAGTTTTGTAACACAAAGTGTCCGTCAATACTGTTTTGATTCTTCAGGATTGGCTGTTAACACAACGGCTCACATGTTAGTTAAGTCCTGGCTAACTAGTGCCGTCCACAACGAATATAACGCACGACTATGGGAAAATACCTAACTTGCTTTCACAAGATAATGGGGCCTAAGCATTGATTGTTTCGTTTACGATGTTTGGTGCCGCTGGATGTGCAACCGACCTCGATTCACTCGTAGTTTTCCCAATCGAAGTCTTCTTTCGTGCAGCCTTCTAGGTGAGGGGTTTTCTATCACTCCATAAGATAACTATTATCTATTGGGTATAATTTCACCGGTAACCAATTGTACACTATGCATACTTGTTT
Organism: Dicrocoelium dendriticum; assembly: GCA_944474145.2. Classification (NCBI taxonomy): domain Eukaryota; kingdom Metazoa; phylum Platyhelminthes; class Trematoda; order Plagiorchiida; family Dicrocoeliidae; genus Dicrocoelium; species Dicrocoelium dendriticum. The sequence goes on from OX104063.1 coordinate 224,315,460, forward strand.
AAATCTCTCTTACATTATGTCTAAGTTGACTTACATCCGGCTAGACACTTGAACCTCCTGTGAGTTCCCGCGCTCATGTCTTTGCTCTTGTCTCGCTCCATCCGTCTCCGGCTGCTTGTAGCCCATCGAATACAGCCCTCTGTGTTCGACTCCACTGGCCTTCTGATATCCGCGCTCAAGTCCACGCACCATCTCGGACTAGTATTTACTAGGCCTACAGGGCATTACTGCTCGAGGTAGGATGCACTACAATGCAGCTTGCTGGGTTTCGGTTAAATGAGTGAGTTAAGAAAAATAGTATTATCCTACAACAGCTAGCGCCTTAAGTTGAAAGTACTAGATACACTATTTCTTCGCTTTCCTTTCAGAAGTGTTAACCACTGCATATTTGTCAAGAGCTTGGGACCTACTACGTACAACAAGGAAATATTAGCATGCGTTCTGAAGTGAAACTGATGAGAAAACTTAACCCCACAATTTTACAGTTCCATTAACGGCTGCTTTTTAATAAGCTACTAGAGCACAAATTTAGAGGGGTTGCCTGTACCGGGAGCTCGGAGCGATTCGAGAAGACAGATCGAGTTGCAGGGAAACTTTTATTAGTAAAGTAAACGCTTCCCTGTTATCTAGCTATAAAGGAACGACACAGTGGACGCTCTAGCTAGGGGAATGGAGCATGCACAGCACCCAGGGCAGTTGCAGATTGCAACTGAAACGAGCGCCAAGCAAAAATGGCAATGAGTAAGTCAAGCATTCGAACTCCGCAATCAGTTCAACAAACCACACCGGTTGCCTAAGTGTACAATGAAATAATTTTAGTTATAATTTTACACAGGCAAACCGGGGAATCTCCAGACTGCTACACAAAGTTATCGGTAACATAAAGCGGACACGTAGCACAACGGCTTGACCCATAAGTTTTTAACTCTGACTTTAAAAAATGCGACATTTGATATTTAAACATGGCACTTTTATAACAATATAACCATGGCATCATTACTGCGTCCCACAATATACCATAGAAAGTGAAACTTGCAAGTGATTTAGAGTCACTTTTGTTGCGGATAGCTATTGTCTAAACTGACAGGAGTTAGTAACGAGTCTGTACTCATATACATGACATTTAACGAAGTGTGTACGCTATTTGTAAAAGTTTGCAAAACAATCAGTAATTAAAGAGTTATTTATCTCAAATATTAAGTTTACACGTACTTGACGCTACCATAAAATAAATGGTTGCGACTGCTAAGTAAACTGTCAACCAACGCAAAAGGGTGGAGAAACACAAAGCATGAGTTTCATTTTGCCATGCATTAACTTTACGTGGTTTTAATAACGGGCAACTACGTACATTTCCGCGGTAGCAAAACCATCTTACTTGAGAGTAACAGAAGGGCGAAGATCACCAAGATTATATGCTTCTTTCTTTGCATTTAAGTAGCGTTACAGAGAAACGGTGTTTTCATAATCTAAAATGGATCAATAAAGAAAGTTAATAGATGAATTTTAAAAGTTTAAAAATGTTAAACGTATTACAAACCGGTTAAATTTTTAGAGTCGGTTAACTAACAAAAATGGTATACGAAACATTCTTCTGATGGCTAAATCTTCATTAAATTAACACAGTGTACTTAGGTTTTGCTTTTTTGCAACAAGCCATAATGCACTGAAAACGTTAGCTTTTGTTAACAGTAAAGCCTTTAGTGTACCGGAATGCACGCTGTTTCAATATTTTGCGACACTGGATTTTCCGTCGTTTTAACCTTCAAAACGTCCTCTTGTTTTACTGACTGCACTTCCGTTGACCCGAATTGCTTTGGTGAGTACCTTGCTGCACCGTTTCTAGCTCTGGTTGATTCGCTTCCTATTTTTGCAGCCTGCAAAATACACGAATTGGTTCAGTCGCCTCTAACTTCTATACTGTCCCGTAGTTGACACGTCTCTTACATGTCATTGATTACCAACTAGTATCCCAGACGCCACCCAACAGTGCCTTGGTAAAAAAGAAACCATTTACGTTTATAAATTAATGACTTTTTATGACATTTCACATCTAAATTTTCGTTTGTCAAAATTTTTTAACAGCTTTAAAATCAGAATCATATCTTTAAACTACAATATAGAAGCAATCAGTCAAAGTAACAACGTATAGGCTAATTTCGCTTCAGAAACTTAGCTTAGCGTATGGTGAAATTGTTGTACGTTATATAGTACACCCAAATACCAATGTTAAGCAAATGTTATAGCATACAATTTTAATGAAAAATAAGCCACCTGCAACAACCGATATGACACTGTAGAATAACAGTTAAAAACGCCTACGCCGAAAGATTCAAGTGCATGCACAATTTACTTCTTTAAGCTTATTTTCTGTCTTGTTATTTTGTGTTATCTGTAAAGGTAAGTGAACAATGTTGTTCTAATTCACGAATGCATTTATCTGCTTAAGCATTTAAGCAACTTTAACTTGTCTAATTAGTAAGCTTGTTTTAAAAGAACTGGAAAATTAAGCACCCATTTCTGTTTCATCATTATATCGAAATACGAAAACTCTTACACCTACTTTTAATACCTAAATGTCTTACCAGTCTCGTATTATAAAGCGGGATGCGAGCTCTAACCAATGCCAGGAATTTCATTACGGGCGAAGGTGAAATGGAACAGCTGGCAGCAAGAGGGCAATCGGGAAACATAGGAACGAATTATTATAGTTACAATAATAAACGTGAATGCATTGCATAGGCTTATAAATTAGTGCGAGATGGTAACGTTTGTAGTAAAGTAGTTAAGCGTAACCATAGTAACAAATCCCGGAAGTTTCAAAGGCAAGAATTTTACTGAAGTACTGGTTTAACAAGGGCATGTTAAAAGGTTAAATATCCTAATCCTATACTTAACGTAAGCCTATTTCAGGTATCCTATAAATGTATCATAATGTTATGGGAAATATATTCTTCAAGCTTACTTGTCATGTCGTGCTGTAATTGTTCCTTGGTAAGGAGTGCTTATGAAGTATTCTTTGCTGCAACGGGGAAAGTAGTGGAATCGGCACGCTGAATAAATGAAAGTATGCTGAAATACTAAACGAAAGTGGATGTACTAACAGCACATCCGTTGACACTGAATATTTTAGTAAGCACCTTGCTGCACCGCATCTCACTCGAGTTGAGTTGCTTCCTATATCTCAAGCTTGCACAATACATGTAGGGTTCAGTCGCCTCCAACTTCTCTACTGTACCGTATTTGCCACATCTCTTACGTGTCATTGCTTACCGACTATTATCCCAGGCGCCACCCAACGATTGGTAGTCACGGTCCAGAGCACGCCATCCGCCACTTTGCACTTGACTTCTGGCGAGCTCGTTCTAGTGACTTTTAGAGTCATTACACGCTAGCGTCTTGTTATCTTACTTGCCGAATATACTTATTAATTTCTAACGCTGAACAGTTCAGTTGGTACACCATCTACTTAAGTGGTTAGTGCTGTATAGCCAGCTTCCCCATATTTTTTGTAGAATAACCAGTTAGTATGGTTTACACCTTTAGAATCCACTTTATACGATTGTAGTATTTCATCTGAAAATGATACATAAATAATTAATTAAAATTTTTTATTCTCGTCAAAGCTTTTTGGGCATGATTAGGATAGTGCAATGTTGTGCATGCAAACAAAATTAGCAGGGCCAAGCGCGGGAGTAATAAAGATGTACTCAGTAGTGCAGGCCAACATGGCTCAAGCATTAAATGAAGGTCATTCTCGTGGTGTGCGAGATAAGCATTAGTGATCATGGGAGTGGAGTATGCTGGTGAGGAACTGGTCCGACGAGGATGTGTACCCAGTGCGGGTCAGGTGAGGGAAACATACGAAACAACCTGTGAAATGCTTTACGAATAGTGGCATAGCACTGATAAAACATGTAAGTTCAGCCGTGTGAGAGCAGATATATGCACAGCAATTATGTACCGTGGTATTGGTCATTTTGCCAATGCGTGGTTGGGAGAGTGAAGTTATGGTGTGTCGAATCACATCCGCCACATCGCAGTGTTGTTTAACAGACATTTGTGGCTTTCTGTAGGGAGAGCGCTGGCCAGGAGAAAACCCACCACCTCCTGGGACACTGCCGACCGGTGATATGGCATTTCCAAATTTGTATCCGACCGATTGTCCTCGCGGGTATTCGCAGTCGTGTTTCGTCGATTAACTCCCGATGGATGCGTGGTTGGATTTTACGAAGCCGAGCGTGAGTGATTGGAGCTGTTGAATTGGACGACTCAGATGAGTTGTATTCATTAGCTTAGGTTTCCGGATTCCATAGGTGGGTTACAATAGCAAAGCGCGGACGATTTCATTGGGTTGTGTTCCATCCGTGGCCAGCTGGGAGTCGCCGGTATGTTCTCGGAAGTGTTACGTGTAGACAAGGATATTTATTAGAAGAGGAGAGAGAAGAAAAATGACCTAGCAAGCTGATAAGGAAATTGAACAAGTCTATGTTAAGGTATGAACAAAAGATTTGTAATGTTTTGGTGGTTAATAACAATGAAATGACGGATTATGTTATAAAGCGGAACTGTTATTTAGCGTGCAGGTACGAGACAGGATATTTGTTGCTTGCGAGCGACAACTACTGTCCGAGTGGACCTGGCATATTCATCAGTTGCCCTTTGTGGAAAGCGAAAGAAGCAGGCGTTGTTAACAAGTAAAAGAGTTGATGGAATCTGAAGAACCTAAAAGTTGTGGAATATACCGGCAAGCAGTCGCCTGTAATGGAGCTTATCGTTCAAATGTGTTAGAGGGCAGGTGGAAGTGCAACGTCGGGTTAGAAAACTATGAGTGGAATAACGTAACAAGTGCAGTGAGAATATACTAGCAAAAAGGTGTACGCTGGTATGAGAAGGAGTGTCAGAGAAGCTGCGGCAAGAATAGAAGGAACTACAAACTATAGCTGTAGCGAGCCTACTTTTGCAAAGCCAGCTTCTAAAGAGACCTGGAACAGCGGAAAAGATAGGCAGCGGCGTTAAACGATACTAAGTGTTCCATTCCAAGGTGGACTTCTTCAGTGAAACAAACAAATCAAATAGACGGCAGAGAATAGCGATGCTGGGACACGGATTAAGTACGAAGGAGGAATCGCTCGCTATCGTAAGATGAGGCCCGGACTAATAGGCATTCAACTTTAAATAGAGTAGTAAGAAGAAAAGGGAGTAAATACTACGGCTGGAGCGAGAATACGGTTGTAGAGCCAGCTCTGAAAGGAGCCAGAAGTAGGTTAATAACATGGGCAGCAGCGTCAAATTATGCTAAGTACCTCAACCTAAGGTGGGCATCTACGGTGAAACGTAAAAGTCAAATGGACAGCGGAGGACTAAGCTACTGGGAGCTGGATTAATTAATACAAAGGATAGGCAGGCTATTTTTGGCTCAGGCATGGATTACTAGTTGTACAAGTTTAAAAACAGGAGGAAGGACAGACGGGAATAGATGCTACAGCTGTAGTGAGAAAACGGTTGTAAAACCATCTCTGAGAGTGACCAGTGGTAAGGAAATAACTCCGGCAGAACGGCTAGAAGCTTCTAAATGTTCCACTCCAAGATGGACCGCGGCAGTGAAACATACAGGTCTAATAGACGGCAGAGTACAAATAAATATATATATAAAAAGGAACATTTTTAGACTGGCTAGATGCTGCGCCCGTAAGGGATCAGTGCAAGGTTTATATTAATCCTGTGCTCTTGCATGGCAGTAGGAAAAGTGTGAATAAATGTTCCTTGTTGCCAATTACGTCTGCAGTGGCTTTGTTAGGTGTACAACTGATGGGGTTGTACGCGCCCTCCTTGAAGTGCTTCTGGCTCCTTCAGGTGACATTGAGTCCCTTGATTTTGTCTGTTGTGAAATTTGTTCAGAGCCGCAGTTGTGCAGATCTGCTTTGGAAACAGGATCCTATTTACCAAAATCTCACTATAACGTTTTGGACTATTGCGGCCTGCTCAGGCCTCACAAATATTGGGGCGCCTATGAAAAGAAATAAGAGCGGCGGAATGATACGCAACATGAATAGGTTAAAAATAGTATCTAGGAATGTAAATAAAAGTAAAAACGACTTCGTTCCTGAACATACTAAACCGGCATACTTCACTAGAAAAATAAAATTAACCAAAAATATAACCAAATATCTTGCGCTGGATTTGGTCTCTGGCGCCAACTTTCAACCTAAATAAATTTCAGAGGAACAGAAAAACCTTTCCTCTGGCTAGAATATTGTGCAAGTATTAGGAAATAAGCTATTCAGGACAAGTTTTCACCACTGGTTACCTTAAGAGTAAAATCAATGCAATATGTGCTGTGGTTCACGAGTTATTCGCCAAATAATGGCCGTCTACGAATAACACCATTGTGTTTTCGCAAAAGGGCTGTTTGTCTTGCAAGCAGATATCATAAAAAGAAAAGAGAAGGTGAAATTTGGCGAAGCGGCATAAGTTCTAGATAGGTATAGCTATCTAGAAATGCGCAATATAGCCTGCGATACCCCGCAATAACTAGATACGGCATAGGTGGCAGCAAAGCAAACTTCTCTGGCATATGTGGAAAATGTAGGCAACTAAGCGTTAACCTTTCGCGAAAAACTACGAATCCAGTAAGGAATAGTAGCTATACAAGGGGCTTCAGGGTAACTTATAATTAACCTACGGTCAGCAGGCCCCAGCGTACAATTTTCAGTGGCTTCTGAGTCACATAAACCACTAGGAATGTAGAGGTTAAAACTTTTTAAAACACTTAGTGGTTACGAAGCTTTCATCAAGGCTGCATGAGCTAGGACTATGTGAATGATACAGGAGACTTTTAGGATCATTTGACACGTTTTGGCCTGAAAAATACACACATTTCTTAGATTAATATCACAAGTTTTATCTCTTAAAGCCGATTTTCTATTTTCATAAGGCTAGGTCTCCAACACCAGTGAGCTAGAGGAGCCTGTCACTAATAATAAATAAGTGAGTGAAGGAAAATTAAGAAAAATTGAACAAAGTGCTTCGGAGGTGGTGTAGTGGTTATTGATCTTTCACATTTTGTCTTTCCTGTCATCAATTTTAGCATGACATCTTTTGTACAGTTTGTTTGAATTAATGATTACAATACACTTCTTCGCGCCCCGCGTTCCGTCGTGCTGATTTCTGGCTGTGCTGCTTCTGCGTGCGTACGGTGCTGACCAGTCTGCTTGTGAATCGGATAATATACTCGGAATTACTATTGAACGTCTATCTCCGTTGTGCTCGACGTGTGTCACAGGTATAGCGCAACCTACGATTCGAACTTGACTGTGTTTAAACTGTGAGTGGACCCTCTCCAACTTTTTGCCTTTTATTAAGGTGTTAAGTCCTTCCTAGTATTTTTCGACCACTACAGTGGAATCCATTTTGGTATGCGTTGGTAGGGCGAAACCAACTCTGCTTCTCGTGCTTAAGCTTGCTCGAACCGGAGAGATTATTGTGCCACATGTGTTAATGCACACTATTTTGCAAATCTTTAGTTGCTTTCAAGCTATTTTTCTCCAATTTTACCTTCTGACGCAAGTGCCAGCGGTGTTCATCCAGGTGGCAACGTTAACCAGTACCATAATGTCGCAACAGCTATTTCCTTGTTCGCTTTTCTTGACAAGAGCTGTTCTTGCATCCTAAGCAACCAGTGACAAGGTAAATCACCAGTAGGACAGTAAGTAACAAAAAAGTGGGAGCTGGTGGTTCACCTACCATGGCACACAACCGAAGGTAGGCTTTGAAGCAAGCTGAAAAATAAATAACGCACGGGCCGCCGAGATAAGGCGAAGTGGTGGTCAAACTTTCATGGATGTCCAGTCGGCCAGCGTGTCAGGGACTTCGCTGTTGCTGGGTAGCTTGCGTGACAGGAAAATGCAATCTGAAAATGCGAAGGTTTTACCAGCAATTGCGGTAGACATAGAGGCTCTGGTTTTCATGACGCCTGACTGCTATTGTTGCTAATAGTGATAGGCACATGTATAACAGATAAAGCTAAGTATATGGAGCCAAGGCGGATAAGTGAGGAACAAAATGTCTGATTTCTTGGACTATGACTTCTAAACCTGTCTCTTTATTGGCAAGATGGAAGGTATATATTTTTGTCGTAAGCAGACAGATGGTAGTTGGAAACAGCGGAGTAAAGGAGCTCTTATTCCGGCTTAATGAAAACGCATCAATTAAGGAAACTTCGCCACTGGCATCTACGAAGGCACATAGATATACATCTGAATCTGGTATTTAGATGATATTTTGAACAAATTTAATGCTAACCTTAGTTGCATCGACAGAAACAATAGATTTCAACATCTTGTACAAGGCTTAAGGCATGTAGGACGCCTTTACTAGGCCTACCGCAGAGGACATAAGCCTAATATATATTCCACGTACTCAGTGGTCTAAGAATTTGGAAATTGATAAAAGGTAAAGCTGAAGACAAGGAATAAACGTATAGATAAGGTGTAGGGATTGAAGTTTGCCTGCTCGGACGGCTTCGTTATTGCCCTGCAATATCCTATATGAGAAATACCTACGGCTTTGCGAGCCTGTCCATTAGTAGGTTAGGCTGCACTGCTTTTCAAATTTTAAACATTGACACCCTGGCCATTGAAAAAAGGAAGCGGGAGGGTTGTAGATACTGGTTTGCCCTCACAGCCTTTGGACCAAGTTGTCGGTGAGGGAATCGAAGAAAATCAAGAACTGATCAAAAATGGCTAAATACCATTTAAATTCAGCATTCTAATCTTAACACCTGTAACATACGTGCAACGGATTCGACTGAGATCTCTCGGGTGTTGTGAATGAGGTAATGGATAAGATGAAAACATGGGGTCATTGATGTAGACAATACATGGGGTTAGGCTACCGATTAGCCCTTACGTGCTGCATTTGTGGTGGGTTCTACTCTTCCCATAGTGCAGTCATAATGCAGGGTGGTCCACAGGAGAACTCAAGCAGGTCAAGCAGAAATCTTTGAAGACTAAAGTCCTCTTGTACTCGGAGTTCTATTCTTAAAACCTAGAAAACGACTGCGGCGGATGCCACTAAAATCTCTCAGGTGTTAAGACGGTAACGACAATGAATTTGGATGAATTGGGCGTTCAAGGTGCTTAGATGTCATGCACTACATATTAGCCCTCCTCCAGCATGTCAGAGGCAGTTTCGAAGAAGGGGTCTTGCGAAACGCAGATTTGGAAGATGTTTTGTGCAGTGTCAACCCATAGGAATCTTTGTATCTCCTTCCTGGATGCCAGCAACTTTTGGATTCCTGTTAGTCTAGATAGCAACGGGTTCCATATGTTGAAGTATACAACTAACAAGAAAGGAGATCACAGTCTCCTCTTTGCCCTAAGCGGAGTAACGGAATGGCCCTTGTTTCCGAGTTCATCTTCAGATGCGCTACTTAGTTTAAGACAAGTGATATTACTGTGCGGCGTTTTGAATTAGATTGTGTAAGAAGCACAGGTTAAGGATAATGCGCCTTTGCTAAAGGTGCTGAATTTTAAGGTGTTCGCACCTTTGCAGAGCTCTCAGCGGCTACTGTGATGGAGTCACCATCTTCGTAAAGCGCTGCTGAGCTTCTTAAAACAAAACACTGTCCGACTTCCCTAGGTTGCTGCTTATAAAGGAGCAATATTCCAGGTGTGGACGGGCAAGGCTCTCAAAAAGCTCTAGCCTTGCATCTGATGCTTTTAGGTAACAGCATATATGGAAAGATCCTCCCCTTACTTTGTCACTTGATAATGAATGCGCTCTGCAAAGTTGTGACTCATGGAGTAAGAATGCATGCTGGATCAGTTGTGCAGCAGCAGCCGCGTGCTATCCTAAATGTGGCAACTACTAATTGGCATACAACATTAAAAAAGCGAGCGGAGACGGGACTGCATACTACAACTATGGCCAGAGAGGGAATGCTGAGCCATCTCTGAAATAGACTTAGAGAAACGGACTAAGCTGGGCCGCAGCGTCAAAAGTCACATAGTGTTCCACTCCAAGCTGCAACTCTACAGAGAGGCATGCTTATCAAATAGACGACAGAGAAGAGCTATGATCGAAGCCAGATTAATGGTGAAGAAGGAAATGCTCATTATCGTAAGACGAGGCACGGACTAACAGACATGCAGGCTTGAAACTCGCGAGAAGGGAAATGATTCCATTTTACAGCTGTAGCAGAACTATGGTCGCACTGCCAGCTCCATAAGGGATGCGAGGTAACTGAAGCATATGGACTGCCCCGCTAAAAGATACTTAACGTTTCACACCAAGGTGGGAATCTGCAGTAAAAAGCACAATTCAAACAGGCGGCATAGGAGAGTGGGGGTTTAAGCCGGATTTTCAGTGTATCAGGAGCCGCTCTCTATCACAATATAAAGCCCAGACAAATAACCGTTTAATGCTAAAACAGGGGAGAGAAGAGACGGGACTAGGTACTACAACTGTGGCAGCAATACGGTTGCAATGCCAGCGCTGAAAAGCATATGGGGTGGCGGAATGCTATGGGCTGCAACCTTAAAGGATGGCAAGTATTCTGCTCAAAGGTGGACCTCTACAATGAAACATACAAGTCAGACGGTAGAGAAGCAGGTATGGGAAACTGACTGGACTGAGAAAAATTGCAGCTAGCATTCCTGATATAACGCACGGACTAGTGGCAGTTTAATGCTAAGAACAGTAGCGAGAATAGCAGAGACTACATACTACAGCCGTAAGGATATATCTTTTGTAAAGCCAGCTCTGAAAGGGAACAGAGGTACTAGATTAAACTGGGCAGCAGAGCCAAAAGCACCCAAGTGTTACACTCCAAGTTAGACTTCTACAGTAAAATGTTCACGTCAAACAGACGTCAGAGAAAAGGAAGAATGCGTGCCGGGTTAACTGTGAGGCATAGTCCCTCGCTATCTAAGGTGAGGCACATACTACTTTGCATTCAGTGTAGAAAATTGGAACGAGAAGAGACTGGACTACCTACTACAGCTGTAGCGAGCAAACGATTTCAGAGCTAACACTGAAATTGACATGGGGTAGAACACTGATATAGGTTGCGTCACCAAAAGTTACTATTTATTTACTTATTTTTTAAGGGTTCCGCTCCAAGGTGAACTTCTACGTTTTAAAATATAAGTCAGACAGGCGGCACAGAAAGGTAGGATTGACTGCCGGAGTAAATGGGAGACAGGAGCCGCACCCTGTCATAATATTAGGCACGGACTAATAGATGTTCAGTGTTGAGAATAGACGCGATAATTTATAAGCTTGAATACTGCAACTGTAGCGAGAAAACGGTTGCAGAGCCGGCTCTGAAAGAAACGTGGGGCAGCAGAATGAAAGGAGCTGCAGTGACGAAAGATACCAAGTGTTCTACTCAAAGGTGGCATTCTAACGTTAAATATACAGGTCATTTGGACGGCAAAGAACCGGGTGGCGGCGGCTGGAGTGACAGAAAAGCTGGTGCTACTAGCTATCCTAATATAAGTCCCGGTCTAATGGCCGTTCAACGCTAAAAACAGCAGCGAGAATGGAAGGGACCACATACTACAGCTGCACCAATAATTCGGTTGCTAATTTAGCTCTAAACGGGACCACGGGTAGCGGTTTAAGCTAATCAGCTGCGCCAAAAATTACTGTGTTCTGCTCTAAGACGGCATACAGCAGTGAAATGGTAGGCCGTAAAAATGAAATCGGAATAAGCCACATTCTAGCGGCACTTCGGGGCGTGCTAGTCATATTGGAGTTAAACAGATGGAGATGAAAAGCAGCGAACAACCGCGTTCGCAATCCGGAAGTAGATAATGATAAAAGGTAAGGGGGTTAACAAGAAGCATGAGCTAAAAGATGAACAGGTCGGCAAGTCGGATGTTTGTGAGTCATGTGAGTCATTAACATGATAGCCAGTTAAGATGAAATGCGAGTGGGTTACAGACTAGTTGGTTTTTGAGGACTATCAGTCGTGCTGGGGTTAAACCTACACAGCTGGGCAGCGACGGGCTTCAAATTCAGAAGCCGGAAGTTGGTACTGGCAATAATGTAAAGCCACAGCATTCTCAATGCACAAGATGTGGTAAAGAAGGAGTTGGGAATTCCACTGGTTGTGAGCGATGCGGCAGTGCAGTTTAAATAGTGGTCTGTAAAAATGTAACGGAAATGTGCCCCAGGCTAGGTGGTTCTTCGGGGAGCAGCAGTCATATTGGATTGGAACAGATACAGTTTAGAAGCAGTGGACAATGGTATTAAGAATAAGAAGTGGATAATATAAGGTTTGTAGGGCCAACCATCCTAGAGAAGGAGATGGACGGATCGAAATGTCGACTAGTAGGGTGGTTGTGAGCTCTAGGGCATCGCAAAGCAAATGGAGGCCGGGTAAGACAAATTGAAAAGGGACCACAGGTTGGATGGCTCTCCAAATCTAGCAGGTATACTGGTGATCCGTGTTTTCTCGCTCACAATTTGTTCAGGCTTTGAAAGGCGTATATTTTCTCTAAAGTATATTTTAGCACGATTTTCACTTATTCTTTTTCGTTGAGGTTGAAATTTTGTTGCCTTTGGCTTTCCTTTTGTATAACCTTCCTTTAGACATATGTTTTGAACATCGTCTTGACGTCACCATCAAGGGTTGATACAAGTAAGGAGTACCACGGCCAACTCTAAAACTATCAACAAGCACTCATCTGGCACAACCATACCATGCACCGTTAACCTAACAGACATATTTTCTCTGCGTTCCCAACTGACCGAGCTTCAACCTGACGTGTTGAAGTTGAAAATTCTCTTCAACACCATAGAACCTTTCGCTGATAGCCTGGAAACCATAGTGATTATGACCCACCCAAAGAACTGTGTGAAGTTTAAGCAAGCGGAGTTGGCTGGAGTTTCCTCATCGAGTGTTGCATCGAAGTTATGAATGGGCTAAAAGGTTGTAGTGAGGTAATGGTTTATAAGGTTCCAAGCTGTCTGAAACTGCACACCATTCGCAAAATACTATTGAAAGTGTGTGGCTTGGAACACAACCGTCTGAGTTGTACAAAGGTGAGAAAAAGGGTCACGAAATACCAAGGCCCTTTTTACTCAAGTTCGATAGTGAAAGCTCGGCCTTAAGTTTCGGTCCTATTAAAACAAATATAGAACCTGCACGCCGTTCATTGACTTAAAGTTAGTACCACAAGGGACAGGTTTACAACCCCGTTACGACTGTCTTAGAGAGAGCTAGGCACAGACCACCCATTTTCAGGTAACTTGTGACAACTGTCCGGCGCCTCTAAACTTTAGTGGCTCACCTAATGTAAATTGACATTTCTGCTGGTATGGACAATTGAGTGCTTGATTCATTGGAATAATCTGCAAAGTATGAATCCAGTACTACTCATTAAGCCACATCATACACGGAAAAATTAGCCAACCTGAGGACAACATAGGAAACTCCTCAGTTAATATTGTGTTTAGCTGCTGAGACAGCCAAGCCCGCTATGCTGGATAGGACCATAGGTGATGAAACTCTAGGCAGCCTTTAACTAGCCCGGTTTACCCGGACACGTTAGGAAACTTCTAAGACGATCGAAACTAGCCTAGCGTAAACTACACTCACAGAACAGACCCACCGGCGCCTCGGGCCAAAAGCCCGCGTATTGACCACGTTATCGAGTTCCCCTGATCCGCTCTGGTCAACAACAACAACTTTGAAAATAGAAAAAGCGGAGGCTCTGACACTTATAATGTGACGTGCGGGAACAGATCTGATAACGTAACAGTGTTTAATGTCCCAGAAGATACGTCGGTGGAGGTATTTGGGCTTGCAATAATTGCGGTTATTGGCATTGCAGCGAATGTCCTTCAGGTTCAACCACTGACCAAGAGTGTGGGCAACGTTGTGACTTCCGTCAAACTAAATATAAATGATGAGGCAGCATGGCCTACTCTCATAGCTAACCATGAACGAGTTCGCAACGCAACAATGCTTAGCCAGCTTAATTTCGGGTCGCTGCAAAGAAGCATAAGTTGGGCTGCGACAAATACTAACAACAAAACAGTCTTTAGTCATTAAGAGCCCAGCGCATCCATCTAAAAGCGACGAGCGACATATAAGCACTTAGACAGCACCGTGCCTAAAACTACGACAACTTCTAGTGCTAAACGAGCTTGCGGAAGGAACACACCTAGACTCTCACCTAGGCTGATTATTCGCCTATATACGCTCTGGAAATATCAAGTTCCATAGACAAACAGGCTCCGCAACCTGGTTGGTACCATCCGGAGTTCATAGCACTTGCGTTTAATATTCCTGATGGCATACCGACGAGCAAGCTTAAGAGCGCAATTTTTAAACTTAACGGTATTACGGATAACTCAATATAAGTTAAGAGGTTGGCTAAAAGGAACAGCTAATTCCCAACCCAAATCAAACTGAGAACGGACGATAATAGAAGCTTGAACAATATAATATTGAACTGTTGACGACTCAGCAATGATACCAAGTCAAGGCAGTTGTATTTCGGCCCACCAAGACAGAATCTACCGAAGCATAACCCAGATGCCAGTGAAGCGGCACGGCAAACAATGCACCCACGGTGAGCATTACATTTGGAAATTTACACTGCTCTGCTCTATTTCATGCGCCCCCAGGTTGCTGCGCATTAGGGACATCCTTCAGACTTATGGCACCGGTCCATATACATAGGCCAAATAGTCCACTGCTTCCTACCCCGCGACCTACGCATATGTTAGACCAGGTGAGGCTGAGCTGCGACAGGTTCATCCCGGCACCAAACATCTCGCCACCCAACTGCCAACTGCAGTGTCCTTTTACTCACTTTTTACAATAACTGCGAACAGCGAAGTAGCTATCAGCGGCTTCATTTCCTCATCCGTAAAGCTGGTAGACGAAAAGTGCTCTTTCTCGCTCCTACCCATGAATGCAAGGTCCCTAAACAATAAGATGCATATCTTGCGTCCTCTGTCTGTCCTCGCCGACCCTGATGAGCCGGGACAAGTCCATCACGAAGCATAACAAGTCATTACTGAACAATCCGCCCCTAAGTATGCTTACCCATTTCCAGCATTTTCTCCAGATGGCTCACTAGCAACCAGAGACTTCTTCGCTTCATCAGTAAAACTATGAGGCCTTAACCGTCCTTTCACACGCAAACTTTTCAATGCCAGGTCACTTAGTAATAAGATGCACGCTGTACGTCCAGCAGCCGTCTTTACCGCACGGGACGCAACCTTTGTTCCTGAAACAAGGTGCATACCATGTAACGTCGACGCTTTCTACCTACATCCTGGATAGCGGTTGTACATGTAATCTCGAATGCAAAAGCGGGATGGAGGCACTGCTATCTACCTAAAATAAAATTAGCCAGAAATAACGGAAATCATTACCACTGCAGAGACTGTGACCTCAGTATGGATAACAACTGATATCATGGGACCCACAGTATTATTAAGATGCGTTTCTCGAGCCCCTGACGCCTCACACGTGGGTGATAATGCACTCGTAGCAACTTTTGAACATGCATCAAACTATCCTGCTGAATATAAAGTTGTCACAGGGGATTTCCATACGCCTGAGCTGGAATGGTTTCCACCCACTGCTCCTAAGAAGCATGCAAGTTTACTAGCTTGAATCAACCTGAGCGGTTGGGAGCAACATGTTCTTGCTCCTACCGGGGAAAGCACATTTTTAAGTTGCAATTTAATATAGGCATCCCAAAACTGAGAGTATCAGTAGGTCAGGAGTTCCATGGAAGCGACCATAGCATACTGCAATGATCGGTGCACATAATAGGTTCTGTCACTAATGCTGCTCGACCAGGAGCAATCCAGCTTCGCCAGCAAGTGAATTCTATAAATTGAGCTATCTTTGCCCTAATTCTTAATTGGAGATATTGGGATGAATTTCTGTTATCCGACGCCCCAGAGAAATCCGCCGAAATCTTTATAAGGTGATTATTTTTCGCCTGGATTTTATGACTCCCTTTTCCCGTTTAACAAGAAGCACAACAAGAAATACCAGCCAAACATAGCTTCCCACTAAATGCTGTAGCTACTGCGCTGATCCGATAGGACGTTTAACGTCGCCTAGACCATAGGTGCAAATGTAATCGTTGGTGCATTTACAGCCAGCTCAGTGCAAAATCCTAAATAAATAAATAGTTTGTTCTCAAATTAATAGAAACACAAAATCAGGCATGATCAAGGTTTAAAAGCAGTTGTGTTTCAGGATAATACTTCGGGTTCAATCGTGTGTAGATGAAACGGGCAAGGCACCGTAAGTGCAACGAAAAGGTGCATATACACGGAGGGTATCATATACCTGCATGTGTCGGGAAGAGTTGAAATATGAGTCTAGTCGACTTGCCAGTAGGTAGTTGTGGGCAGTGACTTTATTCAGTGGCGAGTCACATCCGTCAAGTCGCAATATTGTTAAACAGACATTGTGGTTTTTTATAGGGCGAAGGCTTGCCAGGCAAAAACCCACCACGTGCTGCAACTCTGCTGTAAAGCATTTTGAACATTAATGTTTAGCTGGCAAGGACGCTTGACGACTGCTTTCATATTCGGTTATTCGCAGACAAATGGCTGCTAAGTTCCTCTGCTAGTTAGACGGGTAAGTTGATCGGGGTCGCCATGATTGTTGAGGTCTGTTGAGGAGAAGAACATCGCGAATAGTCGTCTTGTTGTGTGTCCAGGTGAGCAAAAGTTCAAACTTTCTGATGTCTGGAGTTTTTAGATTTATAACGTGTAGGAATATGAAGATTTGTCCAGATCTCCATACTGGACAAGGGTTGTGGTGGTTATAGTTGGGTCCTTTTCTTTTTCAACCATGCTCCATGTAAGTCCACGTCGATTGTTACGTTCGTCTTGTGCAAAAAGTGTTCCTCAGTCCAA
Organism: Dicrocoelium dendriticum; assembly: GCA_944474145.2. Lineage (NCBI taxonomy): Eukaryota > Metazoa > Platyhelminthes > Trematoda > Plagiorchiida > Dicrocoeliidae > Dicrocoelium > Dicrocoelium dendriticum. The sequence goes on from OX104063.1 coordinate 224,332,368, forward strand.
TCCCAGATCTCCAAGAAGTTCCGGACCTCGGAGAAAATGGAAAGTGAGGGATAACCGAGAGAAGACCGCAAGAACAGGCATGGAGTTAAACATTGTTACGGGCAACCATGAATAGTATTAATGGAGCAAAGCAACTCACCTGGCTTCTGCGCCCTGGCGCCTCTTACCAATTGTCAGATATTCCTCCTCCGAACGGGCCCTAATGAAAATTCCAATGATCTGCTTATTGTATGTGTGGCATTCAACTCCTAGTTTACGGAGTCGTAAGGTTTAGAAACTGAGCCAGTCAGAGATTAGCTGCAAGTGGCCGATAGCCATTCATCTTACACGGTACATTTTGACATCCAAGGTATTCGCTCTGCGATTTGGACCATTAAGCTCTCATCAAAACTTGATCCAGCTGCCATTCCGCCCAGTCTAATTAAGGGCGTGGGTTAGGACATTCCTGTACTCCCACTGAAACTTTTACAACCTAAAGTTACTTTGGAAAATATCCTTCTGCTTGCAAACAATCTATAGTCATGCAGCGCCACAAAGATGGCACGTTGGGGGATTTGCCTATTTCCACCCGGTAAACAATAAATCTATCTTCTTGAGGGTAATGAAAAAGACTGTTAAAAGAGCTCTCGTGGACGTCTTATATAAAGGAACCCACTTGAACAAGTCACGCTACGGATTTCTGCGGGCTCGATCCTGCGCGACCCGCCAGCTGGATTTCCTTAACCTGATCACCGAAGCGATGGACTCAGATCAAGCAGTACTCACGCTATACCTTGATATCCAACTGGCATTCGACCGTTCCTCATGAGCCCTTACTACACTTGGTTAAAGCTAATGACGTGGGGAGCTCTCCTGTTGACTGGTTGGGATCATACCTAATATGACGCACGCCGTCATTGAAAAGAGAAGGTATCGAATTCTCCCGGGCCCCTGCCTCGAGCGGTGTCATACAAGGAAGCGTTTTAGGTCAAACACTCTTTCTTATTTAGATTAAGGATACCTGTAACAGCATAACTCATGGGCGTCTGTTTTTAGTCGCTGATGATATCAAAATCGTTTACGTCCTCTTTCGTTTACACCCTAATCCGCACGCGAGGGAATACAAGAAGGCCTAAGGGCTCTAAAGTCCTGGTGTCATCAATGGCAAGTGACTAGCTCCGCTGAAAAATCGAGTGCCATGACGTACCAATGCTTAGTACCTGATGAGGCGCTCACGATTAAAGACATTTCCATTCAGCTTTATACATCAGCAAAAGCCCTGGGCCTGCTTTACTTTATGAGTCGCAATTTTTCTGGGCAAGTGCACTTTCACGTCGCAGGCTGGCTAGCCGAACAACCCCCTCGTGGTGCCAGCTGGGTGGTTCGGGTTTAATCCGCTCCAGCAAATAGTTCGGCGGCGGTGTTCCAGGACGTGGTGGGTTTTCGCCCGACAAGTGTTCTCCCTATAAAAAGCCACAAATGTCTGCTTATCAACACTGTGACGTGGCGGATGTGACTCGCCACAAAATAAAGTCACTGGCCCGTGGACATCCGGAAAATGGTATCCAACCCGCGGACGTCAATCGCTTATTCCCACATTCCTACCGATAACAAACAGTCAAAAATTCTGTGGCACATTAAAAAATACAAGCTACATTCATAGACAATTGCATACATAAATACACCCATACACTTACATTCACTGTTATGCCAAACATGTACGTTGTGTACATTTTGATCACACTATGTTGGCTAAACATGATCATGCCTGTACAGGTGTGCCTCGCATTGTCGAGAATAAACGTTTATTTATTTATTTATTTATTTATTTATACAATTAAACTTTCATATAAGCCGCCACGTAAACATTGTCGAAGCACGGCTAGAAGTTTTTCGGAGTCACTTCCGCCCGAGCTTGGAGTATTGTGCTTTCAGAAGTAGCAGCTTGCGTAATTCGGACCGCATTTTGCTTGAAACGGTCCAACGGCGGTTCACTAAAATGCTCGTTTCAAAATACCAGACGTTCAGTTACAGACAGCTGTGGTCAGTTTAGACACTAACTACTCTGGCTGCGACATATTGTCCCTAACATACGCTTCCTGCGCGAGACCATACCTAACTTTGTGCATAATAACACCAGTTTTAATCTGAGAGCTGGAACAGAACTTTCCCTAGAAAACAGAAGTACTACCATTCCTCCGCTTTGAGCGAGGAAACAAATGCTCTGTCGTTTATTGTTAGGCGTATATATAAATAGTTGGAACAAACTAACAACAAGGCTGCAATGAATCCAGATCCCCAAGGCTTTCATGATGCAGGGGCAAAAGTTCGTTGCCTGGAGAATACAAAACGACTCTCTAACGTTTGTGACTCGGACAATCGCTTTTTGAATACCGGGAAGCATGGAGCATGAACAACTCCGGTGTACCACGGTGTAACGTCGTGCGTTATCCAGATGAAGCAACAGATACGTCAGTGCGAGACACTTGTGTCATTCTTAGCTTAATATCAGTTCTTCCCACCTGAGATCTCTCCTGAATCATTTGCACAGTAAGACTAAGAGCCAAGGCTGCAACTCCGAGTAAATGACTTACTTCACCTATTTTCATTCTTGAATGACCCATTTCTAGCTCATCTGTTGCCACTCCGGTCCTAAGAACCCAGTTGGCAGCAGTAAGTACAGCTACGGAGGAGGCCTATTGCGTCCACTTCATATCTTCCTCTCTACGGCTGTTTACATTGCTTGCTGCCTTACTACGGCGCAAATAAGGCGATACTTGGCATACCGCTCTTGAACAGAGTGGCAAATCTGCATGTCCGGTAAACGTGACCTTGCCGCTGACAGTGGTTCATTAATCGGCCAGCGCTTATTTAACCCACCTATACTTTACTCTGAGAAGTACTGCCCAGAAATGGTAACCTCAATCTGTAAAGCCTACTTACCCTCCATGCGCCTGTCTTCAACGCCTGACATTCAACTGCGATCAACTGTGAGCCCTGAGAAGTAAGTGGCATTCGGTTTTAAACTGGACGGTCGTACATCTCCTGCAAGAAGTAGATTGAGCCATGTCCCTTATGTTCTTATCCTATCGTACCCAAATGAAAGGACATATTTAGTTGCAACCGTGCTTTTTCTCCGCATTCCTTTCCTTTGTCATTTTCTAAAGCCCCAGAGCGCTGTCGGCCACAATACTTCCTAATTCGTAGATTTATTTTTAGCCTATTTGTAATTCACAATTTCTTATCTAGTATACGATTTTGCTATAGATGTCACTGAGCGCGATGGTTAACCTCCTGCGTTGACGGATTACACGCCTAAACCATACACCACCATTTTCTTGCCTCTATCTCCATAACTACTACTACTCCTTACACAGGCTGTCCTGCGGCTCCGCGCAAGTGGACCAATCTTAGTACGTTCTTGTGTTGCGATATTCTTCGCAACTAAGAGTTGAGCGCGCCTAAAAAGGTGCCGATAGTCAGTGGAGTCCATCTCATCTGCTCTTATCCGAGTACAACTGTACCCATCGGTATTATTCAACACAAACCTACGCTTTTAATCCCACACTTCTTTTACCTACATGGGCGCTGTTTATCAATATAGGGAAACCCTGCTAGCCCTGAGCCTCGTAGTGGATGTTAGCATCGCGATGATGCCGTTGTTGGAAGCATACATAGTTCCAACCTAAGTCACCACGCAGGATGGACACAATTAGTTAGGTGCGAAGTTTCGGAGCCAAATGTAATGCTAGGCGCACCGTCAGTTGAGTCATGTTCTACTAAGCCAGATATATTGCGCTCCATTGTATCTTCTCTTGGCCCCATATCTCTTAGCTTTCATCTGAGTTGTACGTTGGACAAACACTATTGGAAACACTGGTAGACTAGCGGCACGATCAACCAGGTCCATTTTTGATCGTCATTCATGCCACCTTAACATTTAGTATTTCATGTTGTCTGACACTAGCAGGAAAGCTAGCCAGGTGCCAGAGACCCCTGGCACACCGGCTAGCTTGAACTCTAGCTATTTCGAGACACTTCTTGCCTTATCTTGGTCAGCAGTTTAAAATAGGTCATTTAATTGGCTCCATTGTCCACCTTACGTCATGCGTAGAGGGGGATGGAAAACCAGCTCTCATTTCCTGCGTACGTATTTGTGCCTGACTTATGCTGTAATTTATTTAGGCTGTCTGGCAAACTGGGATAGCTCTCACCGGAACTCACGCCGACGAGATAGCTTGTGTAAAATTAAAGCCTTGTTCTGCGCTGATGTCACCCATACTTGACCTTCAAAATTGGAGAGAGAAGTTCATTAGGTGCACACAGTTACACAGTACAGCCTCCCAGTACATGGGGCGTCAGAATGCTTCAAGCCTGGAAAACCTTAAGCATAGCAAACAAAGTGCTCGAGGTCATAACCTGCAGGCTCTAGTGGATTACACGTTTAGAAACATTTTGCTATGCTTTCAAATGCTCATTCCTTTATTCTTGACGATAGACGTATGTATCTTACTGGCAGTGGAGCCAGCCTCTGGCAACAATGCGTTTACTCACCGGCATCATGGTCATTCTACTCTGCGACCCTTTTACATCATTGACCGGCTTCAACCACTACTGCCGGATCATTATTAAGCCATTCGGCCAACCAAGGAAAACTTTTGGCTGTCAACCGACTGCGAATAATAGAGTGCAAAATCGGTCTATACGTTGCATAGATGCCTAGCACTACTGTTCAACGGAAGCTACGGCCGTGTTCCAGGACGTGGTGGGTTTTCGCCTGGCAAGCGCTCTCCCTATAAAATACCACAAATGTCTGCTTAACAACACTGCAACATGGCGGATGTGACTCGCCACAAAATAAAGTCACAGCTAATCAGTTCACACTGACGCAGTCCTCAGCCTTCTACATCCAAGCTGTGCAACTGATTTCACTATGAAGAATGATTTGATGGAGCACAGATCATCCAGACTTCGTAATGGTCATTGATTATACCAAAACCTTGTTTGGGCTCCAGTGCTCACGGATCACTACATGGCGAAATTACCCCCAACTTGTATCTTAACGCAACAGTTCTGACCGATGCTTGTGCGCCACAGCGCCATCATATTCCTTGGTAGACTATTACGTGACAATATGCTCACTCGTATGGACTACATCTTTTCGTTTATTCCTTTCATTAAAACGAAATGTTTTAACATTCCAAAGAAACAATGCTTGTATGCATATTTGATCACGCCTTTGCAGGTGTGTCTCGTTTTACCGAGAATATACAATTTATTTATTTATTTACTTGTGATGGCAATGACAGCTTCTAAGTGCTGAGGTGCCGGGTTCATGCTGTGTGCAGACCCCTGATGTTTGGGGTCGTCTACATGGCTCTATTTGCTTATGGGGCTTGACTGCTGGATTGCATTAAGACGCATTGTGGGGAAAGGACTGTGTATTAACGGGCGACTTCAATGCCCCAGGGGTTGACTGGGATTTACTGCATTGTACTACTGCAGACATTTTCACGGCGGATATTTGGGAAATGTTTTCGAGTGTAACCTGTTTCAGTATGGTACTGTGCAGACTCGTATATTTTTCGGGCGGACAGGGTGAATTCTCGCTCTTGTGCGTTCCCCGGCACACGCAGATGTGGCAGACATTATCACTTTTGTGGATTGGTAAGGGTGATCATGGTGTGGTTTCATTCCTCATGACGCCGCCTTTCACTTCACAACCAAGGTAGTTTCCACAAAAGCTTTTGGCATGCCGATCCAATCCGCCTGCAAGCGGCCGCTAGCGCTGTGGACTACGAAATCCCTGGATCATGCTAGGGTCACGCAGATTCAAAATATTAACTGGGATGGCCTTTCTATGCTTGTCCGATCAGCTAACCAAAATACATTTTTTTCCGGTCCAAGGTTTTGCACACCGGCGCTCGCGATCTATCTAACAACCTGAAGTTCAAGTTCACTTAGGACCGGAACGACAGGATAATCCTGTAAAGGTTCCTTCTTTTGCGTATCGTTGGATTGGGAATCGATAGGCCTGCTTGAGATGTTGAAAATCTTAAAGGGGTGACCACATCACACCCTGTCCAACCAATTACTGCCCACCTTTTCCTGTCCAGCAGTCCCTGCCAGGCAGGTTTAGGTGAAGCAAAAGAGTGAAGAGTAAACTAAAGACCAAGAAGAGGAAGGTGAGCTAACTAATTAAAACACCAAGGTGCAATAAGAAATTAAAAAAGACGAAGAGAAAGTTGAGGCTCCAAGTCGGTTAGGAGGAGAATGTTTGGTACGGCCACCCAAGTGTGTCTATCTGACGCTCGAAACACTCAATCGTAGACTCCCTAACAACGTGCTCCAGCAGCGAGTTCCAACGTTCGATAACTCGGCGCGAACAACGTGTTTTCGTCCTTAGCCGGTCAGGACGCAGTTTGTGCCGCTGCAACGCGTGACCTCGGAGTGTATACAGCCCGGCGGGAGTAAATAGCCAGGACGAGTCTGGACAGCTTCTAACCGTTAAGTTACGATAAGTGAGGAACAATTCTCCTCTAATTATGCAGTAGTTCATCGAGTACATACCTGAGCTAAGCGAATGTTAGGGATACGTTTGCCCCGTGCTTCTTGCACTAGCCTTTTACCCACACGCAAACGCATCCCAAGTACCATTTTGTCCCTTACAAAATATGGTGGACAAGCCTGGACAGAGTACACTGAGTGGGGTCGAAAAATAGCTGAGAACAGCTTCACAAAGATATTGCTTATTAGGACACCGAAGGAATGGCGAATAAATCATATCATACGGATCCCGCTACAAGGATGCTTCATCCAATCGTCCTCAGTGTGAAGCGATGAGGTATAGGTGATCCTAAGGTCAACCTGCAGAGGGACCACATGGATTTCACTTCCGCAAACTGTATGGTGCGTAGGGAGACTAGCACCTCCAATGAGAAGGACAGAAAATTTCCTTCGATTTATAGGCCTCAACCGTAAGGCTGGCCAATCCCAGGGTCTATTCAAGGCACTCTGCAGTGCCTCAAAGCCATCAATGATATCCACAATATTTCAGTGCTTGAGGTTATTAGCAACCAATAACGATGGTTAAGTAGTAGTGAGGATTTTGGTATTATTTGGCTAATCGCTCATCGCCACTCGCAATCAGCAGGCTTAGGTTGGTCTGGAAAAGTACCAGACGCCGGCGTTTTGACTTTCTAGGTCTCGTCATTGGTTCGCCTCCTAGCGGACATCTACAGGGTTTCGTTCTCATGACTTAAGAATGCCAACGACTAGTGCCACTTCGTTATGGGTGACAGCCGCGGACCTACGTGCTTGAAAGTTGACTATGATTTAACCCAGCTCACCTTGCAGTTCCATGCCAGTTACGAACTGTGGAGAGCACAATGGCTGGCCTCACGAGCTAGGACTTTCCGCAGAGCACCTATTTGCCACACAGAACTTAGGAGCTGTACTGACAGATTTTAGAATACTTATGAGTAGTAGTGAGGATTTTGGCTTTATTCGGCTAGTCCATCATCGTCACTCCCGATCAGCAGGTTTAGGCCCACTACAAGCTCCTGGAGAGGTCATTGACATAAACTGCAAAAACGCCATTAAGCGCAGCTTGTCTAAGCAAAAGTCTACGTCCCATTTGTAAACATTGCTCTCTCCCCTCTAGGCAAGCTGGCACCCATTTAACGGCGACTCCAGGTATCCCATATGATCTCAACTTCAAGGTGAGTCTTTAATGTGAGACAGTATCAACCGCTTTCGAAAAGGCAACGGAAAGCAGTTGGATAGCGTGCATGTTGTCTATTGCCTAAGCCCAACTTTCACGGGCTACAAGTTAAGTTGTCAGACATGAACACCCCTCACTATGCCGCACTCCGAAGGTCAAACCTAATCAGGTGATTCACCAGAGAACCCTTGACCAATTGCTTAAACAACTTAACCACTACACTTGCCAAGTTAACAGACCGGCAGTTCACTGGCAGCGCTTTGTCACCACCTTTAAAATCGGACAGCTGATGGCCTTCTTCTATTCCGAAGGTCAGGCACAGCTGTCGAACAATATTTTAAACATGCATGTCAGTAGGTCACTTAGCTCAGCAGGCAATCCGTGCATCAGCTTCAGATGAATTGAAGCAGGGTCGGAAGCTTTGAGTGGAGTTAGCTCTTGCAATAGCCCGAAGACTTGTGTCTCCGTTATGCTGATTTAAGTTAGGCAGGAATCCTCCGGAACTTTTGTGACCAGCGCAACCTGAGGTAAAGGAGCCTCACGAGAAATGACACCGGTGTACTGTTCACTAAGTATACAAGCCTTATCTTGCTAGATATGCCCACAGGTACCGTCCGTTCGTAGTAAAGCCCGTATAGGTGATTTTGTACCGCTGCATCTCTTTAAGTAAGCAAAGAACTTCTTCGGATTTGTTACGGTTGCGTCAGCCAATAATCTTCGTATCAAAGACGAAGAGTTTTCAGAGGGCTGCTTACAGTTATTTATAACCGCTCGGTAGCTTTCGTAGATTCTGGTTGATGAAGCCGCTTGGTAAGTTCGTCAGCACTTAGAGAGATTCTTGGGCAGGTATTTAACCGTATGATCTATTCTTGGTGGTTGCGCCCGTGTCACCCGTCTCTTACTGAGGGGGAGGTAGGGAGCAGATACCTCTGTGAGGTATGCCTTAAATTTCGCTCAGGCTGTCTCAACGGTGTCAGCCACGGTGCTCACGCAAAGCAGAACTGAAGCTTTGTCTCGCATTGCGTTAAAGTCGGCCAGACAAACCTTTGGACATGCCTCGGCGGTAGCTTAACGACACTTAGATCACAGCAAAAGGTTGTGCAGATATGGTCACTGGTGCTTAGAGAACAGGCGTTCTCCCCATACAAAGCCACAAAAGTCCGTTTATCAACACTGTGACGTGGCGAATGTGACTCGCCACCACAAGCGGTAAATTCGAATAAGTTGAATACGTTTGGATGGCTATTCGGTGTTGCTATATTGCTGCCATTAACCTTGTCTTACCGTTTGTGATATCTAATTATATCACACCGTCATCTTATAACCGTACATCAGGGTTTCTTTGGACTTTTGTCCAAGTCGTCTTTTGTAGCGTTGTGATATCGTAATCCATTTTCTGTATCATGGTACCTAAACGTCACGCAGCTGTGAGCGGTAATAAACGAAGAGTGAAATCGACTACATTCTCCACTGTTAAAGTCAACTGGGCTTTAGCTAACGTGCGCGATGTCCAATTCATGGACCACATTGACAACGTCGCGGTGGCCAATAGTTCCAGCTCAGTGATCGATGATATCTGGATATCTGGATATCTGGATAATCCTTTCCAACCCGCGGACACCAGTCTTCCAATCGCACTTTGCAGACGATCGCAAACATTCAAGAATGGAGCAGCACAAGTACAAGCGCATGTTACACAGCTACATAAACGCACACACAATTACATACTTGCATTCCCCCTACACAAACAAGCACTTTTATGGCAAACATATCGGATTTTTGCAACTTCTTGATCACGCATTGTTTTGTTAAAATGAGCATGCCTGTAAAGGTGTGCCTCGCCTTGCCGAGCATAAACGCTTTATTTATTTATTTATTTATTTATTTAGGATGGAAATCCTACATCAATACCTGAGATAGTTGATATCATTCCTTCTCAGAAATGCGAGGTCATGCTTAATAACCTTCTTACTGAAGTGAGGCTAAAAGTTCACGCACTTGAACATTAAGTGAGTACGTTAAAAATTGACACAATGAACAGCAATGAGACCTTGAAGAAGGTGATGCCCCTAGTGCACCTGTCGAGCATACAAAAACCTGAAAGTTCTCCAGACCTAAACCAAGCTGACATGCTCCCGAACGTAATTGCCCAAGAGGCCAAACAGTGCTTGCGTCGCCCCAATAATACCATACTATTCAATGTCCCAGACCGGTTTCCACTTGAAAATTGGCTACGAAAGCTTCTAAACGTCTGCAACTTGCCGCTAGATTGCTGCACAGCTAGACGCTTAAGAAAGATACCCGTCCGTACTTGTCCTATCATGCTTAGATTTGTAGGTCCTGAGTTCGCAACACGCTTCATGGCCTCCAACTTTCTCCTCAAACAACAGGGTAACTTCGGAGGTCCACTGATCTGAGAGGAGATGACCCCATACAAAGATCGACGGCGCGTACCTCTTCATCATCATCCAACATAAAAGTCCGACCTGAAACTATAGGTGCATCGATCGTCACGTGCTACACACCACTGTGTGCTGTTGAGTTAGATGCATGACAACCACAATAACAATGACAGGGTGTCTCTCTTAAAGTGACTACACCCAAATCCGGCTCAGAACGAGATACTGCAACTATTGCAGAAAGTGAAACATTCAGAGCGTTAGCGAACTGCGGCTCTGATATGTGCGATGCTGATGCTGAACTAGCAATCCTGTCTACGGTTGAGCCCACTACTCCCGTCAGCAGGAGTGCACGCAACAATACGGATGCATCTTTCGGAAATCCACATACACCCTGTAAGGCGCGCCAAGGGTATCTGCTATCCACATTTACAACGAACCCAGCAAATATCCGCAGGACCAAAGTAACCCAGTTTCACAAAATCGTTAACAAGAACGAACCTAAGTACCGGATGGTACCCGCCAAAGCTTGGACTCAGGCGAGGCAGCCGGTAACCGGAAAACTATCATTCCCAAGATGTTAGTTGTCGGTGGGGTCTGTGATCCTGGCTAGGCTACGCCAGCTACCAGCTAACCGTTACCTACTTGAAGCCCCCAAGTTGGCAGCCCGCGCCCCGACTTACCAACAGTCGACCAACGCACGAGGCTCGATGCCATCTGTTGCTGGACATAGTTCTTCCGGTACTCCCCATCGAACAAGGAGTACTAAAGCTGCACACCCCGATATAAACAACCACTTCCCAAAATCTGGACAGCCCAACTTAGTGAATGTACATAACGTAACCAAACGTAATGCGGCCCCTTACCACCGTCCCTTTTTATGGGACAATACAGAGTAGGGTCCACTGCACCTAATCCATCAAGAGCTAGCACCGGCTCTATTTCATCACTTAAATCTCCTGTGTTCATTACAGCCTCCTCCAAATGGCTGGTTTCAGCCGTTCGGGTAGTTCCAGCAATGCCCAAGTTTCCTCTTATCACGTCGATGGCAAATATTCAGCAGTACCAAACTTTGCCATCCCATGATCACACACGTGTGAAGCGTTCAATTAATAGACGCAACTTTAGCTTCCTCAACTCCTCGCTGCCCCTTCCTTTCCCACGAAACTGAAAATAACCATCGTTAGCCCGCAGTCCACGCTCACACATAGCGATTCGCTTTCGTGGTCAAAGTGCATTGACGATCCGGTCTTTCTCCCATTGCGATGTTCCATCCATCCACACTCGGTCCATCCTAGATACCACAGTAACCCCTGTCTACGTCTTATCGCCACCAACACAACTATGCACAGGAGCTGACAATAATCTATTGCATGACCCACATGCCTATGACAATGGTACTGCTCCCAATACAACAACCTCCCTAAGTGGCAGTATAAAATTTTCTGCGCAAAGGAATGGGTCGCTAGCCCCGTTACCAACCCCATATCTTGCAGTTGTCTAACAAGTCGTTGGCGGGCAAGCTTTGGGCTCATAATAACGTATGCGGCCAGACACCTCAGTGCATCTCCCCAGATCGTTGTGAGGTGATAACTGCAACATGTGTATTACCTGCTTGTAGAACATCTGCTTCACTCTTTATTGACTCCACCGTTGTGACACGCAGGGATACTACACGCGACCCCGATTGCACTCTCTCTAAGGAGGTACGCAGTCGAACCTGCAATATGCTCCCTATCAATGCAAGATCCATCAACCACAAAATGCACTACATCGGTTCATTTGTTCTTCCCTCCTCTCCACAAATTGTTCTGATCACGGAAACTTGGCAATTCTCAAGCACCCCTGACAACTATCTAGATAGCTCCGGGTACACCACGTTCTGCAGCGGACACACCAGCCATAGCGGAGGTGGATGCCTTATTTACTTACGGGATGACCTTGGTGCCACTGAATTTGCGTTGTAGCCAATTAGAGACTCAGAGGATTCAATCTGGATCCATACCAATGGGGGTACACTTGACCTCCTAATTAGTTGTATTTACTACTCCCCACATGCCTCTAATACCAAGATTAATGAACTAGTACACCTCCTCAATGACGTCGCTACAAGATTCCCACGCTACAAGGTAGTGGGTGGTGACTTTAATATGCCACATATCTCTTGGAATGGCCAGAGTGCACCTCTCATATACTGAGGCTTTGCTGACACCATATATACGAACCATTGGATTCAACACGTCCATGTTTCGACGAGGCTCTGTAACACTCTACTTAATTTTTACGTTTGGCATCTCGGATGCTGTCACTAGGGTAAAAACAACATCCCAAAAAGCGTCCAAAAGGTAGTTTATCTATCATTTAAGCTCTCTACCTCACCCCACCGCTCAGCTAGTCTAGCTGGTAAATCGCGGATATGCAGGTGCATTAACTGGGATAACTTTTCTATGCTTGTCAACCGCTTACTGAGATACCTTTTCTTGTCCACTGATTTGGACACGGCCACTCATGAACTATACAACAACATCACCAACTGTCTAGGCGTGGTCGCTCCGCTAATGCCCAGCCACAGGTCAAAACCGATAAAACGTACATTCCATCTAAACAAGGTGCTGATGAAGCTCCGGAAAATGCGTCACCAATACTATAAGAAGCATGATTTCCATATCCTTGTTCGCATGAACAAAGTCATAGACAACTGGCAGCCCCCGAGTGATGGCTAAGCCAGCTGAGGAGCGCGCTGCCTTTAACAACAACAACAACAACAACAACAACAACAACAACAAAACCAACTCCCTCACTCAGCTACTGAAATATAGAAACCATCGTACAGCAACGTCCATCACCTCTCTAAGGCGCTCTGATGAGTCCGTACTCAGCGCTCCAAAGGGCATAGCTGAGATTCTCCATAGCCATTTCTGCCGTTACTTCACTGACAACAACCTGCTCTTGACAACTGCTGAGCCTAAACTTACCCACGACTCGCTAGACATTATTACCTTCGACCTACGTTCTATAACCCGAGTAATTAGATCACTTAAGCTGTCACTACACCCTGGCCCTGATAGTCTTCCATCTGCACTACTGTTACTCGGCGGCCAGGAACATCCTGCTATACTTCTTAACTTATTTACACTCTCAACGAAATTCGACGTGTATCCAAACACGTGGAAGCATTCCATAGTCATCCCTGGACATAAACAAGTTAGTCGTGAAAACATAGTAAACTGCCGCCCCATCAGCCACACGCCTAGTGCCTCGAGAGTGATGGAAAGAATGGTTAAGGAGAACTTGCTGAACTTTCTACTTAGTCGCAACCTTATCAATAGACAACAACACGGATTTTTACCGGCCAAATCCTGTCAGACTTGCAAATTTGAGTTTCATAACCGTGTGCCGACTCATATTGGTGCTAAACAAGCGCTAGTCCTAACCTTCCTTGATATGAGAAAAGCCTTCGACAGAGCACTACACGCATAATTATTAGTAGAGCTAGAATCCTACGGAATCTCAGACCGCCTGCTCTTATAATTCCAATCTCATCGCTCATCTCGCACGCAATCAGTAAAGACGGACGAGTCTATATCGCTTCCCAAACCAGTCACAAGTGGCTTTTGCAGGGCAGCCTATTAGGCCTACTGTTATTCTTGCTATATATCAATGACGTTTTCCAGGTAATACAATGTGGCAAATCATACCTGTTCGCCGATGACATCCAAATAATGTTCTCCATTCACCCATCAAACATGCAAGCCGGTCTTTCCCAAATTCAAAGCGACCTTAAGGTTCTGGAAGTTTGGTGCAACACTTGGAACCTGGTACTCTCACCGGCTAAATGCAACGTTTCCTCAAACCGATGTATCGTTCTCCCCAAGGCGTTAGGGCTTCAAGGCACTCCGCTTATTAATAGCCTCAGAGTTCGAAACCTAGGTGTACATTACTCCAGTTCTCTGAACTTCGCAGAGCAAGTGAGCCATTGCGCAGCAAAAGCATGCTCCCTCATAAGCTACATATTCAAATCCATGGCACTGCAAGAATCTAGGCTTGCTCTATACAAAACCTGCGCCAGACCTCTGCTAGAATACTGCTCCATTGTGTTTACCAACTCCAGAAAATGCGACAGTGTAGCCACTGAATAAGTTCAACGATCGTTTAACAAACGTCTTCTAGGCCACTCTAAGCTCAACTATCGAGGTCGGTGCATCGAACTCGTGCTGGAGCCTTTATGGCTGCGCAGGCTGAAACTAACCTCATCTTCCTAAATCAGCCTATCAATAATCCTCTTGCGAACTCAGTAACGCCCGTTCTATCATCGGCCAACGTTTCGTACCTCTTCATAGTAGACCGCACTCTATTATCTTGCCAAAATCCCACAGTAGTACGCGTGCAAACTTTTATCTCTAGAGATATGCGTATGTGTGGAACAGGCTTCCGTATACTCTGCGGGCATCTGATAATGTAATCCAATTCCGTTCAGCACTCACTAGGTACTTCATCGTCAGTCACGTTTCTACCCTTTTATGCATTAACAGATTTGAAGACGAACTGTGGGGAACTGGACTTGACCACATATAAGCGTCTTCCCCATATGAACTCACACTACTCAAGTCTGCGCACAGCCACACCTTAGTCTCTCCTTATAGACTTTCATCTATTCATTACTTTTGCAACATCGGTGACATCTTCCTCTGCTTGAGTTTTGCCTCTGGGCTCCACCACCAAGCTTTTTAGCTCACATTAAAGTCTCCATCTCTAATTTGGCTTTTCTTATGGTCTTCATAGCAACTTTTCGATAGTAGTCTTAGCATCACTAGCTTCAGAGCATAATCCCAACCTTCGCTAGCTTCCCTTTTCTACTGTGCCTCTAATTCTTAAACCTTTTGAACCAGTCCGCTCTCTGAAGCTCCAAATGCCTATAGGTCTCAAGCCAAAGCCTCTATTCTTTTGAACATCGACTGCCATTGACCATGGTGCACAACTATAAAAGCAACAGCCTCATGATAATTGTCTCCGTCTCTCTAATCATCTGCATGCTTGGTCCTCCCTACCGGATTTGAAATTTCTGGACTTTGCTTGAGTTTTGCCTCTCGGCTCAACCAGCAAGCTTTTTAACTCACGTTAACGTCTCCATTACTCATATGGCTTCTTTTATGCTCCATATCGCAACCCTTCAATAGTGGTCTTGGTACCTCTAGCCCCAGCGCAAAATCCCAATCTTCGCTAGATTCCCTTCGCTACTGTGCCTCTCATCTTAAACCTTTTGGACCAGTCCGGTCTCTGAGGCTCCAAATGCCTATAGGTCTCAAGCCAATGCCTCTTTTCTTTTGCGCATCATCTGTTATTAACCAAGCTGCTCATTGGTTAAAGCGCTAGGCCACGGACTTTTTCCGTCTGATTCATTGTCGGTATGCTTAGACAGAAATTGAAATTTCCGGTCTTTGATTGAGTTTTGCCTCTCCGCTCTACTATCAAGCTTTTTACCTCACATTAACGTCTCCCCACTCATTTGGCTTCTCTTTTGGTCCATATCGTAACTCTTCAATAGTGCTTTTGGTACGGCTAGCCCCAGCGCAAAATCCCAATCTGTGCTAGATGCCCTACGCTACTGTCTCTCATCTTAAACCTGTTGGACTAGTCTGGTCTCTGAGGCACAGAATACCCATATGTCTCAAGCGAATGCTTCTTTTCTTTTGCACATCGGCTGTTATTGATCGTGATGCTCATTGGTTACAGAAAAAGCCTCAGACTTATTTCCGTCTGACTCATTCTCTCTATGCTTGGTCCGAAACTGAAATTTCCGGCCTCTTATTGAGTTTTGCCTCTTGGCTTCACTATTAGTCTTTTCAGCTCATATTAACGTCTCCTCTCTCTTCACTTCGCTACTGGGCCTCTCATTCTTAAGCCTTTTGGACCAGTCCGGTCTCTGAGGATCCAAATGCCCATGGGTCTCACACCAATACTTCCCTTATTTTGCGCATCGACTGCCATTGACTAAGATACTCATCGGTAAAAGTGTCAGCCTCATGTTACTTGTCTCCGTCTGTTTAATTATCTGTATGCGTGTTCCCTCATATCGAAATTGAAATTTCCCGTCTCTGAGTGAGTTTTGCCTCTCGGCTCCACTACCAAGTTATTTCGCTCACACTAACGTCTCTCATTCGGCATCTGCTTCGGTCCTTATAGCAACACTTCTCTCTACAGCTGTTGCAATTATTTCTGTCTGATCTCTCTCTTATATTCAACACCGTACACCTATCAGTTTATACCGAGCCTAATAAATCGTGCCGCTCCCGTATACTAATTAAGCAGGCTGCCAGCAACTCAGTTAACAGCATTCTATCTGACTTTAACGTTCCACGGTGGATGTCCAACTTAGAGTGGCACACAGCATCTTTTGAGGCCGCTGCTCACACTATTGATACTACTGGTCCCTTTCTGCGCTGGCTTTACAACCATTTTCTCGCTACAGCCGTAGTCTTCAAGCCCTTCTCGCTCCTGTTTTTAACGTTGAATACCTAGCAGCAGGAAGATTCTTCCTCATAATTAACCCGACTCCAATTATCGCCCTTCCTTGCCGTATAGTTGACTTGTTTGCCGCACCGTAGAAGTCTCCGACTTTTTCCGCTATTCCAGGTCCCTCAGAGCTGGCTTTGCAACCGTATTCTCGCTACAGCTGGATATGAATCCCATTCTCTCATAACTTTGACACTCCCTCCCACTCCTTCACTCCGCTGTTTTTCTAGCATCCGATTACTTAACAGGTTTCATCATTATTTTCGTGGGTCTCGAACCCGGCGTAGCAATTCCACTGGCTCTCAAACACCTTAAAACGATAAGCTATATTACTGTCGACCGATCGCTCAACTTATACCTTAAGCGCATATTAAACAACGCACTATGCTCTTCTGATTTTTTTAACGCATTTACCGGTTAACAGCGCTTGATACTCTCGGGTTCTACACAGGACGACTTTTGCGTTGTTAGGTCACTTCGGACAGCATTTGTCTCTCACATTCAGCAAATATCGGGTCCCGCGTTTGCACGTAAAACTACGGATATGATGTATAACATACGCGGTCATTCCACTGCTTGTAACCAGCACAACGCTACCACAAGTTTTATATTTATACCTTAATATAGTCCTATTCAAGTTCCTTGGCAGTTTGCTCGGTCAGTTTTTCTTTTCTCCCTTGTTCTAAAAGATAACGTTAACGGCACGATACACCTGAGGACAAACCTGCGAAGCTCACCTGAACACGGCATCAACACAGAACAAAGAACTCACCTGCACTTCGCAATCCTGGCAAACTAAAGGAACCCATAAAACGAGGCAAATCGATCCACGTCACCAGAGTCATCCGACTTGGACAGCTCCAACCACTTGCGGTCGTCGCCGAAGAAGGCCACACAACCAGTTCATCTCAGATGGAAAACAAATTTTTGAAACGACTGCAAATATCCGTGGGGGTGATCGGTCAGATGAAATCTTGTCAATGTCATATTACTAGTCGGCAATGTTCCAGGACGTGGTGGGCCTTCATCTAGCAAGCGCTTTCCCTACAAAATGCCACACATGTCTGTTTAACAACACTGCGACGTGGCGGATGCGACTCGCTACTCAATAAAATCCCCGCCCCAATCACACGTTGGCAAGTTGAACGATACCACATTTACAAATTCTTCGCACAACTGCTCCCATGCGAACAAGCCTACATATTTGCTCAGTTATATGCCACTTTCCTTAGGTATTCCTGCAGCCCTTTCCTCATGCTTCACTCACTTGACCAACAGTGTGTACACAACCTCATCGGACTAGTTCCTCATCAACCTACTCCACATTTGTGGTATGATTTCTTATCTCTACATCTCGCATTCTGTGAACATAGACTTCCTACAACCTTTGGACCGTATGGGTCCACACTGCTGACTCCATGTGGACTACTCCCGCGCTCGGTGCTTCTAATCATGCTATCATGCATAATATGGCATATACGCTGATCATGCCCAAAGGGCGTGCCTCGCTTTGTCGAGAATAAAATATTTATTTATTTAATAAAGTCACTGCTCACTGTTGCACACTGGAATATCGACTAGTCATTTTTCGATATTCTACTGACACGTACAACAGGGTTACTCTTTCTTCACATACTGTCCCCACTCTAACTACTGTGCTAGTTTTATTTACTCTACGCACAATTTAAACCATTTTACAGGCACTGCACTGTTGACTTTGCTCCTCATGAGCGCTTCGAATGTTTCTGCAAATTGTACAACTTTGGCCACAGTTAATTACGTGCGTTGTAACTTAGCTGTTGCGCTACATACTTGCTTGTAACTTTTGATCATACCTGAGTTGGTATGGCTCGATGTATTCGAGAATAAAAATATTTATTTATAGAATATTGTGTGACTTCCCAAAAATGCGATCCAAAGTAGACGAAGTTTGGTTGTTCACATATCTAGGTAAGAGGACCAGGAAGTGAAGCAAAGGCAGTTGCAAAGTTTGCTCCAGGGGCTCCGCATCGAAAGTGCCCACCGCCGAACTCCAAGATGGATCAACCCTGCAACATTCTAGGAGGTTGTAGGCACCCAGTATTAGACACCTACTGACCGTCTGTGTAGGCATAAATTCAACAACATCCCTAAAGATGCTTCTCAGAGCTTGCTATAACACTACAGCTGTAAACCGAGCCGAGGTAGTGTACACAATAGTCGACCGGGCCCCAACATTTTGATTCGGCGACTGGAGAACACAAGTCATCAACATATCAAGTTTACAACTTAAGTAAAGGGCGCCGCCCCGCCGTCGGCGGCCAACAGAGCGATCGCAGCTAAGCAGTGCATATTCAGGTAAACATAAAGCATTGTCTGTTACATCCGAGGAGAACCACGTTACGGTGATAGCAAGTATGTCGGGACGAGATTTGTCTACAAGTATACCCACCTCATGTACCTTGTCCCCTATGCTACGCGCATTACTAAGCACGACCCGAAGGAACTCGGCACGAGCAGCCCTGAGCCGTTCGCTAACAGAAGGGGTTATGGTAGCGCGGCATTTGACTCATGACTGAACCCTGAAAACCCACAAGACGAAGGCCTAGCTCACCAGCCGCCCACCTGCTCTTGAGGCATTGTTGGCTTCCTTTTACTTCATTTGACCTGGCAGTGGGAGGTCCGGTCGAACCTTGACATTAATACCCTAAAGTTTGTATGCAAAGCGCATTAAGGCTTTGAGTTCCTCCGGAGTTGACAGGACTACACGAAGTGGTCGGGGTCACGGATTTGGAGAAGCTACGAGGACGTTACCCAATCTGGTTAGCTTCCTGATAGTGACAACGGGGCAACCAGGCGGAACTATCTTGTGGAGGCAGAGCTTGAACCACTGGAGGTCATCCAGCCTGCGTTCCTTGAGAAGAGCTGCCGCGGATTCAGCAACGTTACAAAAGTAACGCTACTATCAGTTTATGAATCACTTGGACGAGGCGTATTCACTCCAAGAGTCTTCGACGACCCCAGTTCCGGCCGGGTTGTCAGATGCCATGGCCTGTTTCTTCGCCAATGGAGCAGGAGAAACTAAAACTGAAACTTTGTGGTCTACCTCCAACTCCCTCGCCGGTCTTGTCTTTTCAAACTTTGTGGGTGTGGCCGAAGTGTGTGCGGCGCGTTTCGTTGCCGGTGGAACTGGGAGGATTGGAGTTAAAGATTTGTGCTCCACCTCCAATACCATTAAACTTTCATTAACCCCATGCTTTGAAGGAGCCATACGGACACTCTTAGCTCTCTTTCTCTTGCTTTTCTTAGGCACAGGGATAATAAGTTTGGTCAAGCTTTGGATAGTTTTCAGTACGACATCAGATTTCTCTTAAAGGGCATTCTGGACTGCTGGGGCACACAACACAATAGCCACCACCTCAGTTGGACTTTCATCGACAGCAATTGAGGTTAGTTGCGGTCTTCCTCCAATAAATCGATTTCAATAGAGATTTCTAGGTTCCTCATCAGTAACTCTGCTTTGCAATCAAGTGAGGTGAGGAAGAAAACAACTATTTTTTACCCAGCCCAACGTTGCTCGTTGCCTCCTCAACGACCTCATGACGCGTAGATCGACGGTAATGGCAATTAAAGAGCATGCTAGCGCTGTTCAAAAGCATTGCGTACTGATCAGAACTCAAAAATGTATAGGATTCATGGTACCAGCAGTTGCATGCATAATAATGCATGCCACCAGACTCATCCGTCAGGGGCTTTGAGAAGCTAATGCTGCAGCCTACAGCATTAACTTCGCCGAGCAACAGAGCAAAAGACACAGTAGCGTCTGTATTCAGTGATTTCGACCTTTCGCTTTCAAAGAGTGTAAATCAAACGTTACAAGGTAAAACCGACAAGAGGTTACCTGCAGGGCAAGCAACAGCACTAGGTACGGGTTAAAACAGGGTGCGGAGCGGCATCCAAAACACAAAATTACCGAAAAATTAGCCAGTGCCTGAACCCGAAAAAGATGGACGACGTTTGGTTAGTAACCGAAAACGGGTAGTACGTAAGCCGGGGAAACCGATGATCCAACAACAGTTCGATCAAGCGAAATATGATCAAAGTCAAATTTTTTGCACAACACTTATAAACACTGTACCGAACCCGTCAGTTGAAAGTAAAACCACAAAAGACAGCACGCTGAAAAATTTAAATTTACCGCCACGATGGAGGAAACTGAAATCAACAACTGGTTAGGCGTAATCGCCCTGCGAATGAATGGTCACAGATAGTAACCGGCCAAGCGTTACACCCGGATAAACAGGGTGCTGACGAAGCTCCGGAAAACGTGTCACCGGTACGCTAAGGCACATGATTTCCATATCCTTGGTTGCGTGAACAAAATCATAAACAACTGTCCACACTCTTAATTGATGGTTAAGCTAGCTAAGGAGCGTGCTACCCATAACACCAATAGCAAACTCAGGTCCCTCACTCGGCTACTGAAATATAGAAACAAACGTACAGCAACGTCTATCACCTCTCTGAGGCTTTCCGAGGAGTCCGTAGTTAGCGTCTCAATGGAAATATCTTAGAGTTGCAATAGCCAACTCTGCGATTACTTCACTGATATCAACGGGATCTTAACAAATGCTGAGCTCAAACTTACCCACCACTCGCTTGACGCTATTGTCTTCGGCCTACGTGCTGTAACCTGCGTAGTTCGATCACTCAAGCTGTCACGAAACCTTAGGCCTGATGGTCTTCCATATACACCGCTTATACTCGGCAAACAGGATATTCTTGTTCTACTTCGTAACTTATTTACACTTCCAATGAAATACGTCGTATATCCAACCATGTGGAAGCATTCTACAGTTATCCACAGCCATAAAAAGGTAGCAGTCAAAACATAGAATACTGCCGCCCCAGCAGCAAAGCGCCTATTGTTTCGAGGGTGATGGAGAGAAAAGGTAAGGAAAACGCCGAACTTTCTACTTAGTCGCAACCTTATCAATAGACAAGAAGACGGAATTTTACCGTCCAAATCCAGTCCGTGGTGCCAATTTGCGTTTATTACCCATGTAATTGCACAGCTTGATGGTAAACATGGATTAGTTATCATGTTTCTCGACATGCAAAAAGCCTTTGAAAGAGTGCGATACGCTGAGCTATTAATAAAGCTTGAATCATACGGAGTCTCAGACCATTTGTTCACATGGTTCAAAGCATATCGCTCAGTTCGTAGGCACCCAGTAAAGGTGGGCGAGTTTAAGTCACGCCCCAAACCAGTCACAACCGGTGTTTTCAGTGAAGCGCACTAGGCCCGCTACTATTCTTGCAATATAGCAATAACTTTTTCAGCAGATACAATATGGCAGGTTCTACCTGTTTGCCGATGATAGCAAAATGGTGTTCTCAATTCACTCAGTTAAATTGCAAGCCTAAAGCGAGAGGCAGGATCGGTACGCTTTAGAACCAATACGCGAATATAAGGCCAACCTCCGATGTGTGGAGAACACCAAAAGTAACGCTAGGAAAAATTTATTAAGTAGGGCGAAACGCTATCTAGTGCTAAAAATAAGGCACCGGAAGATAGCTAGCTAGGGGAAAGGTGTGTTCGCGTGCGCGGAGAGCAAAGATGGCCGCGGAGCCGATGAGCGTCGCGCCGTTCGAAGGTGGATGCTATGTTTACTCAAACAAACGCGAGCAACGTTCAAACAGGCGAGCGGCTAATTTGCTATGTACATCGAGAAAATAGAATTTTGTGATGTTGTAATATTTTACGCAGCATGCGGCCGCCAAACAGGGGAATCTCCAGGCCACTACAAGCCGCCCTTTCCCAGATTCAAAGCGATCTCAGGGCTCTGGCTGTTTAATGCAACGTTTGGAAGCTGGTATTCTCATCGGCGCAATGCAACTCCCTCGCATACTGATGCACTGTTTTGCCTAAAGCGTTAGTGCTTCAAAGAACACCTATTGGTAATAGTCTCACAGTTCGGGACCTAGGGTTACATTACTATAATTCTTCGAAATTCGCAGCAAAAGTGCGCCACTATTCAGCAAAAGCGCGCTCCCTCATAAGCTACGTATTCAAATTCATGGCACTGCCAGAATCTGGGCTGACACTATACAAAACCTGCGCCAGGCCTCTGGTAGTATAGGGCTCCGTTGTTTACCAACATCAGAAAATGCAACAGAGTTGCCATTGAAAAGTCCAACGCTCGTTCACCAAACGTCTTCTGGGCCGCTCCGTTTGTAGTGGCTGTGATTACTCTATAGTTTATATTAATATTTATCATTTCCGTTGCCGACCATTTTGTAACATTTGTTTACATCAATAAATTTTTAATACAACAAGTAGTACGCGCGCTTCATGCTGGTTTCGTTTGTCGCTGGGAACTGGGCTCTAACCAATGGCGGAAATTTTGTTACGGGGCAAGGCGAAATGGAACAGCAGGCAT